>JAUBNY010000270.1:266986-289520 GCA_032275445.1 Crypturellus soui | reverse complement strand
GTCGCGGCGCGGTGACGGGCCGGCCTGGGCCCGGCGCATGTGGGGCGGCGCGGCGCGGCTGCGGGCGGCGGGAGCATGGCAGCCTCCGGGGCGGAGAAGAGCAGCAAGAAGAAGACGGAGAAGAAGCTGGCGGCGCGGGAGGAGGCCAAGCTGCTCGCGAGCTTCATGGGCGTCATGAACACCATGCGCAAGCAGGTACCGGCAGGCGGGCGGCGGCGGCGGCTCCGTCCGGGCAGGTGTCGGGCCCAGGCGGCCGCCGCCCGCCGTCAGCGCTGCCTCACCCCGCGTCCTGGGGGGACCGCGTTGTCTTTCGCTTTCCCGTCTCCTGGGCCTGCTGCAACGAGCCACCCCGATGAAGACCCGAGGGAGGGCGGTGCGCGGGAGCCGGGCCCCGCCGGGGGCTGCGGGAGCTGCCGCGGGGCAGCTCTGCGCGCGTCCCCGGCGCCCGCGGCGCTAGGGCTCGAGTCGAGATGCTTTTTCCCCCGTGCGTTTAGCCCCTTAGAAGCAGTACTCACGTGGCTGCCTTCCAGGGAAAGCATGAGGGGAGTGAGAAGGGGGCGATGCCGAATTCTGACCCGGAGTGATTGTCTGGTCCAGCTGCCTGGGTGCCCTCTGAAATCCCGTGCGGTGCTGCGTGCAGCCCTGCGCTCCCCAGGGTGCTCCCCAGGGCAAGAGGGGCATGGAGCTGCTGGAGAGATGGCAGTGCAGGGCTGCTAAGACGATCGCGGACTGGAGCGGCTCTCCTGCGGGGAGAGGCTGAGAGAGCTGGGCCTGTGCAGCCTGGAGAAGAGAAGGAGACCTTATCAGTGTGTATAAATACCTTAGGGGAGGGTGGCAAGAGGATGAGCCAGATGCTCTTCAGTGGTGACCAGCGATAGGACAAGAGACAACAGCCATGAACTGAAGCACAGGAAGTTCTGCCAGAATTTGAGGTAAAACTCTTTGGCTGTGAGGGTACTGGAGCACTGCAAAGCTTGTGGAGCCTCCTTCTCTGGGAATACTCAAACCCGCCTGAATGTGATACTGTGCAACGTGCTCTAGGTGACCCTGCCTGCACAGGGTGGTTGGACTAGATCTCCAAAGGTCCCTTCCAACCTTAATCATTCCATGATTTATCGATATAGTAAATAGCAGCAGGAAGAGAGAAAGAACTGGAGCTGTGGCTCATTTTCACAGGTAGTAGTTTTGTTTCTTGCACTTGTGCTGAGGATACCTGATTCTCTCTCTCCCATAGCTGTATAGGAGAGTGGGTAGGTGGAGCAGCCTCATTTTTAGATATTCTGACCTTTTGGGCTAAACAGCTTCCCAGGTTAATATCCAATGATTATCCAAGGTAACTCTCCTGTTTGCCAATAGAGCAACAGTTGTAACCATAGTCATAATTATGCCAGTAGATTTTCATTTAACTCTCCAAAGTGAAAGAAGTGTTGAGAGGTTTTTTTTTTTTTCTCTCCTCCAAAGAGCTCAAACTTAAAGATGTGGTGTAAGAGGAGGGACACTGCTTTTGTTCTTTGCATTATCCCTTTTGTCTTCTCACCGGTTTGTGTACACAGAACATGCCGTCTTACATAGCTCCTCTATATGGAAAAACAGATTGGTTTAAGTCAAATGTTTGCGATGATTCCTGGTGATGGAGTGCAAAAAGCTACATGATCCACTTCGTATACGTGGACTTGATTTCTCTTTATTTGGGTAAACATACCCCAAGGTATAGCTGCGTTTGAAATCTGCTGTCAGCTCCCCATAACTTGGCTCATTCCCCTGCCAGCAAGGGCTTGCTAGATCCTGTTAGGCTTTGAGCAGGTAGAGGGAATGTGGCCCTTCACCTGATGTATGCACTGTTACCAGCCCAAGGACATCCCTAAATCCCTGTTCTTGGTCATGTCTGTTCCAATAACATGGCACCACATTGGTATTAGGTGTCATTTAGTATAGCAGGGCCAACTCTGATACAGTTAGGAAAAACTGAAGGCAGTGAGAGAGAATTAAACTTAACTGCTGTGAATCTGCAGGTACTTTTGGTTGTCTTGAAAGCTGATAAACCAGGGCAGCATCTACTGCTTCAAATTCTGCCTGCCGCTTGAATTTCCTAGAAACTCCCAGTCGGACATTAAGTTGTGGCTTCAGCCCACCCAAGCTTAATTTACAGCACTGCAGAAATTCTCACCTAGTTCCTAACACCCTCGATCCTTTTGGGAGCTGTTTGTAGGAGAGGGTTAGCGATTAGTGGGAGGGAGAGGGGGAGATGATACAGGATAAAAATAGGAAGTCAGCTGGAGCCTGAGGAAAATGTACTGGTTCAGCAGAGTAGCTGTGCTGAAACTTAAGAGGATTTATAGACAGCCCTTTCTTCTTGTGTGTTGATGAGTCAAGGACTGTGATGTGGTTATAAAACCTAAATATGCTGTGAGTTAAAACTATTTCCTTTGGTGGAAATAATAATGCTACATATACACATTTCTTTATCTGCCTTTGCCTAATGCTCTAGGAAAATGGGCTGAAAGTACAAGAAAATAGATTGGAAAGTACAGCTAACTTTAAAGCAGCTGTGTAAACTGATCTACTGGCAACCTCTCCTCAAGAGGGGGATTTCAAAGTAAACTGTGAGTTTATATGTACTTTATACTGGTGAAATGGGTGAAATATTGCAGGTGAGTATGTTTACTTCACAGAGAACTTCTTGCTAATCTCCATAGTAAAATATCCCATCACATATCCTTGTGGATTTTGCTGAGCTATTTGGCAGCATTTGCATAAATGCTGGGTGGAGACCTGCCAGGAGGGGAGCAACTCTGCCCCATTTCTCTCCATAATTACAAGGTGTCACTGGGTGTGTTGCTCACAAGACAGAGCACCCTGATGCAGACTTGCCCTTCGGTTGCTGCAACACAGGTCACTTGTTGGCTCACTGAAGCTACTGGCTGATGCAAGTGGTCCTCCAGGAAAGGAGTACAGCAATTCTCAGCAAGGACAGTAGTTGAAATAGAGCAGTTATATCCAAAGGCAGTGTGGGGGACAAAATGAAAAAGATGAGGATAAAGTCTGTTTTGGTTAGCAAATATTTTTTCCACACTCAGAAAGATCATAGAATGTCCTGTATACTTAAAATACTGAGATGTGTGATTTCAAAAGGCACTTTTTAGAAGCACAGCATGGAACACAGCAGCAGTTGCAGGTCTTCCATGAAGTTCACCCACGTAATTTTGAAATATCTTGTACTGCTAGTTTTCAACACTTGTTTTGCATGACATGTGTTAGGAATTTCAGCTGAAGGGTCTTCAACTTTTTTTTAAAAATGTTAATTCAGTCTTAAGTAGTTTAAAGCCATGGATGTATGAAGAGCATTGATTTTTCTTCTTCCTGTCTCCCCTTGCAGCGTATGCTTGTAATTCAGACTTCTAAAGAATATGTTGTTATTGTCTACTTTGTCCAGCAAATGTTTCTAGTGAGTGTCCTTTCCTTTTAGGGCCTAAAAGTACTAAGCGAAAATTTTTCATTGGTTATTTTTTAAAGCACTCTCAGCTATTTACTTTGTCTGTGTTATGAGTTGTGCTTAAATAATATTATGTACATGAAGGGGGGAAAAAAGTGACATTGTTCTGCTCAAGCTTCTTTTTCCTTACTCCAGTAGAAACGCTATCGTTCTGTGGTTAATTTGGGTATCGATTTTGGCAGATGTTTCCAAAATAGTTCCACAAACTTAAGGTGACAGTAGAAAATGGAGTTCTGTTTTTAGGAAGCAGTGCTGCTTAGTTCCCCTTTACCTACAAGGGAATTTCGTAAGTAATCATGATATATAGTGTGCTTTTGTGATATATTCTTCAGGGATGCTGTTTTAAAATCTATTCAAACAATGTGTCTTTACTCTCATCTGTTACTTTTGCCTAATGTTTCCCACTATATCAGTTAGCTCTGTCACTTTCCTTCCTCTTACTGCATGACCGTTAAGTTTGAGATACTAATTGCATACAAATGGTAAACGAGTGAAGAATAAAACTTTGTTTTGTCCAAAAGCTAACTATTTGCTAATTAGGTGAAACGAGTTATAAATGTGCTATTTATATATTTATATGCTATTTATATAGCACATTTATATGCTATAATATCTCTATTGAGTACTTGGATTTTGTTCATCATTTCCATTTTGGTTGGGTAATATAGTAGTAATTGTGAGATCTTATGAAAATCAGCAGCTGAGTAAGGATGAGAGCTCCTCATGTAAGTGCAGCCTCTGTTAGATGTTGCAGAGTCTGAGATATAAGAGGAGGTTGATAAAATTGCTGCAAGAAAAGCTTTAGTAAGAGCTGATATCTTATTAGTGACCAGACTTAAGATGCAAGCTCGTAAGAAAACTGAGATTCACTAATTCTCCAGGGTACTGAGTTTGCTTTCTTATTTTCTGGTCTTTGTGTTTATTGTGGAAAGCCATAGATTTCTGTAACCCATTTTTAGAAAAATATTATTGACAGTTTCTGAGATGCTGATCTTTGTCCTTTTTTCCTCCAATTTAGAAAACTCTCTGTGATGTCATTCTGATGGTTCAGGAGAGAAAGATCCCAGCTCACCGTGTTGTGCTTGCTTCAGCCAGCCATTTCTTTAACTTGATGTTTACTAGTAAGTCTTTTCATAATTGATTGACTTTTATGGGCTTTTATGTCCATGTCTTCTTAGACTAACAACTGACAAACTCTTTCTTCGATAAAATAATTAATTTGAGGTATTGAATATCAGTGAAAATTTCCTCAGTTTTTCTTCTCTTTGTCTCTGTTCACCCTTCATTTAATTTTCTTTTTTTCTCTCTCATGACTAAGTCAGTGGGTTTAATATGTGTGCAAGTCGTTTTTTTACTTGTAGCCCATACGTTCTATTAGTCTCCCTTCTCTAACCCACTATTTAGGAGAATTTATTCTCGTGACATAACTTATGGCTCACTATTACTTCCCACCCTTGGATGCTTCCACATCAAAGTAGGCTTTCAGAAATGTAAATGTTCTTGGATTTATACTGTCTTTATAAATTCAGGTATGTCACAGACTATGAGCCTGATGTAGAAAAGCAAAATTATTCTGCTAGAGTAAAATAATCACATTTTCTGTTGGTCAACACATAATTATCTTTGCGTGTCTTAACAGTGCTGTGACTGGGTGTAGAGAGCTCTGATCTGACTGTTTATCAGCTTGAATATGGAAATAGTTTTTGACGGTGCAATGAGAGCTTTCTGTCTTGGGTAATGGTAGCTTGGTGCTCTGTGCTACAGTCAAGAGCATCTCTGACCTTTTAAGTGCATTTGATAGAGTAATTTTCATTACTGCAGCCTTCCTCACTAGTTATCCTGCCTGTCCCACTGCTTCCTGCCTTCTCTGACTCCTATTACTAATCCTGGGAAAGCAGAAGTTGTCTGTGTGCAGTTTTTAGCAGGTTGGATCGCTTTATTTTGTATTGTTTGTAAAATCTGATAGCTATAGTGGCTTACTGATGTACTTTGCATTTTGCTCTATTTACAGCAAATATGTTGGAATCAAAGTCATTTGAAGTGGAGCTGAAGGATGCAGAACCTGACATTATTGAACAGCTTGTGGAGTTTGCTTATACTGCAAGGTAGGTTGTTATAGCAAAATGCTGGATGCTTTTGCTAGGAAGGCTGTCAAATATAAATGATAATATTTTTAAAATAATGTTTTTATACTTCTCCATTACAATACTTTTTTTTTTTTTTTGTAGTGCTTCTGTTGACTAAGGTTGAGTGGTAGTTGCCTTGAGAAAGAAACTCAAAGCACTTCAGGCTTCTAACTATAGTGTTGGAGTTGAAAGATATTTCCTACTGCTCTGGAAGTCAGGCCCTTGTTGATATCAGCAGGGGTTTCTCTTTATGGCTGTTAGCAGCTAGCACAGAGAAACATTTCCAGGAGTGTTATCTTCATCTGTCAACACGCTAGGACTGGTCTGTGAACTACACTTCGCTTCTCTCTGATGCTGTCCCATGTGTTTAGTTGCATGCAGTGCTGTTGAAGAACAGTGTTTAGGTGGAGGTTATTCACATGCCTGGAGTTGTAGACAGGCCTTTGCAACAAGCTGCCATGCCTGATGGATGGCAGGCCCTTCATCTTTAGACTGATAGAATTAATTCTCCTCAGGAAGGAAACCTTTCTCCTTTTTTTGAGAGAAATATTACTTTATTCCTATTACATTGAGAGATGGCTTATGTCAGCACGCTGGCTCCACTTTTGCCTCTACTGGAGCTCAGATGTGGGCTCTGCACCTTCTGTTAATACACTTCCAAACTGGCTTTTCTGCTTGTGCACTGAAGGCAGATCATCCATAACTGACAACGAGCTTAGATAGATCTTGCTGAGGCTGATTTACGAGCAGGAGATTGTCAGAAAAGGTTCTTTTTGTGTGTATGAAAGTAGTTGATCATACAAGTCATAGTGATAGTACTATAACTGGACTGTCTGCAAATGGCCTGTGTTTAAAGCTTAGGCCTTGGAGTCTAGAACTGTTGACTTCCTACCTTCCCTCACTAAAATACCTAAAATTAAAACAATTTGTAAGCTAAAGCAATCTGCTAAGACCTTGAAGGGAGACTACATCTAAAGCTTGTCACTTTAGTAGACAGAGAGAGAACTTTGCTTGGGGAAATAGAGGAAACAATTTTACCATTTATATAAAATTAGCTTAAAGGAGTTTTTTGATTAAAACAAAATATTTTTAATGATGCTAATTTTGTGTTTTCTGTTTTGCAGAATTTCTGTTAACAGCAATAATGTACAGTCTTTACTAGATGCAGCAAACCAGTATCAAATTGAACCTGTGAAAAAAATGTGCGTGGATTTTTTAAAAGAGCAGGTTGATGCTTCAAATTGTCTTGGTAAGAGAACTACAGACTTAAAAGCTGTTTCTTAGATTTGATTGTTCTTGAAAAGTGGTTAGTCTCTTTTAAAAGACAGTAAAATTTTGATAAAGGCAGACACATCAGCTATTATACCATAAATATAGACAGTTATCACTTGCTATAAGCAAAACAGTCTGGCAGCTACCTTACTAGTATCAGTCTACTGTTTTTTTTTCTGTTTTTTTCTGTTTTTTTTTTTTTTGCAACACTGGGTTCACATAAAATCTTTTTTTATTTTTTTACTTTTTCCACAAGATCAGGATACAATGGAGATGACTCATACTTTAACCTTCTCATTCCTAATACTGACACTTGGGAATCTGCTGTTTGCAGCGATTCATATTTCTAGCTGTTCACCTCAAATATCTCTCGCCTCCATCCATGGCTGTGACCTTTAAGCTTGTGATGTAGGGCAGTGTTGTTATGTTCTCCAGTTTAATGATTAAGATACCTTGTTCTGTTCATCCTAAATGAAAGAAAATATAAAAATAGGCTGGACTGGTGGATTTCTTTTCAGTTTCCATGGCTATAGAGTGATGAAGTGACTATTGCGGAACAGGGCCAAAGTAATAAAGAAAAGGAGCTCTGATGATCTGTTGTTAATCATTATGATGCTTATCTTAATTTTATTTGGGAATGGAGAACACTTAAATATATTTAAACTTAATTAGATATATCTAAATTTAATGTACAGACAACTTTATAAGATGGTAGCTTGCAAAAGCCAGTTTGTCTGTTAAATGCTTCTCCTTCTGTAACTTTCAGAACAGAACAATTTTATTGAATATATCTATCTATCTGATTATGTATATATTTGATGCTGATTTTGTGCTTTCTGCCCTTCATTTGATGATATAATGTCATCCTAAAAATAAGTTTAGAAGGAAATCTTATCAGAGGAGAAGAATGTCTATCTCAGGATGACTCTTCATGGGCTAACAGTCAAGCCCTTATATCCCACATTACAACCAGAAAATCATATCATTACTTTCAAAACTTCATTAAATAGGAAATGAGTATATACATTATACCTTCCAAATTGCTGTGGGGTTTTGCCTGAACATGCTATTACAATTTTTTTCCAGAACATTTTTTTTTAAACAAGTATTTAGGGCTCTCTCATGCCTTGTTTGTATTCATGGCAATTATTTGTAATTTATTTTAATCAGAGCCACAGAGAGCTAGTAAACAAGTCCCTTCAGGCTAGCTTGGAAAAGCTTGAAGAAACTGCTGCCATGCCCCTGCCAGGCATGGTAAGAAAAGCAAAACTAGGAACCCGTAATCTTTGTGTAATTCCATTTGGAGATTTAGCTGTTTATGAGAATCTGCGAGACAAATAATAAAGACGCTAGAGGTACAGAACACAAGCCATTGTTTTAAAGGGGCTTCTTTCTCTGACATTACCCTGCAAATCTCTTGTTGTCTTTTATACACCCTCCCTTCCTTGTAAACCAGCTCGTGGCCTCCAGATGATAAAAGCAGTATATTTTTGCTGAAGATTTGCAGAAGAAAAAATCACAAGGTATTTTTTTTTTACCTAGTTCTGAACAAATTATAGTTGACATCTGTAGTGTTGGCATCTGTCTTTAATGTGAATTGCATCTATGGATGAAAAACTCCATTTGTTCTGGGGGACAACAAGTTCTGGGTAAAAAGCTCTCTTCATGTGAGTTAGTTTTTGTTTATAAGATACATATTTTATAAATCTTTAAATGTATAGCAATGTCAAAAAAATCTATCTTCCCAAATAACAGTTACTGCTCTCTATACTTTCTGCGTACCCAGAAGTAATCTTGAAATTTATGACAGAAAGTACAACAGTAACAATCTGGGTCAGGCTAATGGACCTTCCAGTGCAGGATCTAATCTCTGAGAATAACCATATCTCTGCACAGCAACAAACAAAGCTTCCAGAAATCCCTGAAGCTCAAAATAAACATTATGGGAGTGACATGCCAGGAAGTAATCTTTCCTTGTTTCCTTAATCTCAGGTGATTTGAAGGCATAATAAATGCCCTTCTAAATTCCTGTGTAATATACTGTGGGTGCTTCTTTTTTCAATATGAGGGTAAATATCTCTTCTGAGTGACATTAAGATCTGAATTTGTGGACCTAATTGCCACAAGACATGACTGAGTCCTAGCATATACTTTCAAAATATACACATTCCTAATCTATATTGGGTGTTCAGCTTTCTGGCTTGATTGCATTCATGACTCAAATATCTTTTCTTTTTGCTTCTTTCCATTACCCTTTACCTCCCCACGTTTTCCCCCCAGTAAAAAATCCCAAAGTTAGATGTTTAAACCCAGCAAAAGAGAAATTCAGAATTAGTTTTCCTTGTTATTGTTGCTATTTCATTGCTATCTTATGTATAGTGCAGTGATATTTAGAGAAACATTAGAAAACAGGAACTAGGAAGTGTGTTTAGTACTATACAGTTTTTTTTGTTTGTTTGTTTGTTTGAATGTGATGCCTCGGTGAGTGCATTATCTGTGAATTTTGTTTGTGTGCTGGTGTGTTGGGTCACATATGCTAAGACTTGTCCTCTTCATCTTTATTCTCTATCCTCCTATTACCTGATAACATTTGAAAATACACCAAAGCCATTGAACTTTGAATTTCTGCATTGCTGTTTTAGTGAGCCCTCTACACAGCTGTGTTAAGGCTTTGAGAAACACCCGTGTGCTATTACTTTTCTCTGAACTGTGAAACCATCCTATTCTGTATTACATTTATTTCACACCCATTATTTGAGCCCATTCATACAGTGACTGTAAGACAACCCTGCCAAAATAATCCGTGTGATTCCTTTTGCCTTTGTGCATCCTGTGCTTAGGTTCTTGAATTCACTGGTGTCCTACGTTCATTTCCAGACTGTTGCCACAAAACCCTCAAGGTTGTGTGGTTGATTAAGGGTATCCAGTACGATAACCTAAACAAGATCTCGTTATCAATGTTCCAGAGATACAGTTTCTGTGCTAGTATCTTCTGCTGGTGACAGAAGCTCTCCATTTTCCTCACTCCCACTTCAGTTTTATTCAGAGAAAAGTAATTTTATTCAGAGGAAAGGAAGAGGTACTGCGGCTTTGCACCAGCAACAATCAGTGGGATACAGTTTATTCTCTGGCATCATGCATCAGGAGGAACCTCCTTAATATATAAAGAAAAGAATGAATAAGGTAATTTCAAGGCAGCCCCAAAAGCTACTTGAACAAATAATGTCATTGTATGGTATAACACATTCTTAAAGCATGTAGAATATATTGTTAGAGCATGCAAAGTTGTAAGCAGCCTTTTTATAGGTATTGGAGCTAGCTATTCCAGTTTAAGTCAGACTTGGGACTAAATGAAGCTATATTTAAGTCTCCAGTGACAATCCTTCCAAAGGACCATAATGAGAGTTTCTTTCTGGTAATCATCTTTGACAGACCCCCTGGCTGCAAAGCAGCTGCTCACAAATGAAAGGAATAGCTGAATAAACTCTAGAAAAGGTTCATGCTACACAAGATGAATGTGATATAGTTTACTTTTTAGATATAATCATTTTAGAACAGGTTGAAAATATTTAGATATAACTTGCTAAAGAATTCATTTTCTGGGTAGGTAAGCAATGGTACTGCAAATGTTATCTGGAACTCTAAAAATAATATTGTTAAAACAAGAGAGAGGAAAGTAAGATCAATTGGATGAGACATCTAGACTTTTTTGTAACTAGAAAAATCAATAGCCAGTAGTTGGAACTCACTGATTCTATGAGAAGCCATTACAGCCAAGAGAAACATACTGCTTCATAAGGAGAACTGGAAGCCACAAGTTGTTTAGCTAGAAAATGGTATGTAAAATAAGGTTCTTTTTTTTTTCTGTAGAAGAACACAACTTGTTATTAATTTTTTTTCCCCAGGTATCTACACAAGAAAGTGTTTTTTGTTTATTTTGTTTGTTTGCTGTTCTTATTGTCTATGGCATGGTAGAGTTAGCCAGGGAAATGATAGTGTGTTGTGCCTGGTGTTCCTCCTTTCCATCTTCCCCCTCCTTTAGGCACCAGTTCCTGTACACCAGTTAAAGGTATTATATCTGGATATTGCAAAGTTAAAGCACCTCAAATTATTTCCTGTGGGAACAGAAAATAGGTTTGGGCTGGCATTAGCAAGACTGAAGGGGTATTTCTGTATGGCCTCGTACTTCTGAATCTGCCGGGCCCAATGGACTCATAGCATCTGACTGCTGATTACAGGTGACAGTTTCTGTCTTCTGGAAAGATACTACCTAGGTTTCATTATAGCAAAAAAGGCTCAATGTATATTGGGGGAGACAAATGTCGACCACTGGCTCTGATGAACATCTTGGAGGGTTTGTGCTTCAGAAAATGGCAGAGGGCAGTAAAAACACGAATGATGTTTTGCTCTTCACTGTTCTACTGAGGTTAGATTTTCCAGTTCTTGCAAACCAGCACAGAATGTATCCAAAGTGTTTACAGCCATCAGCTAAAATGCATGCTCTTTGCTTGTTTCCCTTTGGTGTAGCAAATCTTCCTTCCTATCTTCTTTGTTTGTTTTTTGTTTCTGTTTTTGTTTTTTTTGTACTGTTTTTCAGAGTATTTTCCCTCCTCCTAGAAATATATGTACACTTTTTTTCTTTTAATCTGCCTGTGCATGGAATGTGCTTAGTGAATGTGCCTTATTTTATAGTTGTATAAAAATTGTGTGAGATATAGGAGAGTAGAATATATGTTAATGCAAATGTATGATTTTAATAAGGAATCTTATTTAGATTTAGAAAATAAGACAACTAACTGCAGTCGTGGCTTTTGTTTTTGCTTTGATACTGACTTGAATCTGGGTTATGTCATTTATCTTTATCTTCTGCTTTCACAGCTGGTAGTAATGCATATCTGAAAGAGCTGATTGAGGCTTACTTCAAGATCCTGTGTGAGAAAGTGTCTTGGTTTCAAATTCAGGATTGAATCTTCAGACGCTAGTTTAAACTCTTTAGGGGGAAAAGATCCTTCCATCCTTCTCCTGAGGATCCATAAGGAAGGGGCAAATGTGTGGCTTGGCATGTATATGTCACTTCCTTTACGTTTGTGTTTGAGCCCTGTAGATTTTGCTTCTCTAACTATACACAGCGCTGTTCGCAGTTTCCAATCAAGTAAGGGAGTTTTAGGTAACCAGCTTATTCCACTAACAATTATTTCTGGTTTGGCAGAATTTAAAGTGGAATCAGGAACTAAAGTGAAAGCTGGGCATATATTTAGCAATGGAATTACCCCCTCGGAATAAGCAACTAAATTAATAGGACTTTGTGCAGTGGGATTTTTCCATGTACAGGAATAGCAACTATATCGATGTGTGATTGATTAATGTTAATGTGAGTTACCTGTATGCATGAATTACCTTTGTGCGTCTAGCAAAACCATTCTGGAGCATGCAAATGAAAACATGAGAATGCTGATGTGCAGGCACTGCAGCAGAGTCACATTCAACCATTCCCCTTGTTCTTCTGCAGTTCCTACAGTTCATTATTGCCTTTCTGTGAAATGCTGATAGGTCTGACCCCATTTTTTCAGACCCAGGAGCAACTATTCTTAAAATGCATTGAACTGTTACAAAATGCGGACCTTTTCTCATACAATATCTTTATGTGAAAGAAACATAGTATGACAAGACTCCTGGCAGCTATGTGGTATTACCATATCTATTATATCTATCTTTTTTAAAAAATATATATGTATATATTTTATATGTATGTAATATTCATTCTATATATAAAATTTATATATAAAATCTTTATCATCTGCTCCAGAGCTATTTTTGCCAGCTCTTCTGCTCCAGCCCATAGTGGAAGGCTCCAATTAGAAGGCCTCTTCACTACCCTTAATCCAGGCCCTCTCAAAGGGCTGTTTTCCCCATTGAGCTTCCCTCTCTGTCCCATTGCCCCAGTGGCAGCCCAGGCTCCGGGGCTCCCAGTTTGGCCCGGCAGGCGCAATTCGCTCCTCCTCTTGCAGAGGTTTTCCCAGATGACTTCCCCAACTTGTGCGCTGCCTATGGAAAATCTCCCTCTGCTTCCTGCTCAAGCTGCTCTTCTCTGCCACTGCTCGTGACACTCTGTCTTGCTGAATTTCTCTCTCTCTATCTCCCCGCTTCTCCCTGGCTCCATTTGCTCACTTGTGGCATCTGTTGCACGGATGCAAACATCAGATGAAGAAGTACTTGTAAGTATCGTGGAATGCAACATATACAAATGTCTTTCCTGAGTGTTATTGACGTTTGTCCAATTACTACCAACTTCTCTCATTTTTCCACATTTTCCACAAGTCATAGCTTTTCTTTTTGATCAATTATTTTTCCAATAGCTACATCTCCTGCCATACTTCTCCACTGCATTTGAAGCCTATCCTATGAATTGCTGAATTGAGGGTCATAAGTAAATAGCAGAAATTAATATTTATGCAAAGCAGACTAAAAATCTTGAATGTTCTTTAAGGAGAGATACAGCAGGATTTAAAATTCTAGGATCAAAGAGGAAGAGAAATCCTGCCAGGGGTTCACGTTCCTCATTAGGTGATGCCATTCTGACAAACCATGCCAGAGAAACTGGTCCTTTTTCATGTGAAAAGCTTTTATTTTTACATTAAAAAGCAGATGACTGTTAAAATCTTTGAGGAGGAAAGGTTGTGTAACGCTGACAATCATTTAGTCCATCAGTTGACAACACGCGGCCATAACGCCCGATGTTTTGTCCAGAGCTGCGACAGGGAAAATGCCCTGAAATATTTTTTCTGTATCAATACTACTCAGCTTCCTTAGAATGCTGCTAAACTGGGCACTCTTCCCTGGCATTTTCCTCACACTCTCATCTTTCCTACAATATAATTTTGTGAGAATTAGTTAGAGGACAAATGTATTTCTCTTTACATTATTATGATAAAGCTGCTATAGAAAACAAATTCTGACTTACCTTTGGAGGCAAACTCTTCCTACAAATAAATCTTCTGTATGGCACAAACAAATGAGGAATATAACAACTGCAGCCCTGGCTTCTCCAGTGTCACAGGGCAGTAATGAAATGCATCCCTTGGTACTTTTTATTTGAAGTGGGGGGTAACATAAATACTTCATCATATCAAGGCTATTTTGAACAGAACCAGAGCGAGATAAGATCATTTAATGAACTTTGCAGCCCCCTGCCTGAGATGGCCATGAAACACAGGCCCCCTTGAGCACACATCCCTCCCACGCTGGCAGATACCACCAAGAGCACGACTTGGCAAGCGCTGGGAATTATTCTTCAAAATGCATGCTAGCATTATCTGTTTTAATATTCCTCCTGTGAAGCTTGAAAAAATCCACGCTGCTATCTTAGCTGTAGTGGAGGCTGAAATGGTGTGACAAATCACACTTGGTTTTGCATTACAGGGAGACTTAGAGAAGTATTTGGTACTTTGGAGCTGTTAATCTAAGGATGCGTGCTTGATTATGACCTACCGCACAATCTGTTCTCTTCAAAGAAATAGTCATAGGAATTGTCTGTTTGGTTAACATTAGCTGACAAAATGCATTAAACCATCACTAGTTTTACAATTCAGGGTTGTTATAACTCTATTACAGATGAGCACTTATATCATTACATTTCATTTTCTGAGGAAAATATTTTGTAGGTTTGTCTGATGACAGATGTACTCCCTCATCTCAGTTTTCATTAAATCCATCTACATTGTTAATGTTCCATATGTGACTACTGTCTTAAGTAGTATTTATAACATTGCTGATTATTTTAACCTTCCTTGTCATTTTTCAGATCTCAAGTAGCAAAAGCAGCAGCCCTTGGATCAATGTTTTCTGCAGTTCTCTTGTGTGTTTTTTTCCCCTCCCATTTCTTGTAGTCTGCTTTGCAGCAGAAAACCCCGAATAAACCTAACAATTGCAGACATTCTTTATTAAGGATAATTCTCAACTCATTCCATGTTGGTCACACTTATGCATTAATGTTTTTAAAGTGTTAACTTTCCTTAACATAATATCATATGAGACCATAGAAATCAATTCTCCTCTCTGCATACATGATGTTAGCAAAGGTAATGGAGTCTCTGAGCTCTTGCTTGATGCTGCATATATGCATATTGTTCAACACAAAAATGTCCTAGGTAAAGTTGATTGCAAAATCTTATTTTTGGAAAACAACATCAAACTCCAGTTTTGGAAATCACAAGCAAATACTGTCTTCTAGGTGAATATGAAAATAATACAACATTATAAGGACATGTAAAAAAAATTAACTTCCTTTATCTTGTCATTATCCTTAATGATATCTGCACAAGACATTGCAGTGTTTGGATGAGTTTGTTTTAGACTCACAGAACAGTATGACTGAAATAGGTTGGTGCACAGGCTTGATACAGCAATGCTGATAGCTGCAGTGCTGCTGAACTGCCTACTTCTTTGCTGTTTGTCTCCAAGCTTGTAAATTCCCATTTTCTTGCGTCCTTTTTTTCCCCACACAAATCTAGCTGGATTTGCTATATATATGTGTGTATGTTAATGCTGCAGTTTGGTAGGGTAAGGTTCCTCAATAATTGCAAGCATTAAATTCAGGAGGGGGCTTCAGTGTCCAGACTCCATCAAATCAAACCATGTGTATCAGTCTGATATACTCTAGATAGGGTGATATTTCTGCACTTGTATAATTTAAGCACTTTCAGAGGAGCATGGCCAGGGCTTGATAGAAATTACATTCGTGCCGGCCACCTGCAGTGGGTTAAATGCAGTCAGCATGATTCATGGACGGTGCACTGCAATGTGGAGTTAACCTGTGTATTCTCTGTAGCCCATTGCATAGGATTTCTCAGTACCTAGCATCTAGCAATTCTGCACGGAAGTAATGCTCTGTGGGGATGCCCAGTACTTGGAAATGGGTAGAAAGACTGAAAAAACAATTCAGGTAGCAGGTGACTGTGAAAGCAGTCATTCACTCTCAAAAGTAAGATAACTCTCAAGGAAGTTTTTATGCAGCGAAAATTATTTTGGCTGTTTGTGTACCCCCATCCTTGTTTACCTCATAGGCAAATCTCCTTAAACAGCTTACCATAAACTGCTGGTATGATGGCACTCTTCTTTAGTTTGTGAAAGTACTTAAAAACACCTGCCTGCTGTCACTGGAAAGGACCTCAGAAGAATCTGTAAAATGAATGACAAAGTGCAAACCTTTGGAGGAGCCGAGGTGTTACTTACCAGTAGCAATCAAATTCTGCCTCTTGTGACTCTGTGCTGCTGCAGCTGCTGCTACTATGTGGGAGAGGTGGAAAATAAAAGTGGCAAGTCCTCTTACTCTTCCAAGTAGTCCTACTAAGTCTTGGCAGTATGAGACTTTGTTTTCTTCAGGCTGGCCCCTTTGTGAATGTGTTCTTAAGACTTAGCACTAAAGAAGAACAGGCAAAAGGAAATTTATGCAGAATTTGGAAGAACTCCCTAATTAAGCATCTCATGCTCTTTCCCCTTTGATGCTGGAAGAAATGAAATACAGAGAGAAAAGATCTTTCAAAC
Source organism: Crypturellus soui (assembly GCA_032275445.1). Taxonomy (NCBI): domain Eukaryota; kingdom Metazoa; phylum Chordata; class Aves; order Tinamiformes; family Tinamidae; genus Crypturellus; species Crypturellus soui. Next base: position 273,086 of record JAUBNY010000270.1, on the reverse strand, counting down.
CTGTACTGTACCATGTAGTTGGGTGACTTTATTTTTTGTTCCTTTCATTCACTGTATTAAATTACTATTCTTCTTCTCACCCTTGATTGAGGCAATGACAGAAAACTGTGAGGAAGGATTTCAGTCATTTCTGGGCTTGTTCTCCTTGCACAAGGAGCAGCACAGGCCACAGCGTCCTTTTTTTTCCGAAGGATAAAAGCCCATTTAGAAGTCTTTAGTCAGGGCTGCTGGATGCAGGGCTAAATCTTGGATCAAAGTACGTGGAAAAAAGTAACTGAGCAACTGAACAGGTCAATTAACTTCACACAGATTTTCAAAACTGTTCTTCCTCTCTTGGTCAGACCTCTGGGGTGGGCAGAGAGAAAGCAGCAGCGTTGTTTAAATAACAGAGAAAAGAGGGTTAGGTAGAAACACGCATTCCATCTTGTACACAAGAATACCTTTTATCTACATTCGATTTTTTTCCTCTGAGCACATTTGGGATGGTGCATATATCACATCATCCCTGCCTATAACACAACTGTTTTCTTTATGATGCCTCTTATAGGACAATCTCAAGGTCAGTAAAGCAGCAGATTGAAGAGCTGACATATTTTATCAGCTGCATGGAACTTCTTATTGACACTGCTTACATGACATCTGAAACACTTACTGGGGTCGTTTAGTGCTTATTGCAATCATATTACCTTTGTGACACAGATCAGAAAAATTAGATATGTAAGATCTGCTGGTACCTGTTAGCAATTCTCTTGTTAGTTGCCTGCCAGCAGGTTTTTCATAATTAATTCTATTTTTCCAGAAATGTAAACTTTTCAAGCAGTTTGAATTGCATCAAGCTAAAATTTACCTGCTGGAACTGCTAGATGCACAGATGTTTTTGCATGGAAGTGTAATTAGCCTGGCTCCTTGCTCTACAGGGGGGGAAGACTGCTGCAAAAGAGAGAAAGGGCTGGTGGTGTCAGGGTCTCTCTCTCAGCATCTCAGTGTGTTTGAAATTACCTTAAAGTCCAAATTAACTTCTATAAGATTCTGTCCAGAAAGACTTCTATGATGAGTTGAAATTTGGCCTGGACTTTTTCAATCTTACTATGGCATCAGAATTAGGAACTCAATTTCTTTAGACACCCTAAGGCATCAATTTAATGAGTGCAGTAAGGAGGTTTTTGATCCTCTGTTAAAATCAGTCAAGGCAGAGTATATTTCTGTGCCCATGCTGTTTCAACTGGGACTATATCTTTTCTAGTACAAGGACAGAAAACAGTATCAAAGTGGGACAATGCAGTCTTTTGTTTCTCTTAATAGATATAGGAGATATACTGCAATGTCATATAACCACACTTTAGGTGGGGATGAAATGGGGCTGTGGAAAGTTTCACTCTTTCTAACATAAAATTCATGACTGTTTGTAGGAACTTTGATACTATCTGCCATGACATGATCTCAGACATTTGGTGATAGGAAAGTGAAGTGATAAGGTAGTATATCAGTTCTAGGACTTTTCATCATCTTTTAATATGTGCCACGTCTTAAGTGCCCAACCCTTCCGTGCCTGTGACAGAGGCAAATGTCACTTCAATGGATGCCCAAATATCCACCTTTGGATGAGTTTGAGCAGCTTTATTTAAGATGAAAGTAAGGAAGTAGAATAAAGAACTACAATCCTCCCTAACTTGTTTTCAAAAAGTAAAACTCATGGTCCAGAATAATTCTGTGGCTGGAATTCCCATGCAAGTATCATATCGTAAAGGTGGTTTAGCTGAGCCAATACTTCAACTGTACAGGACCTGGATGCAGTCTCAAGAATAGTCAATGCAGCAGCTTCAATACCCCAAGACAAGAAAGTGAGTAATAAGAAAGGATGTGGCTGGATCACATCTCAGGACATATCTGTGCCATTCTATAGTTTACTTGGGCTAATTAACCAAACTAAGTAGCAGAGTATGTTTTGCTTCTTCTTGGCTCCTATTAGGACTCTAACAACATTAAAAATCTGTGCTAAACCTTGTATGAGGTGAGCCTGAGACTACAGGGACATGAATATGAGATCTGAGGGACCCCTCTCTGTCATATGTATGTTTCCTCCAAAGAAATCTGATTTTTAAGTCTTGTACTCAATCTGGTGATGAAAAGTAATGTCGGATGTGAAGGGTTGTCAGGAGCGTGTTTTTTGTAAACACTGAAATCCAAACTGACCATTAGCTCTTAGAAGCTGACACTAAAAAGCCTCTGGCTAGAGCAATTCTCAGTGAGCAAAGATTGCTGGTGAGATTACAGAGGTACCAGGTATGTGTTAAGTAAAATTTAAGTCATGGCAGATTAAGATCACATATTTACAAAAGAGTAAGGATGAGCCGAGGCCATTGCATAGTAGCAGACATAGGCATCCTGAGCACTTGCTTATTTAGCTGCAAGAGCTGACATGTGAATTGCTTGGAGATGTAGATCTGTAAGCTGTGAAGCAGGCAATACTTGAAGAAGGGATGAAAGCAAGCTGGAATGGGTTTATGTTCCTTTTCCTTTACATCAATGCATATCAATAATACAGGTTAGCATAGGTGAACACTTTCAAGTGTGAATGCTTCGGGCAATCAGACAGCTTAGTCCATTTCCTAAATACGGATTTAAATGCATTACGTTAGATGTCAAAAGCTGGAACTTTTGTCTGCATTTCTTGAGAGAGGACCACAGTGATTTCAAAAGGAACTAAAAAAGGAAATGATACCTTGGATTGGCCCAGAACATTTTCTCTGTGAGGAGGCAGAATAAATTCTTGTCTGGCCTCCTCTGCACACATAGATTGCTGATAAAATTTGCAGTGTTTAATGTGTCAAACATATCAATCAGACTCACCTAAGGAGCCATTATATCCTTAGCAAATATCAGAAGGACCTTCAAAAAATGCATTATGTGACCCCTTTACTTGAAGGTAAAAGCCCTTCAGTATAAGTTTGACCTATGTTCAAGTTGCTTTGGAGTTGAATCATCCAGAAAATAATCTTAGCTGAGCAGGCATTTAAAATCTATCTTTGCAGGAAATTGAATCCAAGACCAAATATGCTTGGAAAATACTTCACAATTATACCAGTGTATCGAGGTATCCTAAGAGCAGAGTCCTGGGTGCTCTTGAGTTCTGCTCCCTGGAGCACAATCTCATCTCCCTTCCTGATCGACCCATACACCAAGGTTACTGGAGACAGGAGCAGCTATCGCTACATGCCCCTCAATTGGGCCAGTGTCTGTTTCCCTCAGAATGCTGCTCTGTGGCTGAGCACCTTGCTGTCAGTGTAGTGGAGATTAACTCTTGATGGATGAAGCACACAGTCCAGATAAAGGCAAAAGCAACCAGGAGGTGGGCCAAGAATATCTTTGTCAGAAGACACCAGTCTGCCTTTTATTACTCACGTTACTGAGCCAAGGGATCCCATCCGACAACAGAGGATAAGAGAGAAGAGGGGTCTGCAAAAGAAGCAATAACTTCATTAACTCAGCCAGGAGAATTGGAAACTTTCAGCTACACAAAGCTTATTTATATCTGAATCAGGAAAAAGAGCCAGTGAGAGCCAAGATTCATTTTTTCTTCCACTTATATTTTGAGATTGTTTTTCTCGAAGGAAATAATATTCTCCCTGGGTCTCACATCATTGTCACTTCTGATTAGGACAACACAGTACCCACTGCGCTTCAGCACTCAGTAATGATTGTGTTTCCTGCCCCTGCTTCATGTTCAGAGCAACTGTCTGTTTCTTTCCTTTTATTGTCTTTTTTTTTTCTTTTCCCCGAGTAATGATTCTCGTGATTCTTAAATGCTAACTGCTCAACTTTTCTGGCCATTATACCATACTTGTGAACCCGAATCAAAGCTGTTACTCTGTTCTGGGAAGCTGTTTATTATAGAGTGACAAGATAACTTGATCCCAGTGATCTGCATCATGTAATGGCCTGTATCATGCCTTTTGGTTGAAGGTACATTAGTCTGAATGCTTCACACATCTAGGAAAAGAGCGATATTTGTGAGAAATCCTTATTTGGATTGTATTCTCATTCCCTTGGCCTGAGCACCTGCTGTTCTTCAGGCTGTGCCACTGGTCACATAGATATTCTTGGGCCCTTGGGCTGGGCAGACAGAAGATTAAGTCATGAGTACTTAACACTCCTGAAAGCAAAAGACTACCTGGGGAAAGGAGACCACGGAGGCAGGTATTGCACTTACGTACCAGTGTTACAGTAACCATGTAAAGCAATGGCCCTATAAAAGAAATGGGACTGAAATAGTAACCTCCTTCAATATAATGTAAGCTCCATGAAATTGGTACCAATGGCTCCTCTGATCCTGACAAGAAGGCTGCCAGAGCTGAAAATGCAGTTCAGATCTCCTAACTCCCCTGTTTAACTTTATGTTCATGATGTTGTGTGGGCAGTAAAGAGACACATATGATCCTCAACACAGAAATAGATTTTGTTGATGTTTATCCTTTGCATATGTCTTTCAGTAGTCCTGGAATTGTTTCCAAATTGATATTTTTGAAGGCTATAAGGCAGGTTGACCTTATTTTAAATGGGGACTGAGATGTCTTGGAAGAGCAGAATGGAGGAAACTTCCCTTTGCACTTAGTCCCTGTTGTATGCTTGAATGGTGAGTGCTTTTATAGAACCATACCCTCCTTCACCATCATAGCAGTGGCTGCATAAGGTATCTACTGACAGCTCTGTTGGACTGAGTCCTGGAGCTGTTCCTACAGCCAGGATATTACATGAACCACATATACCTATATGCGAAACTGCTAATCTAACATGTGTTAACAATTGCTGTTTGAAGTCACAGATGACTTAGATCCTGAGATCCCACTTCTGTCCTATGATATATTTCCACGTGTGTTTTGTGCATATTCCTTCATTTTTTTCTTTTTTATTTTTTTCCTCTTCTTTTTTTAAGTTGAGTAGTTGATGATTAAAAAAGAATAAGTAATTAGATATTCTGTGATACAATACCTGCCTGAATTGTGTTGTGTTGGTGGAGAAGCAAAGAGGACCAAGGAGGTCTAAGCAAATTTAGAAAGAAACAAGACACCAAAAAGAAATCCTACTCCCTGTATGTACAACCATTTATAGCAATAATCAGCCATAAATGAAAAAATCCTTCCTACTATGTTACACATTCTTTGGTCATATTGAGAATTTAAAGTAGCATTTATGAGGCTGTTAGGTGTGTTGAGGTTTTAAAAGAAGTTTTCTTGTTTGATAATTTGGCTATCAGAGACAGCTTTACAGCCTTCAGGCTATTTTTGAAACTTTCAGCCCTTGTCTTTTGTTGGTGTCTTTTCCTTCCAGATAATGTAGAAATAGGACCTTTTGAGTTTACAGTGACTGTGAGCTCCGTATGCGGTGGCCTTCTGCATGTCTCTGGGAATCTGCCTCCTCCAGGTGCCAGCTGGAAGCTTCTCAGCCAGGAAACATTTTCAGGTGAAAGGGAAATGAAGCTGACAGGCGCTATTTGGAAATGAACTTCTTGGTAGCACAAAGTCTAGGCAGCTTGAAGAGAGCTTCTGGTCCAAGATTATGACAGGAAAGGGAATAGATGGTGAGACAACATTATAACACCACAGAGAGGAGGGGGCTCTTTCAGCAGAAAAGATACATAACCGAGGTTTTTGCTGCCTCTGTATTAAGAATAGCATAGGTTTATTGTGTGCCTATCCCTCTACTCTCAATTTTTTGAACAAAGCTGGAAAATGACCATCCCACACAGCCTTGTCCTCAAGTCAGTACGGTAGGGCAGTTCTCTTTTCCTGACCTTAGTTTTTCTGTAATTTGGGGAATGCTGGAATGACTAAAGTACCCATCTTTAACTCATCACACCTGCAAACTTACCAGAGTCAGAGCTGTTTACCCGTAGCTTTTGCTAAGGTTAGAGCAACCCTTTAGCAGGAGTTCTCATCAGCAGTCAGGAGCAGAATGATTTAGCTAAGGACATCAGACAGTGTACACCATAGAACCTATTTCAATGTATTTTGAATTATTAAAGAAATATTTTTATTGTAGCTAAGATAATCACATACGCTGAATATCAAGGTCAGTGCATAAGAGTGTTAAAGAAAAACAA
>JAUBNY010000270.1:230878-266886 GCA_032275445.1 Crypturellus soui | reverse complement strand
TGTTAAGGAAAAACAGTAAATGCAGTAGACAACTAATTTATCTCTTGGGAATGTTATTTCACGCACTGACACGTTCTCCTCTTTAGCATCAATCTATAAGTCTGAGTTCTGTGAAGTGCTTTAATTAACCTACCTTCATGTACTTATTTATGGTGCCTCCAAATGATATCACGATCAAAATAAAATAGTCTATTTTCTAACTCCACTCTAAAAAGTTCCAAGATCTGAATACTTATACTAAATAGTGATTTCTGAAAACAAGTATTTTCAAGCCTATTTTATATGTATATCTTGACACACTGTCAAACTTCAATTGTCAGCAGCCAGGCAGAGCATATACTCTTGAAAAGTAACAAGCCTCTGTTACTTCTTTTCATCTGGCTATCTGATAAAACTCCTTTAAAATTAGTATTCAGCGCCTCAGAATCCTTGCACACAGGGCTGCTATAATTTGTCTTTCTGACACACTTAACCCAGTGAGTGGGTTCCTCAGTCTCTTTGATAGAACAGTAAGATTAAAGGCAATTATTTCACTTTCTGTAAGTCTTTGCATGATGATACAAGAATCTCTTCTCCTCCCTGCAGTAGGTCGGATCATGCTTATTCCTTCTCTGCAAGTTTGATTTTAATACATGAGTGGAATGATGATATGAAAACCACTAGAAAAAAATACTGTGTTTTGTAATAGCCTTTATCTAATTGTATGCTCTTTTAACCAGCCAAAGATTTTCTTTCTCTTAATTGCCTAAGAAAAACAGTCTTGCATTGATTCTGCTGTAATCATCAGAACAGTATTTGCTAAGTGCTGACAGTATGCTCAGCCTTAATAAGTACAGGGAGCTATACAACTTTTAGCCAAAGAAATGCACATTAACTGATCATCTTTTGGAAATTACATTAATAAAAACCTGTTGGTTATATTAAAATACCTTTCTTTGGGTGTTTCAGGCTCAAGAAGTCATTCTTAGCACTGTAGTCAATCATGCTTATTTCTGACTGCAAATCTAGGAGTTGGTGTTACTAACTTCTAATGATGCCATCTCCTGGTGAGTGGTGCCTGTGCTGATGTTGTGGCCCCAGCATGGCACTGAGAAGATGGAAAATAAACAGCACAGCCACCAGAGCTGATGAATATGTGACTGAAGGAGGGGAGTACATGCACTAAGGGTTTTACCTTGGAGGCTGGAGCCAGACTCTGTGGTGACAGATGTTTTATTAACTGTCAGAAAAAAAAAAAATCTATTAGGTTTTGCTAGTTCCTCAGGGCAGCTCACTCTTCCTGTGCATTCGTACAGTGCCTAGCACAGCAAAATCTCAATCTTGGTCAGGGTTTGTAGGCACTCTGTTAATATAGCCATGTTTTAACACAGTAACGTTGCTTGCAACTCATGTTCATGGCTTTTAAGGTTGCTGTTTGCAATGAGTCAGTGGGCAGATTGGTAATAATGTCTCATCTTCTTCGCTTCACTTCTTTGGACTTTCTCTTTACTTGTAGCACCTTCAGCAATTGCTGCATCAAAGCCTGCTGCAGGGCTGTCTTTATCCACACACACATGCACACATGTGCACACAAGTGCAGGAACCCCAAGTGCTCATTGACTTGATAGAATTTTTTTTCTATAAGCTGCCACTCTGAAATTGTTGGGTGAATTTAATTTTTTAATGTAGAGTGATGAGCAGCACTTTTCTTGACAAGGATCAAGATGCTAGTTAATCTATTCTTTATAGATAGGCTGAATTTCCTACCCTTTTCATTGTAGTGTATATCTTCAGATCTTAAATGATCCCTGTATCTATTTTTTTTCTGAATCTCATACAACCTTTCAATATCCTTTATAAGCTGAAACTGACAAAATGGCATCTAACTTTCCAGTAATGGTGTCACTGAAGGCAAATATATAAATATATTCTTCCTCTTGTACCTGTGAGATGTAGTGTCATAATACTAATAAGTTGTTTAATATTATAATGGAATTATAAACAAAGAAAATCTGCTCATTGTCATTTATCTCTTTCTGTTGTTTCTGCAGTTCAGTTTGCTGTCTTCTCTGACAAACAGAACTAATGTTCCTTCAAACTAAGCTATTAGTGGAAGGATTCTACAGTCAGTTTTGGTCTGACTAACTGAGGAGGCCCCTTCAACCTTGCTGCATATTTCTGCATAAACCCATGTCAGTGCAGATGATCTGGCTGAAAACTAAACTGGTAAAATCAAAGGATAAAGATTTCAGCTGGGTCAGTGAGCAGAACTGGTTTTCTGTCTGTCTGTGCAAATGTAGCCATAGGCATGAAATTCCTTCTTACTGAAATTTGGTGAGATCTTGTTTTTCAATAGAATGCCCATCATCACTGGGTAGGATCTTATCAGAGATGGTTCTTCTCACAGGTGTTCAGGATAGATTAGTACACTCAATATAAAGGATGAAGATTTTTGATTTCTTTCTCCACTTTCCAGATCCAGATAGAAATAGTAGACAAGACTGTGTTGCTAGCTCTTTTCTGAATGGTGACATCTTCTGATCTGAACAGGTCTTAAGGACCTCAGGAAGAAGCCTTGAAGAATTTTGGTTTCATGGAGAGCATCGTTGCTCTTGAAGAGAAAAAGGAGGAGTACACTGAACTTACATATTCACCTTACTCCTAGATCACTTTGCCTGGACTCCATGTATTATTTTTTTTCATTTAAAACTTGAAGCCTGGCTGCTTCGTTTCATGCCCATTTCCCCCATGGATCCTGACACAAGGTACTCTGCCTGTGGTGATGAGCTGCTGGACTGGAATGTGGGCCTGCATGTATTTTAGCACCACTCTTTGTTAACGTTTGTGTTTCTTTTTTTTTTGGTTAGTGTCACTGAAGACAGGCATACCACTAAGAAGATGTGCTCAACTGAATGAGGAGTTGGCATAGGAACACACTTGGAACTGGCTTTTGCAGGACGTCATTGCTCTGCTGAAGACTTGGTGCTGCCCGGTGTATCAGTGCAGGTATTTTGTCCTTGGTTGTTATTCGTATCTCCACACAGACAGAACTGGGGTATTGTCTCTGTGAATAAGAGCAAAGGGGAGAGACAGAGGACGAGTTAATGCTCCTGTCTATTTCTTTAACTTTTCTTCTAATATTGTCCTTCATGTACTGAAAACTGATGTTAAAAGCACTAGGACACTGACTACAGTTTTAACATCTGGGTAAATTGTCTTGAAGTACACAGAGTAAATCCCAACTGAAAACCAAAATTAAGTGTCAGGAAACATTGTTCTTAGCTTTGAAGCTAAGTTATAAGAGCCAAATGTTCCCCCAAAATGAATTGGACTCTCTTTTCTGTCTGCTATGCTGCTACCAGTGTGCTAAATTTATAACAAATTCATCACATTTGTATTGAATATCAGTTACTATTATACCATTTGTGCAAGCATTATAGACAAAGAAAGCAGTGACAGAGCAGCATTTTTATCCAATCAGAAATGAGAATTTTGTTTGAAACTGCATAGCTGTCCAGCATCTTTAGTTTTTGCAAAATGGTTTGAGGTATAGGTAGGTATGCGTTATAGGTAGGTATGTAGCAGATGGAAGGAGACATCCATCCTGAAAGTATATTAAAGAGAGTAGCTTATTTCAAGTCCTTTGTTGTTTATTGTAAGTATGTCCTCTTAAATGAATTACAAAAATATCATAGGATTTAGATCTAGAATCCTTTCTCTATGGAGAAATATCCAGTGAAAAAGATGAATACTATTTAAAGTTAGCAGGTAGGCTCCTACCATCCACTATTTGGATTTCTCAAGGATTCCTGCTTTCCTTAGTCCTTGCTGTCAATGTCCTGAGCTTCTTCTAGCCAAAGAGGAGATTGCGTTGCCTAAGTTTTTATCTGTATCCATTTCCTGCCTTTTAAAATCTGCCTAGAATCAGTTTCTATGCTCTTCCCCCCAACCTCAAAACAAAAACAAAACAACAGTAACAAAAAGCAAAACACCTTCTTGCGAATACGGGAGATCCAGAGGTGGTAAACTCTAAACAGAAGTTTAAAGTAGCTTTCAATGTGATAGCATGTGTCCACAGTGAGGGATGGCCTCTCAGCTGCTGTGGAACATTCTGTAAATGAGATACCATGTAGACCACTAGGACCATAAGGAACCTGAAACAAAGAGAATTCCAAAAAAAAAAATAAAACAGATTGCAGAGGCGATACTTGTTGGTTAGAATTTAAAGCAGAGACTTGAAATCACCAAATATTCTAAAAACAAACAAACAAAAAAAAAAAAAAAGGAAAAGAAGCAAGAGGAAAACTAGTCACTCAGTGGCATGAGGATCATCCCTTCCAAAACCAGTGCGTTCCCACACCATTGCTGACTGCGTGGCCAGCTGTGGGGCTGCCTCTGCTGCCTGCACTATGTGGAGCAGTACATTTGCCTATCAGCAAGCTTACTCTAGCCATGGTTTGTCTAATAAATAAGGCAATAAATAAGAAAAGGTGACTTGTGCCCTCATAGGTTGCGTGCCAGATTCTGCTTGCTAGGTAGAGATGACCAAATATGCCCCATAAAATGTGTAATGGTTCAAGCTTGTGTCTTGGCTGGAAAAAAAAAAAAAAAAGAGTCTTCTGCTGAGTCCATGAGGCCAGGTGCTAGGAGGCTCAGCCAGGATAACGAGGCTTCTCTCACTACTGGATCTATAGTGGATCGATAATACTGATGCCTTTGGGGCTGTTTGCTTTTGAACCTTTATGAATGTTCCTGTACTTGCGGTACAGTCTCAGCATTTCATCTAGATATGATACACATGATATCTGAGTTGAAGCCTCACAGGTTGCTTTTTAAATTTAGCTTTGCAAAGGCCTCTTAGTTTATTCTGATGGCATTTGGTGGCTTCACACTCTTAACAAGAAGTCACCCAAATGACACCACCAGCCACGGGCAAAGGCACCCTAAAAAGTTTTGTCACTGGCATCCACAAATCATCTTTTTAGAGATCAGCCAAATACAGAGGGAATTGCAGGTTTTAATGTCCTTTCCAATGCACTTTACAATAGCAAGGGATATTCATGGTGCTTGGATAACTCTGCAGAAGACATGTATACATGTCTGGTTGTCATAAACCTGTCATACTCTTACATGACTGTAGTGAGAAAGGTAAGAAGCACTGATTGGGGTGACTTGATAAGCTGCCACATAGTATACAACAACATGCAATTCACAGGACTGCCCAGTACATAAGCTGATGGTCTGTATTGTTTTACCCTTCTAATGAATGGGAGCTAAATACAAAACTGACGTGTATTTGCTCAGGCACATGGAAATGGTAGGTGTAATGATAAAAACACTGCAGCATGCTGACACGCTGCAGTTAGAATCAGCAAAAGACAAATGACAAAATATGTGAAGGGAGATTCTACTTATCTTACATATCCCAAAATAACCCCAAAACCTTGCAAAAACAAATGAGGGGAAACTTCTGATTTTGCTTTGGCCATTTGTAAAAAACAACAACAAAAAAGTATTTTTCACAGTTATGGGTGAGGGAAGGATATTGGTACCTATGAGCACCATTAGCGATTCACAGGACAGGAGAAATCCATCTTTCCTCATTTGGGGTGAAATCATCTTGAGAGACTCAAGGTACTCACAGAGCTGCATGAGAGATGTTCTCCTAGTGCCAAGTGCCTGCAGAGGCTGGTTGATCTTGTGGGCTTGTAAGTCTTCATGCATTATACAAGTTGTGATGGGCTTTCTGCAAAGCAAACCTCCGCCTTCCCATGGCAGCATGAGGAGGGCAGCAACCCTCTGCAGACTTGTGGCTTGTTTGCGGCATTAAAACTCTTTGGGCAGGTAGTGGTGGGGTGGTGGAGGAGGCAGCCCCGGCCACGCTGCGTGACGCTTTGGACTCTTATCAGCGCGGCCCGATGTCGCTTGGCCGGTGATGGGCTGCACCATTTGCTTTAGCTTCAGAGTCAAGAGTGAGCAGTGGAAGGTCTGATGGCTCCGGGGCCCAGGAAGCGTTTGATAAATATTTCTCTTTGAGGGCCCTCCCGCTACCCAAACCGGGCGCATACAGGGAGGACGCACACAGCAGCTCGTGGCAACAGATGTCTGGTTTGCTGGGACGTGCCATGTTTGACAGAGTGGCCCATAAAAAGAGTTAGCATGAGGCTGGAGAGCAAGCATCGCTGTTTGCTACAGACAAACCTAAATAAAGTGCTTGTAATTACAGTGTGAGAGGGTTGACCAGGCCTGTGCGGTAGCAGGGGAGGAAAATAATTTGTTCTTTTATCTGTTCTTTCAAGCAGCTGGAGACAGATAAAAGAGGAGACAGTTTTAACCTAAGCAAAGATTGTGGCTCTGTGCTTTCCTTTGTGCCTCAGTGCTTCTGTTTTCATTCTTCCTATTTATATTTTTATTTGTGAACAAGCCTATATATGGAGCAGTCTTCAAATACTTTTTTTTTCCCCAGCTGAAGATGTCTGTTTCGTTTCAAACTCAGCTCCCACAGCTCTCTCTGCTACTGGGGTATGCAAGAATAGTGTTTTTTCACTCTGCTCTGTACTGCTGATGGTAACTTCCAGAGCTTTGATGCAAAGAGCAGGAAAACATTTTCCAGAGCTAGTAATCACTGAAGCCATAGTATGGTAGATGTAATGCAGTCCCAAGCAATCATTTTACGATTTTCCAGTAGCTCAGAAGGTGATGGCATTGAAAGAGAAAATTAAAAAAGGAGATAAATAAAAAATATGTTGCGTCTCCATTACTTCTTCCAGGTATATTAGATAAAGTTTTGAAATCTTAGCATTTAGAGTGAGTTGTGATTTACACTGACACTAATTAGAATTGTTTACCCGGATAAAGTCTTTCTATGTTTCAGAACTACACCTTCTGGCTTCCAATTAGATATCTTGGACGGATGTTTTAGTGCAGCAGGAAAATGGTGCTTTGCTAGACTTTTCAATTGCTCTAATCCTTCAAACCATACCGACCCAATAACACATAGCTCCATCAGAGTGAGTTTACAAGCATGTACGTTCATCTACATAGGGAATTACCCTCCAACAGCTTTTCCTGATTAATTCTGCTATGGATGTTATTGCTTAGAAATAGTTCTTCTGTTGCAAACCCTATGAGACCACTCGTCTCTTTTTGCTAATTGGTGTCTCTAATGGCTCTGTATGTTTTCTGTAGGGATGAAAAACAACATGCAATATTCCAGATGTATTTTTACAATGCTGTATACTTTCTACATATGCTGCTCTTTTCCTCAAAAGAGTAAAGCATATCTGAAACATGATATAAGCAGCATTGCCTATAGAGTCCTCAGGTACTCTTTATGGTAAGCTGAGACATTTTCACAACTCAAAAATTAAAGGCATCACTGCTTTCCTCAAAGTTGTTCTTATTGGTACTTAATTCTCTTGATATCTGACTTTTTTAAAGATGAGGAAACACAGACATATGTGTACAGACAAATTTCTAGAAAGTAATGTTCTGAGAAAAGGATCATTTCTGGTCTAGTACATTTTATGTAAAGGTTAGGAAGACTCATTCTCTTTCCATCAACATCCAAGGTCTGAAAAGTAGCAATCTGAAAGGTAGTTTAATATGAGCATACCTTTAGACAATGACTCCCTGCAAAAGTCTATTATTGCATAGCCCTAGATTCAAATGCAGCCAACATATGAAGTCATATTATGGTGATGCATCTTTCTCTGCTTAGTAGCGGAACTGTTGTCTTGATTTGTGGAAGTAAGGAAATTAATAAAAAAAAAATAAAAGAAGCAAAATTATTTAACTTTCCAAAATCATTAATGATTTATGGAGCTATTGAGGGATCTCTAATGACTTTAGAGTCGATAAAATTATAAAGCTGATTTATTTGTATATAATAGCTTCACATTGAGAGAATGAAGGTATATTTAAGCTTTTTTTGCAGATCTTTTAAACTTTTTTTTTATTGATGTCTTATAAACTTACATCACAAATGCAGTTGCACGTTCCAAACAGCTTGGAAATACTAACATTTAAGTGGTATATAAATCAAGATAGATTGCCCATAGGAGAAGTTTAAAGAGGTTGCTCTTCACTATCCATTTAGAAACAAGTGAAGGACTCATATTTATAAAATGTAAAATAAAACTCCAAAAAGCATAAATATCAACTCTGTGTTCTCAAGAAATGTTCGTTTCCTGCATAAGATTATGCATAGAAGACATTTAGCTATAAGAAATAATAACAGAAGCTGAAAGACTGTCTTAAATTTAAGTTTTTCTGTTTATCAGAGTTTGAAATATGTCCTTAAAAAGATCCTTATCTTTCGAAAATTTTAGACTATTCATCCTACCTTTTCAGCCTGCCTTTTTCTAACCATTTTGTTACTGCATACAGTACAATGACAAACGGTAGGTAGAATTTCCATGTTTAAATGAATTCAAATGCCAAAGCTCTTCTGAAACAAAATTAACTTTATTTGTTAAAGTATCTGTATGATATACAAAAGAAATGACTATAATTTCCAATGCTGAAGGCACAGAGCACTGTATTTTTTCTTCCTCTGGAAAAACAATGCTTTAAAACTAGAGAACTGTTAGAGTCAGACATTAAAATAGTAATAAAATAATAAAATATTAATAAATACTTCACATTCATATAATCTGAGTTTATAATAATCCAGGCATTTCAACATCAACTAAATACTTAATTTAATATGCATCCAACATGCAAGTGGAAGCATCATCTAGTTCAAAGTAGGGAGACAAATTGCATATGCTTCATGGTGAGGTTTGGCTGAACCAGAGGTATTTTCCTTTGTTGAGTTTCATAGCTGCCAGCAGCAGAGCTCCAGGATGAAGGAGAGTAGGCAAAAGAGTGCAAACGCTGTTTGCTCTAATCTTCGTCCATTAGAATATAGCCTGGGCATTTCCTCCTCTTCAGCTCTCAGATCTACAAAAATATCAACGATAAAATAGTTAGCGAGAGTAAAATGCAAACTATTAAAATATAAGGATGTTCAACATACTTTGAAACTTTTCCAGTATCTCACAGGTACTTAAGTTAAAGGTATCAGCTGTTAAAAGCCAATCAAAGAAGCTATTCTCTGGGGAGAGATGTGAATAGATGTCCCATCAATGATCATTTGAGGAGCAACTGATAGCACTTATCAGCTCTTGCAGGCATTAATCTCAGAATAATCAAAAGTAAATACTCAGCAAAAGCAAGAGCAAGATCTTCACAGGAGGAATGCTCTCTGGCCCCCACGGGGCCTTTTAACCCTTCCTTTGGCAGGAAGGGTCTCCACTTACAGCCATTAGCATGAACGGGGAGTGATACCCTCGCCCAGGTAGGGGGTGAGCAGCTGGCTCCTCTGCCGCTCTTGACTGAGCAGGGTCTTTTTGGCCTCTGACAAACAGCAGTAGGGCTGGCTCAAAAGTTAAATGTTCAGGGAAAGTCAGCAAGAAAGCATCTCACTCTTCTGAAGGGTGCTGCTTAGCTGCCACATGTAAGCACTCGACAAGGAAGACTTCAAGGCAAAAGTATTTCTGGCTGTGGTTGCAAAAATAGGAATAATTGCCTTTTTTTAAGCATTTCACCTTGCTGGCTTTGTATTCTCAGTGTGCAGTAGCGCATTCCCTGGGAACCTGAGAGCCTTGAGTTTTAAAATTTGTGGTTTATTCCAAGATGAAGGCAAAACTAACTTCAGATAGTCTTTTTGCTCCCCAAACAAGTCCCTGTCAGATTTTGAGGGTACGAGCAAATCCTTGACGATTTACTGTCTAATTAGGTCAGCTGTTTCCTTACTCTGCTGACATGTGATGTTAGCACAACTGGAGGAGCAGCAAGTTACCTACGGGATGGGAGCAAGTCACCACAGATGGAGGAGGGCAGCAATGTTTTACACTGACTTTGCCCTGAAGATAGGTTAAGCTCTCAAGAGTTATTGCTTAGAAGAATGAAAGAACAAATATTACTGCTGGACACAAATCAAGTCTTAAGGCTACGTATTTTTGTGCAGGGTACTCAGGCTTAAGAGCTCTGTGGGAGCCGTTTGTGGGAGAAGTGACTTATGCAAGATCACCCAAGTTTTCAGTACTTCAGATTTTCTATTAAAATACTGGTTTGTACTTCTTACCTTACTAGCTCAAACTACTGGTTTTCAAGTATGTATAACTCTCCCTGACTCAAGCATTTTTTTTTATGCCTGGATGCAGCTTAAGTTAAACAAATTGCCCTGCTTAAATGAGAAGACATGGACACACACAGAGCTGTGCAACAGGAGAAACATCTATCCTTGCAATTTTCAATTAAAGTAGGGGAATTAGTTTCCAACTGCACGTAAATTTTATGAAGATCTGCAAGCATTTTATGTGACGTACCACACAAGTGGCAGCTCTATCACTTGCCTCCTCACTAATGTGTTCTCCGAAGCAAGGCAGGCCCCTGCACTAGGTTTAAATGGTCGCACTGCCTCTCCCTGCACTAGGTTTAAATGGGGCACACAGGCAGCCCAACACCCTTGCAGAAGGCAAGCGGGCACCAAGTGTGTTATGTGTGGAGCAGAGCCGGGTGCGTGAGCCCTTACCGCAGTCACCGTGCACGACGTCGGAGAGGCAGTGCAGGGTGCCGTAGGCGCAGCGGCACAGCCGGCAGCCCTGCAGCACCCAGGCGCCGTGGACAATGCTGCCACAGTTGCTGTCAAGAAAAAGGGAAGGTTTATTTTTTGGTATATCCCCCAAGCACCCCCTGAAGTGGGTCTCTGCCTCTTTTAGGTCGGCTTTTACCTTTGCCGCTCATCGTACTCGCAGTACCGACCGGTGAAATGCTTTTGGCAGGCGCAGAAGGTGCCCAGGATACAGGTCCCTCCATTCTGGCAGCAGTTCCTGTTCAGCTTTTTACCTGCAAGGCAATTTGACAGATTTTCCCCAGAATTCAGAATAAGGGGCTTCAAACCTCCTCTTTTCTACGCTTGTTCCTCCAGGTCTCTGTGGTTGCAAAGGGATCCTAAGGTGGTCTAGTTTTATTGTCCTGAGAGACAATAAAATTAGCTGCCTGTTAGGAGTGTTTGCTCAGTTAAGCCGAGTTTATTTAGTTAAGGATTAGCAGCAAACTACTAGGGATTACAGGATGGTCAAGAGGCAACGCCTGTCAAGTCCTGCAGAAGTAGCAGCGACTCAGGTGAAATCCTTCACTTTGGCAGAGGCAGGTCTCAGTCTTGCTATAAATAAGCAGCATTACGGTTAGTGGGAAATGCTGCTTATATCTCAGAGGGGAAGAGGATTCTCCTTCAACTGTTTCTCAAGTGCCTGGAACAGACCTACCAACCTAAATCCTGACTGGTATCTGGTAGGAAAGAAAAATCTGCCCTTGTTTTCTGAAAATTACCTTGCCCAGATACAAACTTTTTTTTTTTTAATAAATATTTTTTGACCCAGAGATATAGCTAACTTTACAAAATGAACAGAATTTACAACCACTTTGCAAGTCTAAGGGATACCTCCTTTTTTATTTCCTAGTATTCTCTATTTTCTATTATCATCACCATTAAACAGTTTGTAGATAAAAGGCTGACTTTTAAAGAGAGTAGTTTAAGAGTTCAAAAGATAAAAATCTACAGTTTATACGAAGTTTTACCTTAAAACTTTAATCACTACTTTGTAAGCGGCCATGAGAATGGTTTAAATTAGCTTCCATACAAATTCAATAAGCTGAAATCTGCTGTCGAGTCAGTGCACAGGAGAAGAGGGAAAGCTTTATTGTGATAGAATATTTAAAAAAACAATTTTGTGACACTGTTCAAGTAATAATGTTACCTACTCTCTGTAATCCCAGGGAAAGGTACAAATGTCCTGGAGTGCTGCTGCTTTCTGCTTTCGTAGCTCTGATTCATGTCACTGAGAGTATTTATAACAGTCCCTTCATTTTTAGGCTGTTGCTTCTGAGCTGTGGCATTGACGCTTTCCACATCTTTTTCATGTTCGTCTTTTTCACGGCCTTGACAAGCGCAGATAAGAAAGAGAAGATAGCTTGTAATGAAATAACGTAAAGAGAGACGGAGTACTAGAGAAGGATGAGGAGGAAATATGAAATCTGCCTTACCTTTTCCTAAATGAATGGCCTGCCAGACCAGAGTCACAGTAAAAAGGATTCTACTCACACACACACACACAAAAAAAAAAAAAAAGGAAAAGAGAAAGAAATGAAATTGATTTATGGGAGTAAGACACACATGCAGAAATAACTATTAATGTAAAGTTTATCACAAAAATTATGTGCTCGCAGTGGTTTGGATTCGCACATCAAAAATCTTAAATTATATTAGGAAAATAATAATAATAAAGAAAACCAGAAAACCACCGATTCCATAGAGTCTCTGGCTACATTTCCAGAGCACAGCAGAGTTGTCACCAGCAGCAGGAGCACCAGCTGCCCCCCGGCCTGCGGCTCCAGGCACTCTGCTCCTGCTCAGTCCTCGGCCAGGCTGTCCCCAAAAGCAGCAGCAACCCGTGCACCCTCACCTGACGTGCTGTCCCCGCTGCATTTTCCCTTGCCCGGGCAGACTGGAGAGGTCCCCGCGGCGGGTCCGTGCCCCGCGCCCTCACTGCGGGCTCCTGCTCCCTGCCGCCGGCTGGTGGCCACGGGGCAGGGACATCGCCGCCCGCCGCGCCGCGCCGCGGCTGAGCCCCGCTGCGGGGCTGGGGGCCGTGACCACCGCTCGGGCCCGCGCTCCTGATTTACATGCCCGGCCGTCGGGGTGGGGCGAGCAGGCAGCAGCTCTGCTGGGGACGGATTAAGGGCCCCGGAGGGCCAGGAAAGCCCCATCCCGGAGCTCCCGCCTCCAAAGACTGTGTTTGCTACTGGGGGGAAAACACGCGTATGCTGCTTGGGAAGAGAAACTGGCAATTTCTGCAGGCCTAGAGCATGTGTGTGTGTATATATATACGATGAAGTTAAAAAAAAATTAAAAATAGTCTCAGTCCTACTGCCGAAACATCTTGTCTCCAGTAGAGCTTCCCATAGACAGATCTAACCCTTGGTTGTACCATTTCTCAGCACAGAAAATCCTTAGATAGCGCCTGCACTACAGATGTCTACCAGCAATATTTCAGAAAATTGTGTGATTCTTAAGAGAGATCTTGCAAGAGCCTTTAATACGCTTTAAAAATAACTTTTGATTTTTTTTTTCCCATGGCAGACCTGTTGGTGAATATTCAAAGTCAGAGACAACCAGATTAGCCCAACCACATGCCCTGAGTGGACTAGGTCCCCTTGCATGGTCCCACCTTGCCACATCCAGCATCCTGGACACAGCGACCTGCATCTGCACACTGGTAACACAGCACCTTTGTGTGAACTGCTTCACACATTCACACATGAGGGAGCTCATTCCCTTTGCTTGAGCCGTAACAGGAATGGACTTTATTTCTTGAGGGGTAGGACAATTGCAGAAGATGAAGGTTTTACTGAACTCCTGCAAATCCGAGTGGCTCAAATTGCAGCCAGGCTAACTTCACTGTGCACGTAGCAGGGATATGGGTCAGGCCCTCACTGAAGAAACGATCCTACTAAAGGCACTTATGGTCTCTTTCTGTTTGTAACTCCAAAGATTTGATGCTTGTCTGCCTTGCTGCATCTTAAAAGCTACAAAACGCCCCCCATCTAGTATGGTATGAGGATCTATTCCCTCATGTCTTCTTCTGTGGAGACACTAACCTCTGGTGAGGACAGAGGTACCTGGCTGGAGAAATGAAACTAGAGTTTCTGCAAAAATAAATGCTTGGTGTCTTAAACTAGTTCTAGCGGATGCAACGTGGGTACAAATGTTCACAGTAATGATCTAAGTTCAGATTTTTTTTGATATAAACAGGATAACTCCTTTAGCTACACAGTAACTTGTTTCACAGTCTATTTTATAACCATCACTGATTTAAATTCTTTTACTTAAATTTGCTTTTATTCCAGGCTTGCACTGAAGTAACAAATATTTTGTAATGAAGCGTCTTTGATGTTTATTGTGTATAACCTGGTAGATGCTCATGGAAGAATTTATATGCTTGCACACATGGAAGAATTTATATGCTTGCACATGTAGTTAAGATATTTATTACAAAGAATGTCACGATAGAAATTGCAGTCTGTTAATTCAGGAAGGGATTTTGTTTCTTCTATCTTAAATTGCGGTAGTTTTGGAGACACAAGTTATTCTTTCACTATTGGGTCTGCTTTTTTCATGAGAATTTCTGAAGTAAGCACATGTCAAGGTTTGGGTACTTGCTTAAAATCTATGGTTTGTTCAAGTGCTGTCACAAACATAGATGGCTGCACCAAATTAGGCTTGTAATATGTTTCACACAAAGTCAAAGAGGTCTCAAGTTTCCATGTATTGATAATATTTGTGTGTTTTGAGCTTTATCAGGACATGAAAATACTTCTTTAGGTCAAGTACTTCCACTTCAAACAACACTTATTTTAAATGGACTTCAAGACTCTCTTTTCCTAAGCTGTAAAATACAGTGTTTGGAGTTCAAAAAAGAACAACCATAGTTAAATTACATTTTTTACTGTTTATTTTATTAGGAAGAAAAAAAAAATATTTTCAATCTGGTCTAGTGGTGACTTTAAGTTACGATCTTCAGGCCTGAAGTGCTGTCATTTAGGATCGAGTTTGCTATTTTTCCCCTCTCCACAGATTGAAGGAAGAAAAAATAAACGGAGATAAGTAAACACAGCAACATCACACTTGCTGAGCTTTTTAATAAATGCAGTGTCAATATAGCTCTCCTGAAGAGCTTTTCTGGGTATCAGATTCCCAGCTCTGTACTAGGGATAACTTTTAGTGCCAGTAAAGAAATATTGATCAATTTTCACACCCTGTGCCATTTGTTTAAGATCAGAAGTCAGCTCTGTAAATGCAAGAGCTAACAGCCTGGGGAGCCATAAAGCACTTGGTAAACATTGCTTGCTGTGATACCTTGCTCCTTTCTTCCTAAAGTCTCTCCAAAAAGACACAGGTATGAGAGGAAAAATTGCCAGGATGACAATGTTGCCCAACTGTCCTACAGAGACAGGATTGGTGTGATACTGAGAAAAAGCACTGCTGCTCACGGTTGACCAAATCTGCCAGAAAGCTTGTGGAAAGCTAGCAAAAGTTTCAGAGGAGCTACAGTAAGGAGAGATGCACCTCTGTTATCAGCTTGATAAGTGTGGAGCCAGCCAAAGTGCCGGGCCTGAAAACATCAGCCAGTCACTGTGTACATAAGAGGTGGTTGAACACTGGTTAAGTGTTAGCAGTCTTTAATGCTGTTAGTTGCTACAGTAGGCCAAGTGCTTCTTGAAGGTGGTATAAAAGTGGTGGGAATATGTAGGGGTAGTTTACTAGGCAGTATGACCCTTCTTGTGCTTACTGGGACATTGTAGCTCCACAGTTTGTGTCTGCTGGCACTGATGCCCAATGTGTGAGTGGAGGACTAAACT
Source organism: Crypturellus soui (assembly GCA_032275445.1). NCBI lineage: Eukaryota > Metazoa > Chordata > Aves > Tinamiformes > Tinamidae > Crypturellus > Crypturellus soui. Next base: position 251,439 of record JAUBNY010000270.1, on the reverse strand, counting down.
GAAGGATGACGCATGGTTAAGAAATGATAGCTGATTTTTGCTATATTAGTGTTTCATGCTAAGCGCATTTATGTGTTGATATTCAGTGCTTCTGAGCAGTTTGCAAAATCAATAGACGTCTAGGACCAGAAGAAGTCATAGGCAAAAGAAAAGAAACGTAAAAGACAAAAGTAGTGGTGTCCCCTCTTTCTGCAAATTGCATGGGAAAACCTGCTCCGAGGTATGGAAAATCAGAAGACAGCAGTGTAGCCAATGCATCTGATGGCTTTATTTTACCGAATTCCATTGTCGGGCTTGGACCAGTTTGCCAGTGTTACTGGCAGTGGTACTGTCTTAAATTAGTTATGTAGAATGAGTATGAGGTCACAGGTATTTATTTTTTAGCTTGTGAAACCTAGAAAGCGAAAACTGGAAGAAGTTCAGCTCAGGAAAGTGCAAAGCTGAGGTGTTCCCTCATGGGCTCTCTCAGGGAACTCAGTTCTTTACTGATGAGGATGCTAGATGGGTAGGTCTGCCTCAGATTTTTTATTATTGCTGGATGCAATTCCCCCATTGTGCATTATGTTATGTTCTCACAGGTCTTTTTCAAGATGTGGATATATAGATACAGGCATTGGAGTTTACTGTGGCTTAAATTTCTTGCCAACTTCTCTTGCTCTGAGTTAAATGGCTTATGTTGAGTTAGTCTAATTCTGCCAGTAATTGACCTAACAGAGTAAAAAACAGTGTCTGGCATCAGTTTAACTAATCCATATTTTAATGATCAACTTAAATGGAGATGAACAGCTACTGCTGGTGAAAGATAAATCCCCCTCTGCCTTGCACCATGGTCTGTCTTCTACACGGCCTCCTTCACACTGCCAGCAAATCTGTGCACCACAAGTGAGCTGTGCAGAGAGTTTATCTATCTGATTCAAAACTCAGATGGAAAAAAAAAGAAAGGATTAGTCCTCAGATAGATTATTTCCCTGACATAGAAAATGAGCAGAAGAGGGAAGCTAGAATAAGCAGGTGTGGACACGTGAAGGGGGAGCTCCTTTCATCAACACGTCTGTCTTATACCGAATTAAACCTACTGTGGAATTTAGAATTTGCAAGCTGATTGCAGTTCATAAATTTAAAGTGTCTTTCTCCTCTGCAGGAAATAAGCCACAGCCAATTTGCCACATGATAACAGTGCCATCTTCCATGTACTCTTCCTATTAGCACTCATACAGAGAAGTAGAGGAGTCATCCTGCAGCTCATCTGACACAGGGATGAAGGTTAGTACAAACAAGATGGGATCTCATCTCTAAATGAGAGTAAGCAGCTACAGCAGTTGGAGAGGGAACCTTGTTGCAAATGTGGTATAAAGATGTCACACCCAAGCAAGTCTTTGTCACTGCCTGCCATGTATATTTATGGAATAAAACTGGCTTTGTAACAGGTTTTCTTTTTACCGAGTCTAGTAGCTAGTTGTTAAACTGATTGAAAAAAAATCAATATAATACTGCAACTGTGTAATGAAAAGCAATGTAGTTCATGTCTCTTGGGTACTGCAAAAGACAACTTACTGTTCCACTGGGACACCGTGGCAATGTTATCAGGAAACCCTGTCCATCTTCCTCTGAGGGAAGTCCTTTGGCAAATGAACCAGTTCCAACGTCAAGACATTCCAAACCTTAGATTTTCTTTTTCCTTTCAAAGAAAATTGATTTTTTTGTCTTTTGTTGACAACATGAGACTACCAAGCAAAAAGAAGTTTTCCACAATCATTTCATTTGAAGTTCAAAAATAAATGATGAGGCTTTAAAGTTACCCAAGATGCTGCAAAGAGTCCTACTGTATGTTTATAAGTTCAGTACCACTGAGCTCCTACCATATTTCTGGCTGAATTTCTCCTCCTCCATCATTATACAGTCAAATGAGTGTCCACCATTTGGGCAGCCGTGTGAACATTTTATTTTTAAGAATAGTTTCCTACCAATTATTTAGAGCCTACTAAGAGTCATAAAGCACCATTTTGGTGGAAACTTTTTTACTGTAGTCATGCACTGAAGCTATATCTTTCTTGCGAAATTATCTGAAAAAAGCTTTTCTATAAATAAAATACAATTGTTTGAGTTTAATGGCTTATTTTGATCTGGCCTGTTTGGTGTGTTCAGCTGACATTACAGTAAAGTTTTCACCCAACCAGCTGATCCACTCTAGCAGTAAAGACAATTCAGACGATAGCGGTAAAGAAATTCAAAGTTTGAATGCTTGTCAGGTGTTTCTCCTCAATTTCACTTGGAAATATCAAAGTATGGGTAAGCCTGTTGTTAACTGTTCCAGTAGGATATGACCACAAAGAGTCTACGTGGTTTTGCATGTTTTAATATGAAGTATTTTATAAAAACCTTGAACGATCCCAAAACAAGCAGGGCTCCCACAGCCTAATTCAAGGATTAGAACACACATCTTGGAATGGAAGTTAATAGAAATTCCAGAACAGATCTTGTCTTTGGCCCTAAACTAGCCAAGGACCCTGCCATTACCTTAGGATGTGTTGTATCTGAGCCAGTTTAACAGCTTGCCTCTGCTGAAGGGGGTCTTGTGCCCTCCCGTGCACTGGCTCCAGTGGCACTGGACTCTTTACTGTGTTGCTTGCTAATCTGGAATAAGCCTATCTGCCTTTCTTTCTGCTGGGTTAGTTTTCTGGTTTAGTGAATTGAATCAGCTCAGCAAGAGGTCCAGCGAGCATCAGAGCTGGCGTGAGGGATAAGGGAACAGGTGGCTCAGATCCAGAGGCTGAAGGCAAAGGCCTGAGAGAATATTTCCCATTTAGGTGTTGCGGACTGCTAGATTACTCTGAAGTGTCTCACTTCACTCTTATTATATACTCTTCTTTTCCCTTGAGTCTACTGATTCAAATCCAAAGTAGCAGGCAACATCTATATGTAAAAAAGGCACTTTGCAAAAGCACCTATGAGTAATGAGATATGTGTAGAAACAGTTATGACATTTTTTTGTGTCATAACACTTATATGTTATACCTGCTGTACCTGTATAACAGGTTATATCTGTAGGCAGGAGGAGTGGCAGGCAAAAGTGAGATATTTAGCAGTTATTTTAATCTGATGTAATAGGATTTAAATGTCAATAACCATTACCATATGGAAATAATGCCATCTACTAATCTATATTTCTATTGGAAATATAGATGGGTCCAGACCTTCCTTTTGTCTCCACCTGATTGCTCGACTGCCCTGTACCGGAGCTGGGGTTCACAGAGCCATGCTGGGAGCTATATTAGAGAACCGGTATGACTGGACCGGAATCACTTATGGTGTCTTACCTTTTCAACCAGATGCGCCCTAGAGTGCAATGACTGCACAGGCAGGGAAGGGGTAAAAGTGAAAAGCTGGAAGAGGCAGAGGTGATCCATCCTATTCCTTTTTATGGCACTATAGATATATAAAGGATGAAAGTGACAATGAAATCATGGCCTTAGGGTAAGTTAGATAAGACCCAGAAGATTGCACAAGCATTTGCAGCTTTTCAAGAATGGTATGATGGATATCTTTCCCAAATTAAGTGTGCTGGTTGAAAACACAAATGAGGAATTGACAGAAAGAGGTGGCATGTTGTTAGCTGGTGATACCTTGCCTCTGTGCATGTAATGTCCCACTGGGCTCACAGCTTGGAAGCAACAAGCTTCAGCTTCTACCTCAGTCCTGGCCCAACCATCCAAAATGTTCCGTGTGTGACACCAGTCACAGACGGCTTGTGTTCCAGGGTGCTTTTTTTCCAAGAGCATACTGAAGAGCATATTGAAGGATCAGCTGAATTTCTACCATTATAGTAGCTTAAGGTTTACTCCACAATGGCTGTTTGAACTGAAACTGAGTCTTTGGGGTTGGCAAAAAACACATCCATGTGCTAGAATGAGCACACTTGGGACAATGTTTGGTAAAGGTATATTTGTAAATGTATTTAATATATTAACCCAGGCACCCAGAATGGAGCATAGCATATCAAAAGACAGTTTTGAAAGTTTTTGGTCAATGGATGTTAGGGACAGCCTGTGAACTTCTTCTGAGAATACCAAAAAAACTCGATAAAGACGGAACTAGATTTTTTTGAGTGAAAAATATGAGCATGATTTTAAGTAGTTAGACCAGGCCCAGGACTACAAAATGAGGGGCCCTTGTTTTGTCAGCTTTGGTGACTTTGGTGTGTGGAAGAGCTCTGTGCTGGCCACAGGGCTGAGGGGTTGGATGGCAAAAGTGCCGGTGGGGTCTCTGCAGATAGGGCCATGGTCTTAGGGAAAGATCAAATCCTTGCCTCTGCTTGGGATTTAGTCTAGTGAGATCACTTTTGTATTTAGATAACATAGTAGTTAGTCCCACACTAACTTGGTGGGACAGTGACTACAGCCGGAACTGGTGGTTACAGTGAGGATGTTTTCAGAGGACTTCCCTGATGACAAGAGGGTAAAAATAGTGTGAGTCAAGTAGAAAGGCATTTTGTAAGCAGCTATGTTAATAGTGTGACTGCTTTATCATTAACCATATTATGTCCTGAGGAAGAAGCCAGGATTGCTAGATAGATATGAAGACTTCTTTGGACTACAAAGTATTACTTGATGGTAAAGTCTTTTGAGAGCACAAAACAGGGTGGCAGATACTGTTTTCCAATTGTGATATATGTATCTATATGCATGTGTATGTCACTATTTTTTGGCAGAAAATATGACTTTTTAATAAGCTTCTTGCCCTGCTTCTCCTCCCACAGATTAATGTCTTCTTAGTTATGCTGACTACATTGTTCACATCATCATTCACACTAGAACAGTGGAAAGATTCAAGTCTCAGATTATTTTGTTTAAATTTGGTCCATTTACTGATGAAAATGTATTGGGAAGCCTCACAAACAGTTGAACTAATATAATTATATTAAATAATAAAAAAATTGCCTGTGTGCTCAGCCTCTCTGAATGTGGTGCACTGGAAGATTGAAGAATGAAACTCTAAAATGAGTTGCAAGTCCTGTGATTTTTCAGCAGTGTGCACTTGTAACCCTTTTAAAGAAGCAGAAAAAGATTGAACTGATTTAATAGATTTCCACTATTTCTTGAGCCTCCAAGGGATATAGAGGCCTGAAATGAGAGCACAGTGTATATGTATTTTGTTAATGCAATATTGTTTGGTTAAGTAAGAAATAGAGACAACTGGGGAATTCTAGTGAACAGTAAACTTCACCCCAATCATTGACACTAGAGGAAATATCTTCAAATTTGGGTGAAGTTTATAGTTTGAGATAAATATATGTTTAACATTTATGGTGAAACTTGGCTTATCTTAATTCATTTAAAATGGCACTTAATAGATGCTTTGGGAACACTTATAAAACCTACCATTTTCTCTGCTAAATCTTCCAGTTTTTACAGCGGCACATATTTCCAGGATACTATGACAGTTCATCATTTGGAAAACTGCCCTTCATTTCCACACATGAAAATTGACAAGAAAAAAATACTTTCACCTATTAGCCAATTGTCCTGGTGCTTCTCTGGTAGTGTAGGACTTCTTTCACAGGCCTTGCCTGTGTGGATTCATTACAGATTAAATTTGTTCCACAGAATAGATTCTATTTTTCTGAAGAAAAATAGGAGCATGTGCGGGAGATAAGTGCATCCTTGGGGCTGGGTGAGCTGGGACACATGGTTATGATACCTCCCATGATGGGGAATCCTTGTGCCAGTTGGGCCTGGTGTTCACAAAATCACAGAGCGGTTGAGGTTGGAAAGGACCCCTAGAGATCATTGAGTCCAATTGAGCCCTGCTCTAGCAGGGACACCTAGAGCACGTGGCACAGGGCGGCATCCAGGCGGGTTTGGAAGATCTCCAGAGAAGGAGAATCCACAGCCCCTCTGGGCAGCCTGTGCCAGGGCTCTGTCACCCTCACAGGAAAGAAGTTCTTCCTCATGGAGATGGAACTTCCTCTGTTTCAATTTGTACCCATTACCCCTTGTCCTGTCATTGGCAACCATCGAGAGTCTGACCCCATCCTCTTTACATTCTCCCCTCAGGTATTTATAAATATTGATCAGATTCCCTCTCAATCTTCTGTTCTCCAGGTTAAACAGGCCAACCTTGTTTAGTTTTTCCTTATACGCTAGATTTTTGAGTTCCATAACCATCTTTGTCACTCTGTGTTGGACCCTCTCTAGAAGTTCCATGTCCGTCTTGTCCTGGGAGAGCCTAGAACTGCACACAATCCTCCACATAGGGATAACATTACCAAAATGCTCCTTCCTGAGGATCCCACAGATAAATCTGAATTGGGTACACATTTGTGTTATATATGGTGTTAGCAAATTTAGGACAGCCATTTATAAACTTCTGTGAAACTCCTAGCAAGGTAATTTGCAAATCAAATCCAGACATACATGAACAAATGACTAGACTAGCAGTGCTGCGTTTAGAATATGTAATATTTTAATATCCTGATAGTGATTTGAGCAAATTCTCCCCTCAGTGCACCTGACCTTGACGCACCAGGTAATTTTTGTGTGTACTAGGATTTTACTTTGAGAGAATTGTCTCCAGAAACTAAGTAACTAGTGAGCAGAGCTTGTGTTTTCGGTCTCATTGTTTCCCCCAGCTAACTGCCTGCATAAGCTTCACAAGCACTTGATTAGCCTGTCTGAAATGATGGCTTGTCCTGAGGTAGAGACTGGAGGAAAGGGACAGAGAGGTGGGAATACTGTAAAGCCATATTATTTCTAAGTGGGGAACTGAACCTCTGCTCGGGAAGATGGGAGCAAAGAATCACAACTATATCAGAAAATGTTTTGGTGTCAAAAATTTAAGTGCAGGGTTTTTTCTATTGTTTTTAAAGCAAAGTCCTACTTTAAGTAAAGTTTATACTGTTAAGCATATATGGTGTCAGGAAGTGTCCATTCCCAGCTGTCCACTTAACAAAAAGACTTATCTATGAGTGCAAAGGAAACAATTAAAATGCTCTGTCTTTATGCCAGGCTGGATTTCTGGGCTTGCAAAGAAGCAGCCTCAAGCAAGCGCTCTGCTATGCTGACAGCGAAAGTGCACTCTTGTAACTACGGCTCGGTGGAAATGTTGACAAATTGGAAAAGGCCTGGTGTCCAAACGAGAGGTGGTGGAAATGCATCGTTCTGACAGAGCATTGTTCAGGAATAGGTACTCGCCTTCAAAAAAGAGGAATAACTTGACAGTTGTAGCTCTCAGCAGGGATTTGTGAGACCCAGGTCTGAATTCCTAGTTTTTCTGTTTTAGCCTAAGGAGCTGACTTGGGTTTTCACAGAAATCTAATTTGAGTGTCCTAGCCAAAAGTATATCAGTTATTTTGAAGCCTATCTCTGTTCATCTGTTTCTACTTTCCTCTGTCTTTTGTGTCTAGTTGGGTTTCTTTCTATTTTTGAAAAAACAAAACCCAAATCAAAAAAAAAAAAAACCCTTGTCTTTGTCTTGATGCAAAGCAGGAAATTGTTTTACATCTCAACACTTGCAGGACAGGGAATCAATTTTCTGCCTAGCTCTGTCTAGAGCGTAATTATAGCAATTTTAATATTCTTAGCTTTAATTCTTATTATTGATCCTATTATTGACCCATGTCTACTTGTTATTGCATAGATGTGGGCAAAGAGACCGACAGAAAAAAACACTTGTCAGGCGGCCATCAATTATTTCTTTTTTTACTCCAAAATGAGGAAAAAGGAGAGTCCTCCTTTTTTTCCACAACAAATATCCTCAACATTCCTCTTCTTTTCAGACTCCTAGAAGATTATGTTTGTTCTTCACTTGAGTCAAAACATTTTCTTGCTGTCTACACTTTCACATCAGGTGGCTAAAAATATCTGTTGCGACCAAGAAAAAACAAAAGTGAGAATTAGGGGGCAACATAAAGCAGAAGTGAACCTCTATGCCATTTTTGAATGCAGGATGTAGTGAAAAGTCAGAAAGAGGCGCTGTACCAACTGCAGTTATTTGCTGATTATGTTTTATTTTGTTTTTTAGATGCTTGATGTGCGTTAGCTCTTTTGTGCTGATGGGCTGCATAAACTAGGGCTGCTTGGAGGAGGAGGCTGCCCTTCAACATCTGGACTTGTTCATCATGTGAAGTCCATTCAGGTATGGCAACGCGTGTATGTTGTTTCTTCTGCATGACCACTGTAAGGAAAACTTCTCACTTAGCCCTGCTCTTACTTGGTTTATTCTTGTCAAAAATCACTGTCATGATGATTTTGCTGTGGCCACATGTGCAGTTGCGACGGACAGGCATTGTCTGCAGCGCAGAGCTCCTCCTTTGAGCTGATCAAAGCCAGCACTTCTCGTAGAAAGCAACTGTGACTAAACTGCTGGCATAGCGATAGGGGCAGAATTTTCTTCTCCTTCCCTCTGTTTTATTCCAGGAGAACTATCTAACGCAGATCAGGAGAGATGCTAGCTTCCTTTCATTAATAGCTAGCAAGACGATGTCAAGGTGTTCATGTGGGTGATGGAAGTGAGTGGCTTTGCAGACAGTGCCTTGTGGGTGCAATGAGCTGCACTCAGGCCATGTTCAGGAGTGGATTTGCAGGATGGGTAATTTTTGGTAACCTCAGCTTGGCGCTGCTGCCGTTTGTTTTTTCTTTTGTTGTTGTTGTTTGTTTGTTTGTTTTCAGCTATATGCTATTGGAGAGAGGCAGAGGGTTGTAAACTGTGGAGCAACACATCACCTAAAAAGGTGCAGTAGCTCCTGTATGTGGAGAGGATGAGCAAGCTCTTGCCTTTTATTTGTGCTGGGGCTGCATGTGATCCCGGCCTTGTATATAGTTATCAGAGAGCCAAGAACAGTGCCTGTGCTGTAAATATGGGGACCATTATAGGCCACAGACTGAATGTGTGATTCTAGCCAGAGCAGCTGAGGTTTTTACTCAATTTACCAGGACATGACAAACAGTGAAAAACAAAAACAACTTTGAACTTTCTTCAGAAACCACATGATAAAATATAGGATGAAATAATAATGAAAACCAAGAGAAGCTGTTGAGGAAAACAAGGGATGGTGTTTGGCTGGAGTTTCAGAAAAAAAAAAAAAAAGGCCTTAAAAAAAAAGCCCACAGGCAGAGAAATGAAATCTAATCTGTTTTCCTCTCTGCATGGCTCCAGTACTGGAGTGTAATCTCTATTACTGTCATATTGCTTTCCAAAGATGAAGTTTTAAAAGTAACTCTTGTTAATTAGTTTGTTTATTTTGCAACCACCAGGCTTCTTCACTCCAATTGTGACAGACCTGTCATGTGCTCCCTTGTAGTCTGGTGTGTGTTTGTGTATGTGTGTATGTGCAGACTCAATGAGCTTTGCTGCTGTTGATAAATAAACTTTCAGAAAGCAGGAAATCCAGATTCAGTTCATATTTGTACTTGCATATTTGGGAAAGAATGGAAAAAAATCTTCCTTAACATTGGCATTTTTGATTTATAAATCTTTTCCTTCTAAGTGTTGTTTGACTTAAAAAAAAAAAAGTCCTGAGGACAGGGGGAAGAAGGTAACTTAGGGGATCTCGATAGAAATTTGGAAACCTTGAACTGAAGGCTGATCAAGCAATGGATCAAATTTTGCTTCCGCAATTGGTAGTTTACTTGGCAGTGTGTTGGCAGATCTCTTTGTTTGTCAGCAGGTAAATAAAGAAGTGCAATAATAACTTTACAATAAGAAGTTGCAAAGTTTGGGGACTCATTTGAAACATTCCTCTTGTTATCCAGACAACTCTATTTTTGATGAATGGGTACAGACTCCTGGATGAAGGGAGCATTTTCTTGACCTAATTTTTCTCCTTGCCCCTCCATCTCTGACACTGCTTTCATAGGAGATAGTGGGAGCTAAGAGGGAGTTTAGCATGGACACAGAAAGGATACAAGGACAGCAGGAGAGGTGCTGTGCCATGTGGATTTTGTAGAGCCTTTGAACCTGATCTATGCTGCCAAGACTTATTAGCAAAACTTATCACTTATCAGCCTTCATATGTGTGCTTGGGTACTCAATTAAAAAAAAAAAAAGAAAAAGAAATCACCAGATTCTGGGGCAGTATAAACTCAATCCATGTAGATCTATACAGGAAATACCTTGTCAAGCACTTCATTCCCTAACCATTACTACCCTGAAGTATGGAAACCTCAAATCTCAGCATTGATTAATAATACAGTTTTCCCCCTAAATCCATTAAAATTAAATAGCTATAAAATGCACATTACCTTTGATTATCTTGCATTTGCTGTGAGGTACAGACAGGCTCATTTGAGAACTATCACCTTATGTTATTGAATATATATATATTTTTTTTTTACCAGAGGGCAGCATATTCACAGAATAAGAACAAGTACTTTTGCAATTTTGGTGAATGAGCTGGCACATGGTCACTTGTTATGTTGTGTTCAGGGTGTCTGTACTTTGGTGTAGGAAATCAATACCCAGTGTAGAAGCACAGTGATTGTGAAATGCCTGGGATACATTGCCCGTTTGTGTGGTGCATCCTGGATATATTAAAGAAAAGTTCTCTATACATGTCATGGATAATGCACCTGTGCGTGTGCTTGTCTAGGCTTCTGTACCTCGGGGAGTTCTGAGGGTGCTACTGCTCCAGCTGGGCTACTAATGAAATATTCATTAAAATGCTCTAAGCCTACAACACAGATGATTGTCCCAACAGCAAGTCTGCCACTTGGGTGTCTCTTCTGGCAGAACATCTCACAGCCAGAGATGGGGCTTCAGCAGCAGCTTCTGATAAAGTTTACTCTGCTGGCAAAGAGCACCTAGACTTCCTGATTCTGGGGAAGAGCCAATAGGCTTTTCCAGGCTTTGCAAGCTTTCTGTTAGATGTCTACAAAAACAAAGAAAATCTGTGCTAATAATGCAGAAGAATAAATGAGTCTGGGATAATCCCAGCTGGGATAATCCCAGCTCCTTGTCAAGGAACAAGGAGCCAATGCAGGGTTATTAGGAGCCACAAAAAGGTAAAATGTTGATTTTCAACTTCTCTTTCTTGTCAGTCTGAGGCCTGCAATCTGCTCCTGTTACTGTCTGTGAGGATAGGGCTGAGACACTTTGTCTGACTGAACAGGAAAGGAGGTGGAAGGAAAAATGCAATTAACTCACTTTTTATGTGAACAATACAAGCAGCTACTGAAGTGCTTTTGATTCTATTGCACTTAATTTGCTCTGGTAAGTAACGCACAGAGCCTGGGTGTCCAGAGAGCATCCTGGCCCTGCTCCACTTCTGTCTCAATCTCGAAACTCATCCAGGGGAGTTTTGCGCACCTCTTCCTGAATGCTTCACTGATGAGGATTATTATTATCAGAGCTGCAGAGGGCAGGTGGCTGGAGACACATTCCAGCTTTTTCTCAGCCTGAGGCAATTCAGGCTGAGCTCTTCTATGTCTGCAGAGAATGACCTTGTCACCAGACTACAGGCGCACTTCATAGCACAGAGGAGGTCTAAACTTGCACACTGCTCTTTTAAAGTTATGTCCCTGCATATTGAAAAAGCCCGTGGGCTAGAAAGAACAAGACACATAAATCTGTGCTCCTTGTACAGTGACAAATATATGCATTTTCACCTCAACTGTCTCTATGTAATTTAGAAAGAAATCTGTAAATGGAGAATGGTAGCCAAGATCTCTGCTTGTAAGACGAGTGCCCCTAAGGCCAGACTAAATCAAAGGTACAGCTCTCTGGTTTCTTTCTGGTCCCATGAGCCCACCTGTGCATTTGTATGATGGCCCAGCTTCGGTAGCAGCAGAGGGATGCCCTCACTGACATCTACATGATGACTTGCAGCCTATGACTCTCAACTTTGTAGGGAGGGGGAGGAATGGGGACTGCCCACAGTGGAAAACATGTTTTCCACTTACAGACTAATGGTTATTTGTATAAAAATGAGTAGTTTTCCAACTCAGGGTTGGAAAACTTGTAATTCTGTCAGCTGAGAAGGTCTGATCATTTGATTCCTTAAAGACTACGTATTACTTGTGCTGTCAGTTATGTAGGCACAGGTTGGGTACATAGAGTGAAAGTAGGATTTTTGTATTGATCTACCCATAATGGCAAAGGAATCAGCAGAAAAGTTCCACTATGTCTTGTGGATAACTCATTAGCACTATGGGTTGTAGATAGCTCATTACACCCACGTAACATTTCACTTGCACTATTCAGTGCCTCGTGTGGTATTGTCCATAGCATCACTGTAGATTAATCTTCCTAAAGAGGCCTGTCTCCACCTGGAGAGTGTAGTACCTGGAGAGAGTAGTAGCAGTAGTGGATGCTGTGAATCAACATCTCTTGTAGTCTCAGCTCTCCTGATTGACTTCTACAGAAATTATCTGGTCTCAGATAGCGGGAAAGACGTGGGATGAATATTTTTCATCCAAGCACCTGCTGAAATACAGGTCAATGCAAAAGAAGACACTTACTGAAACAGCTCTTTCTCCCTTTGCTGCTAACAATAGCAAATGGCATTTGGAGAGCTCTTTCTCGTCTTTGCTTTAGGTCAAAATGAGTTGTTTTATTACGGAATATACTTTAGGACTGTTCCCCTTGACAAAGTTCTCAGTTTTTATTTTCTGTGTTGCTTTGCATATATACTCTTGGATAGTCAGAAATTTTTCTATATACACTAGATTTCACTGTCCTTATCCTGTCTCAGAAAATTGAAACTTTGAAATTCTCATTTATTGATTTCTGTGGACTTAAGCTTTTGGGGGGGATCTTACTTGCCTATTAAAGAAAAGAATCAAACTCTTTATAAATAAACTCTTCATCTGTTCACAGAATATGAAAAGTGTTATAGGAAGCACGAGTAATTTATGAAATGCTTCTTAATTCCCTGGGCTCAAGACTTTGAGGTTCTACCAAGGTCAAAAACTTAAGAATGTAATCAGTGTAAATTATGGATGTGTAAAGACCTAAATTCTGCTTCCATTTTCTGGTGTCCAGCTTGAGTGCCAAAATTAATGGCATCTGTCTGGATTTATGTGGATGTAATAGCTCAGATCTCTGAGAAAGCAATTGGAAGGATGAACTAGGCAACCAGTTTATTATCTATAACTAGCTTATACCTATTGGTGCTATAGTGAAGGCATGGAGAATGCAGCATCTCAGTCTCTGCTTGCCTTAGTTCATTGCTGACTGGGAGAAGGACTGAGTTTATACAATAGGGACGTGTAAGATTATGGCCAAATTCAGGAGGCAGAAGGAAAAAAATGAGGCAATTTAATCTTAAAAATGTTAGTTTTTAGCTACAAGCTGTTTTAAGAAGTTGAGACATATCACTGCACCCATGCCACCGTCCTTGTCTTGTGCACATGTTCCTCTACAAAGTTGGTGGATATTCAAGGATCGTGTCTTATTCATTCAGAAAACAGTCCACCCACAGATCCATTATCAAGCCTTGATACAAAACTAGCATAATTCTGCTGATCAAAATTATGGGAACACAGAGTGAAAGATTTTCTTCAGTCCTTGCAAATACTGTCTGGAACATTCCAACATAAAAATACCATTAGAAATGAATGTTTAAGAGCAGATCTCTTATACTGTGATGCAGATTATGCCCTGAAACTCTGTACTCAAGTGTACTCTGTACTTAAGTGTATTAAGTAAACTCTGTACTTAAGTGTATTATGATAAAAATGTATACAATGTGGATGATTGATAGAGCAGTAAGGCTACCACTGTGGTCTCACACAATTTGCCAAGTTTAACAACAATGGAGATGTTTGTGAAGTTGGTGAGTTAATTCAGTATTTAAATCTGGCGTCCAGTCTGGGTGTAGCAAACCAGCACAATCCTGAGGTTCTTTTGACTTGCTCATTAATTCTGTATAAGTTTTGCACTTGAAACACAGGATGGGTGCATCTACTTTCCTGTTAGCCCAATGCTAAGGAGTATGTGAGATTCTAGGGAAAACAGCGATGCATTTTATAGGAGCCTAAGTAAGTGAGAGGGGCACATCGTCTCCACAGTGGGGATGCTACTGGAGAGGGCGAAGCCTGGTGATTCCTAAAACATTGCTAATATTATTATTATAACTACCTACCATTATTATAACAACTTATCCAAGAGAAGACCTCAATCCTTACGAACCCCTCTTATAGCAAAGATATATATGAGATACCTTAAAAGATCATTACAGCTTGCCTGAACTTTAAGTGTTTTCTTATTGCAATCACTTTGGTAAGTGGTGTGATTTCCTGATAGAAATCCTTGTGTGAAATATGTTTTTATAATCCAATAAAGAAGTTGCATACTACAGAAATGCCAAGGACCCATCTTTTTGCTGTTATAGTTTCATCTCCTGTAAGTCACTAGTGCTGCTTTAGCCTACCAGTGTAGGTAAAATGTAAATATTTACTATGCAGTTAACAAGGCACCCCTTTCAGAATTGGAGGATAAATGACAATGATCCTCATAAAATGTACTGCTATTTTTTTGGTGGGGGGAGGGGAAGCGAAGCCTGAAGAGATCTGTGTAGTTATTTAGAGTAATGTAACTCATAAAACCCAGGTGCATATCCTTTACTGTCATTCTGAAGTAAACAGTGAATAGGGAGGGAAGCCTTCTTCTCCCTTACAGAATAAATACATTGCTTTGTGTTTAAGAAAATATAAGACATTCACTCTTGAAAAGGTCAAGCAAACAATTTATGTTAAAGCTTTATATCAGCAACTTTGGATAAACTGATCACTGAGTCTCTTCAAAGAGACAGTCAGCTCATAAGATAGATGATATTATCTGCAAGACTACTTTGCAAAAAAGTGCCATATTAACAGTAACAAAAAGAATCATACCTGCCTGTTAGAAAGTTGAAAACAAACAAAGAAACAAAAACCCTTCCCCCTCAAATTTCCCTCAAACAACAAATAATTACAAGGTGTTATTAAGTTACAATGAAAATCTGGAATGAAGAAGCCAGTTACAAACGTTTTTGAGGCAGGGGGTTAAGTTTAAGCATATGGGAAAAAAGCAGATCTTGTCACAAAACAAACTGTCCCGTGAGCTTGCAGCCTGGCACCAGCTCCTGCTGTGCACAGCAGGCATTTCCCCTCCGAACCACAGCATATACTCACACAGCACTAAAGAGGATCAGCATCTCTCCTCATCCCTCCTTGAAGAACACATATTACTGCCAGCCTTTGTCAAGAGGATATAGACCCATCTTGAAACAGGATTGCAAAAAGTCAACAACAGAAAGGCATGCGCAGCCTTAAAGGTGTAGGTGTGCTTCCTGACTGCTTCTAGCAGCACTCCTCGCACATATGCAGAGCCGTTTTCCAAAAAAAAAAAAAAAAAAAAAAAATAGTCAAAGCCTTGCAAAGTTCTTGCTCATCCTCTGTCTGTACACAGACATTCTGCTGGTACAGAGACTTTTGTTAGAGATGTCAAAAAGAGAGAAACCAACTCTACACACAACCACGCAAGCAGAATACCTCTTTTTCTTTTATGCTTTCCTTGAAGGTCAGCATAACCTACACTTTTATGGCTTTCAGGTACTCAGTAAAGTTATGGCTACAAAGAATCCATGGTGTGGATCGAGTTATAGTGAGAAAGTTACTAGGTGCTGCTGAAGGTAATTTTTGTACAGTTAGGGAATTGAGTAGGTCAGAATGAGAAGAGTCTCAAAGAGTTTTTTTTTTTTTCCACTAGACCTATGCTATCAACATTACTTTAAGGTCTTCACTGTGTCAATGTTGGAGGTTCTTGCAGTGTCCTACTCATATTTATAATGGCAATACTGTTTTTTGAGGGTCTGTGTGTTTGCCACCTCTATGCATCTGTCATTCTATGATTCACAAAGAAAAAAGGTGGACCTTGCCCCAACTTTGGCATTTTTATCCTGGTAAGATTTGGGGCCCACAGATGCTAGACTTGATGTGTGGCATTACTTAGGGATGCTCCAATCTCTTTCCCTCCCCACAGGTCTTTTTTTTTTTTTTCCCATGAAGACTCCCTGGCATCATAGCCAGGATTCCTGGGAGAAATTGCTGGATTGCTTTCCAACAGCTTGTCACTGGCAGCTGTTCGGTTTCCACTTAAATCAGGAGTGCTGACAATAATTGAGTGCTTTTGGAGAGGGCTCTTACAGCCCTCGGTCCCCACGAAGAGCAGCTGCCATCCCACCTCTGGGAGCACATTCCTGCCAGGATCTGCCTGCTCTTCCAGGGATGTCTGGGGCACACTGGACCTCTCCTGTGTGTACCCTTCCATTTTGAACTTTTTGGCCTAATGTACTCTTTGATATTATCAGTTGTGCCACGGATACCAGAAGAAATTTACATCTTTTGCTCCTTACCTGAAGAGGGACCTGTGCCCCAAGTCCGATAGGAACCTGGACTTCCCTATGTGCTGCCTAAGAGCAGGTTGTGGATCCTTTCAGTTCACCTGCTGAAAAGATTATTTCTGGCATTAATTAATTAACCGTGGTCATTTCTGTTTAATATACATCTGCATGAATCCTTGTGTTTTTTTTTTCTGTTAAAGAAAACTATCGAAGCAGCGAGGAATCCCCACTGACAGTTGTGAAATAATGAGAAGTGAAATACAGAACTGCTCAGAGAAGGGCCACAAAGCATGACTGTGAACTCAGGCTGTCCCACAAGGTAAAAGGGCTCAGACCTAACATTTTGATGCAGGCCCCATCTTTAATTTAAACTTCACTTGACTGCTTTAAACAGACCACTGATTGCCTAGGCAGATTTTCAGTGCTCCACAGCAGCAGTCTATTAACCTATTTAGATGGTATCTACAGTAGTAATGAGATTAGAAACTAGAAAGGAAACTGGGAGAAAGAGAAGGCAATAGATTTAAAAAAAGTTTTAAATTTTGGTACTTTTTTTGATAAAAGTATCAGAAAGGCGGAGAGAGGGGTCATACTGTCCTAGAAGTCATAAACGCATCCAGTCTGGCCAGCTGATGGGAGGTAATCCTGGGAAGACTGTCAAGTAATAGCTATATTTGGAATGAGGCTAATGCCTGGATAATACAAAACAATTAGAAGATACTATATATTTCTCCCTAGTGATACCTCCTCACAGACTAATTTTAAGCTTTTGAGAACAATGTGTTCATCACAATGTCTTTCTTTTTCTCTTTCTTTCTTTCTTTCTTTCTTTCTTTCTTTCTTTCTTTCTTTCTTTCTTTCTTTCTTCCTTTCTTCCTTTCTTCCTTTCTTCCTTTCTTCCTTTCTTCCTTTCTTCCTTTCTTCCTTTCTTTCTTCCCTTCTTCCCTTCTTCCCTTCTTTCTTGCCTTCTTGCCTTCTTGCCTTCTTTCCTTCTTTCTTTCTTTCCTTCTTTCCTTCTCTCCTTCTTTCCTTCTTTCCTTCTTTCTCTCCTTCTCTCCTTCTTTCTCTCCTTCTCTCCTTCTTTCTCTCCTTCTCTCCTTCTTTCTCTCCTTCTCTCCTTCTCTTTCCTTCTCTCTCTCTTTCTTTTTCTTTTTCTCTCTCTTTCTTTATCTCTCTTTCTCTCTCTCTTTCTCTCTCTATTTCTCTCTCTCTTTCTCTCTCTTTTTGCCTGTCCTTTCTTGTCCTTCTGTCTTTTCTTTCCTGTCTGTCTGTCAGTCTTTCACAAAGACCTTGAAGTCATACTTCCCAGACTTTCGCTGATGACTTCTCAAATGTAAGTCTACTTCAGCAAACACATTTTCTTCCAGCTCCTAATCTGGGAGCTTCTGCTCCCCAGGACCTTGTCTGGTCTAGGGCAGAGATACTGTTTGGGGCATCAGACAATCCAGCACTGCTTCCTCCAGAAATACATTTTATTTCCACAGTTGCATTGTCTCTGCATCTCAATTTTGCAGCCTTAAAGTAAGGATGAGTTTTTAACTTTTTCGTAACTAGTCCGACGCAGGCTGTAATCCCCCGCGACGGCAGCATCTGTTTCCTCTCTTTATGTTGTACTTATCTTCCTGAGATCTCTGGCCTGCTGGTAGGACAAGGTGATGCTATTGTAAAGCCTATATGCGGAAGCCATAGCTGCTAATTTGCAGAGAATCCCTTCTTCAGTCAGTCAAATGTCCAGGACATTTTTTTAAACTGGAATGGCGTTAATTAATACCACAATAGGTCTTTGTTGTTAAATTTCTCTGTTGCTTTGATTGAAACAAAGGTAGGTCCTGACAGAGGAGCCGGTAGCAGGAGGGGATTTGCTTTTGATGGAAAATCACAGGCTATTAGCAGTTGTGAGGACAAGCTATGGCCCATTAGAGACATTGCTAGAAGAGACCGCCACTGCTGTGCACACCAATGAAAGAGGCACTTCTGCCCGGACTATGCGGTCAGGAAATGGCCACACTGAGATCAAAATCAACCAAGTTCGAAAGCCTGAAACCTAGCAGAAGACCTACCAGAAGGTCTTAAGCTGTAAAAATGTCTCACCTTATGCTGTTTTTTTTTTTTTTTTTTTAAAAGAAAAGAAAATGTTCCTAAACATGTTTCTAAAGTGTCTTCTAGAGACAAATATGAAGTTTAAAAATTGTAAACAGTTCAAAGAATGTTGGAGGGAAAATTTCAAGACTGTAAAACTTTCAGAAAGCACCTTGGCTTCCTATAAAACAATTAACTTAAGGAAGGGTCTGGGAAACTATTTTATAGAGTTTGTTTGGTTTGCCATGATCGTAGTACAGATATGGAGATAGCTAAAATAGCAGCTTATAACACAATTAAATTTGTAATTCTTTCAATGTATTTGCATGTGAATGGAAGGAGCACTTCCAGCCATGGCAGGAGACAGGTATAAACAGAGAAATCTAAAGTAAAACTAAGTAGCATTCAAATTAAAGCTCTTGATGAGATAGAGATACAAACAATTCCAAGGTGTGAGGAATAGTCGCCTCGGGTATCTGAAATTGCCCGATTAACTAGGGAGAAAGAAAAAAAGTTTAATATGTAGTTATTTAAATGATTTAACTGAGTACTGCATTATTTAATCTTCCATCATACCTTTCATGCCAATCATTGAAACTAATATATTACCTTAGAATCTTTTTTTCTTACAGGAAAAAAAAATCTGTTTTACCTTTTAGTATTGGGGAGAAAAAATATAACAATAAAAAATTTCTCCCAAAGAAACTGGGGAAATAAAGATACTGATAGGCTTCTCTCACAGTCTATGGAAGCAATGTATCTTTAAGGGAACAATCATTTTCTACAAACATTTTAAAAAACTGACATCCTGTGGATGATCATAAAATCCAGATTTATAAATCCCAGTTTTCCTCCCAGGAAAGGAGTGTGCAGACTGCTGGATAGTGACCTGAGGTCCCCTTACAGTAGCTTTGTTTCTCTGTTAACTCTTCAGAAGTCAGTAATAGATCACTGCACATACAGAATGAGAAGAAATATCTCTTTCAGTTTCACAGGCCTCCTAAAACCACTGGTAGAAGCTAATATTGCTAGTTAGTTTCCTCAAAATGCTTCTGTTAATAAAAAACAACTGAAAAATCCCCAGATTGCTCTGGCCTCTTTTGCCCAGTAAATCTGCATATGAAGAGTGAGAAAAAAAAACACACGTTTTCTGCTGGCAGAGTATTTTGAGACTCTCCTCTTCATACTTGCTTTCCTCTGCAAGAGCAAATGAAAGGAGGCCTCCTTTCAGCTGTGCACATGCACATTTTCTCCTTCAATTCAAAATCCCTTTTGAGCTTCTGGCATGCATTTCTGCTGGGCACTCAGGAGCCCAGGAAATTTCAAAGGAGCTGTGAATAGCTGCTAACAGTAGTATTTAGGAGAAGGAAGCTAGTGCGAGCTAAAAAGCTAAAAGGCAATTGTGCAGTTTACCCTTTACATGGGAGGCCAAAGTCAGAGTTTTGGGCTAGATAGTTGACTGAAACCAGCTTTTTATGGAGTTGATTTTTTTTTGTACTTTAGTTTTGCTTGTTTTATTGATTAAATCTACTACAAATCTACTATCTGGTAGTTTTCCCTGCTAGTGGGGAAAGTGTAGTGTCATCTGTGATGGCAGGTATATCCAAGATGTTTTTTGCTATGTTTAATGTCCTAATCCTAATGTTGCAGTCATCCTTCACATACAACCTAACAGTTTAAGAGCTTTCCTTGTGAGAAAGCAGATAATATATCTGCTCTCTCAGTTGCTGAATGTAATTTACTTTCCACAGTCATCTTGAAATATGTGGGAAAGCTATGTAGAGTCCCATAAACATGTTTGCATAGAGAGCAGTTCCTCTGTACCATGAAGAACAGCATCACAGTCTTGGTTAAGTGGAAGAATGGAGCTCTTTTGAAATGAGCCTACTGGTAAAACGATAGAAAATTGATTCCTTTTAATAATTTCATTTACCTTTCCATTCATCAAAGTCATAGTATTAGACTCTGAAGTGCATTCATGCATTCAGAAAAGCTACCCAATGTACAAATTCCTCCCACTCTCTGTTTTTTTCAGCAAAGAGTGTTTTCACACCTTGCCTGTGAGATTTTGTTAAAAGCTGTGTTAAACTCTTACACCCTACCTTCACACATGCATATGTTTGTATCTGTCATCATCCAAGAGAATTATAAATGCTGATGTTCC
>JAUBNY010000270.1:208587-230865 GCA_032275445.1 Crypturellus soui | reverse complement strand
AAGAAAAAAAAAGAGAGATTGTAAAATAGAGAAATATTGAAAAGCCTGTTGCACAAGGACTTTGCTTTTGGGTATTCTTTAACCTGTCCTGGACCACACATCTGAGTGATAAGATGACCTCTTCACATCTTGTCTTCCGTGTTTTTAATGGCTCTGTAATTAGTTGAGACCTGAGAAACAAAACCATTCTTCAGTACTATATTTTCTTTGTGTTATTGTCTAGCATAGACAGAAGTCAGGATAAAAGGAGGAAATGGCTCTCTAAGTTCATTTTTAATGAAAAATCATTCAAGTCTGAAGTGGTCAGGGAACAGTTTTTAACTTTGGTAAAATTACAGAAAAACTGTAAACTAAAAAAATGTAAAAATGTAAAGTAAAAAATAAGTAAAAAATGTAAAAAAAAGTTTCTTTTCAAGTAAAAGTGCATCTAAAACACATGGGTTCAAAAACTGAAATTTGGGATCTTGCCAAAGTTTTAAAACATGATCATGAGGAAGGTATGTTGCTTCTCTCACTCACTACCAACTTCTCCTTATCAGGACCAAGCCTCTTATAATACAGTCGAGGTTATTTTCAAGGCACAGTATGTATAGCTCATTTCCACGCCACTTATCCTTCTTGAAAATTATTTGCTTCAAGCAATCAGATTTTTTTTTTTTTCCAACAGTGAGCTCTCCTTGGCTTCCAGTGTGAAAGACTTTTAAAAACTTGAAGTAGAGGTTGGTGAATGCAAAGCAAGTTTAGACATTTGAATTGCCCTTACTGGTGGTCTTGCTTTATAGTGAACTTCCTAAAGACATTCTGGTGAAAAATAAGTAAATAAGTAAATAAATATAAAATGCCAGCAGCTGAAATATCAGGTTTTGCCAGAAAACCACTCTCCCTAGGACTAAGTTTAGAAATGTGATTTTAAAAGAAGAGTAAGTTATCTGATTTAAGGATTAGAAACATGCAGACGAGATAAGGTAGCTAAGCTAAAATTTAGAAATACAATAGGGATGGAGAAGTTAGTGCTTTTAAAGACAAGTTTGAAATGAATGAAATTTGCTGGCAGACACTTAGCAGAATAAGAGGAGAGGCAAATGCTGCCAAGGCACTGTTTTGAATTATTCCCTCACCATGCTGTCATGATTTCTACAGCAGAAAGATTGTCTCAGTGCATGTTTCTTAATTATAGGATAGCACAGAAGCTTGCTGTCTCTGAGGCCAAGGAAAGAAAGTTGAGCATACACCTTTACAATGATTTTTTTCCCCTTAATTGACTCTAGTGAGAATCCAAAGTATCTTAGGAATTGATATTAAAGCAACTGTCCTTGTCTCATCTTTGGATGTCTTCTGCCTTCCCTTTAATTTTAATAAGGGAACATATAAGAGAAAAGAAAAAAGGAATATTTTCAAGTATTTCCTCTCATGCTGAAAGTAAAAAGCCTCTTGCCCCTTCCCAGCCCCATCTCCAGTATGTCAGAGAAGAGAAGAACACACAAAAAAAGAGTCTAAAACTGAGAAGGGGGCTAAGCAAGAGGGATGAAGGAGGGTTTAAGTTGCAGCTTACGTGGGAAAAGAGAAGAAGCCCTCAAAGAAGCTAAATACTTGATTTACAAAAACAAACTGATCAGCAAAAGTTCTCATTAGATAATTTCAACACACTAAAAAAAGATAAATCTTTTATCTTCAGTTAGCAGAAAATCAGTCAAGAATACTGACAGAGCCATGGAGAGGATCTCGACCTTTCTAGCCTAGTAGGGAGGCTCTTACTCATTATCCTGCATCCTTTCAAAACAGAGGAAGAAATAACAATGTATTCTGCTGGCAAGCCCCTCTAGCTACTGCACACCATCATTTGTAGGTAAGAAAAAATCCCCTGTGAGAACTCAAAGCAGCTTTCCAAGTTGCGTCCTGTATGGCTTAAGAGCTGCTACTTCTGCCTTCCTGCCTAGCAAGTCAGTCAATAAGCACCTGAAAGGCAATTATCACCTGTCTACTCCCCACTCCCAGCATGGATATTTCCATTACAGTTCACTGGCGTGAACTTATGTCACAGCAGATTCGGGCTGCTTTTGGCTCTTTCCGGGATAAGCTGCCCCACTACTGCTCACATTGTAGAGCATGCATCAGAGGCAGATGTGTTTTCACTGATACATGTGGATGAAAATTGATTTATATCTCCATAGGCATAAATTGCCCCAGGAACATTTTGAAAAGCCAGCAGGGAGCGCAAAAAAGCACGTACTGTAGGAAAAAGCTACCTTTAAAAACTGAAACATCAAAGCAATGAATTGTGTAACTTCTCAGTGCATCTTCACGAATCTTAATTACATTAAATCTAGGATATCTAAATGGAGCTTGTTGGGTTATGCAGTAGAAATTAACCTGGTAGGGATCCTGGCCCTGATTTAGGCAAAGCACTGCAAGCTGCTTCAAACTGGCAAATCCAAAGTCCTTTCAAAGCTTCATGAAACCACAGTATTATTGGATTTGCTGATCCCATGCAAAATGGAGAACCTAATGTCAGGGACTTGCTTGTATGCAACCTGGTGCCAGCCTCAAGGAAATTTGCACTCACAAGGTTTAAAACTGAACAATCAATCTAGTTGCAGGTCGGTGGCCAAGGCCCACAGTCTATCACAAGCCATTGGAGGTTTGCCTGCTCTAGGAATTACACATAAATTGCCATGTCAAAGGGACCAGGCCTTTGGGAGAACTGGTAAAACCATATGGATTTATGCAGTCATTTTGCGACACAAAAGCACATCAAAAGGTCAAGGCAATAGAAAATACTGGGCTAGATGCCATACCTCCATTAAAGAAATATAAATGACATTTGCTATTGCAGCTAATGAGGAGCCAGTTGCATTAGTCTTAAACTTAGGGAGGCTTCTGGGTAACCAAAGTTTTGAGTATTTTGAGTACATTATCATCTACCACTATTTGGGATCTATCACCTAATTCATGCAGTTTTCTTAGCACACACAGAATGGTTATATTGCTGTCATTGGAAAAATAAGCATCTCTCTTGTTCTATGCTACATGAACAAGGTGCTAAATGTCTTACCAGCTAACGTGGGAAAATGGAATAAAGTCACATATAAGTAGCTTGTTGCTAAATTTTGACTTTGTGATCTCAAAAGTCCTGGAATGCTTTTAGATTTCCCTGGTTTTCACATACAGTGAACAGGGAAGTCTATAGGAGAGGAACAGCATTGCTTTTATGTGAATATAGTGAGAAATGTATTTTCAAGTTGTAGATTCCTTGTAGCACTTTCTTTGCATATTTTTCCCTCCCTTCTTCTTTTACTACCTTCAGCTTCTTGGTGTTAAATTGAGCTGGCAGTGTTATAGGCCATTTTAAATCAATGCTTGCAGAACCACAAGAAGTGTGAAGCTGCCACTGAAGAGTCAATGAGGAGGCAGTGATAGCAGTTATCAACTCTTATGCGCAAATGTCCTAGATTTTACAGCTGTGTGTACCTTTCCAAGTTTGATTAAAAAGGGATTAACTTATATATATATATTTTTATAAATATGTGCTTGCAAGTCATAACCTTTTGCAGAGATTTGCATTTGAATACATCCAATTTTTCTGTGGTGAACAGTGCCTACAAAGTGTTAGGCAAGTCCTGGGCTTGACAAGGCATGCTATATTGCATGAGGGTTGCACCATTTCACTGTTGCATTGCACCAGAAGAAGCTACACTTGAGCGGTGAAGCCCATGTGTCAACTCAGGACATCATGGAGCCCATGCAAGAGAGAACAGAGGTCTTTTTCTTTTTTGTCTTTCTTTTCTCTCCCATTTTTTCCTTGCTATTGTTGTGATGTGGTTCCCCTTGAACTAGGCAGGGAAGGTCATGCTGTTTAATGGGGTAATGTCTGAGCTGCTGCTGTCTGCTGAGCTGCTTCCAGCCCCTGGCTTCTCCCCTTCTCCCATCTCTTCCTCCCAGTGAGGTTTACTAACTCAGCAGAGAAAACGTTCAACAAAAATAACTTTTTTGGCAGGGTAGGTCAGCTCAACCGTCACCAGAATAGGTGTCTTGTCCAAGAGCGTGGGCAGTTAGGAGATGCAGAGAAGCAGGGACTGGGGGACATGTCCCATGCAAATTCTATGCAGCTCAGAACCAACTTAGTAAACCCCCCAAAATATGTAAATAGGAGTATCTGAACATAAAAAAATGCGTCAGAAACAACACAGGCTCTGCTCACTGCGATGAGACAATCGTTCACGACAATCGTTAAGAACACCTGGAGAGAACACTGGGACAAGGATGAGACCAGCATGATCGGATCTGTCAGTTGTGTAAATCAGCATTAAGGGAACAATTTTTATTTGCTGCATATCATGGATGATATATTAACTTTCTACATTATCTCGCTAAATGTTAAAAATAGTTACATGCTGAAGTCAGTGGAGCTAGGTGAGTTAAATTCCCCACTATGAGAATGAGAATATAATAAACTATATATATACATTTTTTTTTCTGAAGATCCTCTGTCTTCTTCATGAAACAATTTGGACAGGGTGCTGTGAATGTGTAAGAGAACTGTGGTAGCTTAGAGATTTAAGTCTTATCTTGGCCACAGTTCTATTTGCTATTATCAAGATGTAAATCCAGGCAAAATGATCTGTGTCAATAAATTTACTGTGAGCTTTTCTCTTGTGTAACTGTAAATATATTTAAGTCTTGGAAGATGATTTGGACACTGTTAAATGATGCTGAGTTATAAAATGAAATAATATGACTCTTGATGCTAAAAAGTGTATAGCATTTCTTCAGAGAGCATACCAACCACGTACAACTAATAGTGCTATGACAATCTTTTCAATCTTCTACATTTTTTTCACTAGTTTCACATTCTGCTGAACTGAATATGATGACCTGCAGCCCCTAGTGGGGAAGTCTTCTCCCCCGTTTCTGTTTTTTCTTCTCACTCCCAACCAAGCGATCTAGCTTTGTCTATTGTGCTGGCATCTTTTGGACTCAACAAGCCTACCCTAAACTGACTGGTCACACAATAAACTCCCACATATTTTGCTGGAACAGCTTTCTTCCAGGATAAGGAAGAAGTCCACTGAAAGGAATTGAAGACTGTCAGACCTGGAACATGGTAAATGGTGGGAGTATTCAAAAGTGACAGCAAGACCTCCCACTTTTCCATGGAATGGAGACATCAGCTCGGCTCACCTTATCCCATGAAGTCATGCCTTAAACCCCACCCTTAGACTTGGACTGCAAGCCCTCATAGAGAAATAAGACATGCAGATGCTTGCCTTTTCTGAGTGTTTTATCCAACCTTCATCTTTGATTCCTGTTCAGGGCTCATTTTGCTCTCCACTAGTACAAAGCCCACCAAAGATCACCAATCCTGAATTAGTCACAAGGTTTCTTTGCTGTGTTTTTTTTTTTTTCCATTTCTTAATGAATTTTATGTTCCATGCTCCTTCTTTGCTTTCTTGGAATGCAGATCTCCTCACATCTCTGTAATACTTCAGTTAGCCTTATCAGAGCTAACAGAAAACTGAGAAAACCGTTTAAAACAAACTGCCTGTGAATCAATGGCTGTCAGAAATCAACTTTTCTCTTTTTCCAGCACCCACTGCCTGTGGATAGAGAATAAAGTGCTGCTTAAATCATTTTCTTATTTACAGGGCTTTTAATTACTGTGTGTTCCATCCAGTAGTATTTTCCTTAGTATTTAGCTCAGGCGTCCCTGGTGATTTGCTGATTGCTGCAAGGTCAGGGACTCTGATGCTCATGCAGGTCAGGGCCGTCTGAGCCCCCACACAACCCTGTAACAGGCTCCACGTGCACCGATTTTGAGCAAGGATAGGTGGATGTGAGGCGAGGGCTCCTCATCTCCAAAGAAACGAGCTACTGGAGCCATTTTTTTCTTAGTGGTGCTGGAGTTTGATCAGTCAGTGAAAATTGCTGTCTAACCAGTGCCAAGAACAGTGGAGGGCCAGATTCAAGCCCTGAGATACAAGGACCTTCTTAGAAGATGCTCTTGCTGCAGTATCTACCAGCATGATACTGCTTGGATACTGCTTCTTACTGTGTGGTATTTTTATTATTTCTGTTGTGGAATTGGAGCTCTACACACTTTTTATTGTCGTTCTTTTTTTTTTTTTTTTCCTTTTTTCCCACTTGCTGTGTTAGAAGCCTGTAATTTTCTACTACAGATCATAAATTCTATAGTCCTGGTAAAAATATACAGTTATCTGTCATTGCAAATAGTTAAAAACATAGAAAAACATTTCCATTAAAGTTATTGCTATTCTCTCTGATTTTTAACTTCTGTAGAAATTCTTACCAGATCTAATTGTAAGTTCATTGTATTAGAATATTTTCCACCCACCTGAGACATTTACCTATAAATCTGTAATGCTGTTACTCAAACTGTGCTGAAAGTTGGATTTATTAAAACTTCCCTTCCAAATCTAAATGATGGATGTGGATTTTAATGGGACAGCTCATTTAAACAAATTTAATACCATTTAAACTGTTTTTAAAAAATCATTACATTCTGCTAGGTTAATTATTTTAAAGTTATTGTTTAATCTGTACAAATTGCCCAGACAGAACCAGAGTCCTTCATCCTTTCTTGCAATTCGTCATCTACCATGATAAACTGCATTGTCTTCACCTGTAATTACTTCCTGTAATTGCCACTGCCCTCTCTTGTAATGCTTGCTTGACAGCCTGAGAGATAATATATACATATGGCTGTAGCACCTTTAATATTTACTGTTGCCAATAATAAGAAGTTCAGGTGCTTTGAGCTGCTCTGAAAAAGGATAAAGTTCTCGTTAGCTCATCTGCTCATGTAGAAGTGGCTGGCATGAAGCTTTCCATCTGCACGACCTGCAAGCTCTGTAAGTGCTTCTTCCATCCTGAGGCCATGGTAGAGGGGCTTGCGAGTCCAGAAATAAGTGATAGACCAGGCTGGACGAGGAGAGCCCAAAAGCGCTGTTATTACACTGTCCATGGTGATGCCCAGACCCATGCACCTTTCAAACTCATTTGCCTTCTGCTGCCTGGATCCTGTCCCAAGCAGGACATCTGGGGATGGGGTCTTCCCTCCAGTCTGGCCCCAGTGCTCCCCTGCCCCAGGGTTTTCCATGACATGGGATAGTCACTGTGTGGCTCAGCCAGACGAAGATTTCTAGGCTAGAGAGATCAGAAAGTCTAGTAAGTCGGTCCTTGCAGAACAGAGCCTCTTTTGCCAGTTGTATTCCACTGCTCTTAAATATTTGATTCAGTGGCATCTACTTTCTCCTAACCAGCCCCATGAGTCATGTGCAAAGGGAAATGCCTGACTGTTTCTGAGTGAATTACTTTATCAATATTAACGCGTCTTAAGACTGTTCATAAAATTAAAACTCCTCCTCTTGCACCTCCAGGCCTTTTTTTCTCATTTTTGGTCTTTGTATTTCTCTCCCTTCAAGTTAAAAACCAGCACTGGGTATGAATTAAAACCATTAACAACTCAGCAGACTGGCGCAATTATGTTATTTTTCTTCCTTTCAGGACTCTTCCTGAAGGTCTTTATATTTACATTGTTAAAATCGCATCTTTTGAAGATGAACTTCTCTTCTGTGCAATTTCTTTCAGCTCTGTCTGTAATACAGAGCAGGATGTAAGGCAGAGCAAGAAGCACTACAGAATTAGCTTGGGTCTGATGGCACCAGAACTGCAGTGAACACAGATTTTTTCATTACTACCTTAGATCAAGCTTTACTGCCCTAATTTGAGCTAGCTTCTAATGCAGCATGATAGATGGGGAAATTATCCTTCTCTGACTGCCCTCTCATCTGGGCTGCAAATGTCTGAAATTTACCTGAACTGTTGCTGATATGTTTATTAGGTCATGCTAGTGACATCTAAATTTAATCTGTAATTAGCAGGAGGACAGTGAGTTGAGAAGTCAAGCAGTATTTTTTTTTCCTGTGCTTATCTGAAAGTTGCTCCTGTTAAGCAAAATTAGGCTCATGTCCCCTCTGCTAACAGTTTATAGATATGGATTGAATTTCCTTTGCTCCGTGGCTCTACGTTACCTTGTAAGGTTATGATAAGGATTTGGCAAAAGCTTAGAAATGTTATGCAGCTGCTGGAGGTAGGCAGCGACTCTACATCAGCAAGTTTCATAAACTCTCAAAATGAATTTTCCCTTGAATCTGCCTGGGCCACATCTTCATTGTTGTTAGCTCTTTCTTCTGGCTCGTGCACAGGCCATGAGGCCTGGCCAAAACATCAGATCAATCTATCTGGTGTTTTCAGCTAAATTGAAACAGGAGCTAGCCAGACTCAAAACACCATCTGCAGATGGGACCCAGGGCCTGTGATGGCTTGCAGAGCCAGCAGCACGGCCAGTGTGGGAAGCCAGTAAGGATGTCCACTGTCCCAGCAGGGCCAGTCCTTGATGTGGGTCAGGTCCCAAAGTTTATTGTGACCTTCAAGTCTGGGCTGAAGTAGAGTGGCTGTGTGATCAGCAAGAGTGCAGCTCGCTTTGATTTACCACATGTCAGAACAGCAGTCTGAGGTCAGATTACACGTTTTTCCCTTGTAGAAACAAGAGCTGGCCCTGGCGCTCCTGGACAAGTTTGTTTTCTGGTGTCATGGGTTTTCCTCACTTGCTGAACTAACTCATGTGACAGCTCCATTCTTTCTCAAGGGGAAATTACAACAGTCTTTTCTCAATCTTTTTTTTTTTTATTTTGGGGGGCTTCTACTCCTTTATTTATTCAAATTCAGCCATATTGTGCTTGCTTTTAGGCCCTGCAATATGCAGTTCTGTTTTATAGTTGACCTTTGTGTCTTCTCAAAATAAATAATTCCCAGCATGGGCTATTTAGATTGCTGAAAGGCTACAACAAAAGGTTAAATATCAAAAATTGCTTATTGGAGAGCTCCTTAGCTTGCTAGCAGCAACTCTGGAATTAAATATATATATATTTATCTTGATTAGAAGACAGCTTTTGTCTCTCTCTCTTTCTCTCTTTCTTCTTTTGGTTGTCCTCATACGTGGTATTCTTTCAACAAAACCACTGAATGTGAGCCTTGTAACATGCACCACGTATTGTGTCTGGCACTACTATGGGACTGTTGTAACAAAGCAATCCCAACAAGGAAAATTACATATTCCAGTTGCTTATTTGTACATGAATTCTGCAAAATATACTGCCAAAGGGGATTTTTTTTACCTGAGCCTATATACAATATGTAGAGAAGAAGGAAAAAAAATATATATAATTTTATTTGTTCCTGTGCAGCAGTACTGCTGAAGGCAGAAAACCTCATGGTTCAGTGCTCTGTGCGCAACGGAGCTAAGTCTCCTTTTCTTTTGGTCAGCAGATGGCACCATTTGTTTCATAGTTAAAAGCAGCCTCTTCTGCTGAGATTCTGTAATGCAGCAGATCTGCCGGAGGCAGCTGGCAACCACACATGCTGCTTTATAGGAGGCTCTGGCTAGGAACCTCTTTGCTGTTCTGTGGTGGATCCCAGTGCGATGAGGAATGAGGCATACATATCTCTCTGGGGATGGCCGGGGCCAGCGAGCTTCTCTGCCTGCTCACACCCTGCTCCCAAACCAGGCTGCGGAGGCAGGTTGCTGCATGTAATGGCCCGGTGGTCTCTGTGCTCTTGTGACCTGGGTGGTCAAAATCAACTATAAAAGGAAGACAGCTTTCCTGTGTTTTCTCTTCTTCCCTCGGGATTAATCCTCCTTGCGAGAAAAGTAGGCTCATGTCCCTTGATAGCAGCCACAGTTTGCCTTGATGAAGACAAGCATGAAGCAGCTTGTGCTGCTTCACTGGCTTGCTGTGAGTGGCCGGATGGCTACGGTTGGTGCCCTGTAATGACACATCTAACGATCTAATGAGGCTGTCTGCTGAGCCCAGCTCCTACCAAAGAGCCTCCTGTTCTCAGCAATTACTGGTCAATCAAATGTAACATACATCTCATCTCTGCTCCTTCACACCAGTGGGCTCCTGTGCCTTTGATTTGTTGCACAATTAAATGTAATAAGAGGGAGATCAATAGGTAACATGCCTGTTATTTTGCTCAGAAAATGATTCTCAAATGAGGTGATTCAGTTTGAAACAGGTACAAGTGTAAATAGCGCTAAAAAGAGCCTGGGGTTGAGCAAACTTGGCTTCCACTTTACGTCTTTCTTGGAGAGGACCAATCATGAAATGCTCATACTATTATTATTATTGGTACTGAAATAGTTCCAGCTGAGTATCTTTATAGCCTTGTTAACAACCCCCTGGGAAGATCCTGTGCAGTCACCGCCCAGTTGTCTACTCAGCGAGCCTGGCAAAGGCTGTAGTGTCTTGTACCACTCTTGATTTTAAGTGCTGTATTTCTTGCTCAGAGTGCCTGTAAAATCCTTTAGAAACATTCTTTTTCTGAGGATTTTAAGGTTGTTGCACATTTACTGGAAGGCTATTTACCACTAGAAGAACAGCTTCTACAAGCTTAAATGATATCTTGAACATTTAAAAATACTGGGGACAGCTCTCTAGTTATTTCATGTTCTCTGAGAGTCACTTATTCCCAGACTGCTTGGGAGCTGTGACTGTTGAGGACTTGTCTACTGTTGACAGGGTCCCTGACAAAGTCTCCAAATATGGCAGCAGACAGAATGTTTTTTTCAGTAGAGAAAACCAACTTGAACTAAGAGCCATAAGCTCGATTTGCTAAAGCACCTCTGTGGTAACTTACCTAAGTCTGCACAAGAAGCTTTGCAGCACAGGTGAGAAAACAAGGCAGTGTGACTCACAGCCCCAAACTACAGACATCGTCTGATACTTGCCCTTAGTACTAATTCTCCAGCCACATTTTAGAATAGCCATCTCCAGGCTCTGGCTCTGGCAGGAATTATAATTTGGATCTTTTCCTTGGTGCCCACTGAGACTTATCTCAGAAACGACTGATGCCTCTAGACTAAAAGATTGCTGACATGAGAATCTCTCCAGCTGATCTGGGTTGTAACAGCAGTTATGGAGACTGCAGTATTATTACAGTCATTCTGCAGTTTTGGCAACTTTAGATCAACACCCACATGGGTAAGTATGAAAATAAAGCAAGAAGTAAAAATATTTGGGAGCTAAAGGTTTCACAGCCCTGTTCTAGTGAACAGAAAATCCGTATTGTAAATTCTGCCATATTGTAAATTCTATAGCCAGGCTTTGTGTCCATCTTATCATGCGCTTAGCTTTCTTGGATATTTATGAGAAACGTGTTACTAAACAGCTGCTAATTTTCATGTACCTGTATTAAGACTTTCTTTACAGTAGATGGTTTGATAACTTCTACACTATCAGCAATGCTGCTGCTTTTTGTTGCATGAAGTGTTGCTGTGATGCTGCTTTGTTTACAATAAATGTTCTTCCCACCTATAAACATCCTGGTTCAATGCAGGAACCTATGTAACCTGGACACTAACCTGAATGCCAGACATCTTCTACTGACATCAATTTAATGGCATATTATTGACCAGATTAGAACAGTGAAAGAGTGAATAGAGACCAGAAAAATGAAAATATCTCCTGCAATTGTTTATTCAATAGACTTTGTTGATCTCTTTATTGACCTTTACTTTGTAAGGAGTTTTCTACCTGCAAAGTGGCATGCCAGAAGAGATTCTTCAGGTGAAGAAAATGTACAGAATCTGTGCTCCAGCTAGAGCAGAAGGAGAAAAAAAATCCCTTGATCTGTGTTTTAAAAGTCAACTTTCAGTTTCCTTGGATAGCTTATCTGAGTTGTGGACTTATTAGTGGCATGGTAGAGAGCTATCTTAGGATGGCCGTAGGATTAGATGAGCGTGGTGATGCATGACTGTGGCTGTATTGCTTTCAGAGTGAGCCCGTCATTGGAAGCAATATAGCTGCTGTCTCATGGAGCAGCTGGCTGCACATAGCGACAGCTTGGGTATTTTTGCATACCATTCCCAAGCCCAGGATGCCAGGGAGTTCGGCACAGGCCCCAGCTCCATTTGGAGATTGCTGCAGTCCTGCGGGGCTGATCGGCTCCAGCAGCAAGAAAGGACCTGTGTCTCTCTGAAAATGGCTGCCTCGGTGCCTGCTCCAGGAAGGTGGTTCAGGGAACAGTTGCAGGAGTGTGCAGACCCAGGCCTTGTGTCCCATGCTGGTTCTCTGAGGAGCACTTGCTGGGAACACCATGGTACAGACCCAAGAGGGAGGCCTTGCTGAGGTCATCTCAGCTCTGGATTGCACTGGCTTGCATGATGTGGAGGACACCCCAGGAGCCTTGAGGGAACAGCCTCTGTCAACGAAGCAAGCCTTAAGTTGGGATGTGCCTACCAATAAGATTGACTGGATGCACGCAAGACTTCTGCTTGCTCACGGAGCTGTGCTGTGTAGTGCACCATTGTTTGTGCCCACTATCCCGATTATTCGAGCTAATTTCACTATTTTCTTGTAGATCAGCTTCCTATTGTAGATCTAGCTCCAAGTAGAGATTACATCTTGGCTGGATTTGTGTTTCCTAAGAGGCAAAACACTCTTTGTATGAAGCTGGTTTTGGACACATTTAAGAAGTGAGCTACAGCTTTCCTTGCCTTCCCTCTTTTCTCTCTCTCTCTTTTTTTTTTATAAAATACATTGAGATTCATCAGTAAAAAATATTATATATTCTGTGTTTCTCTCAGTCTCTGCTATCATTTTTTTTTTTTGCACATTCCCAGAATCTCTCAGGCCTTTCCTCAGACATTCTTCCACCTCTGGCAATTTATCCTTTAGAGGATCATATATTTTCCCTAAAGGGGCAGAACCTCTCACCTTACCTAGCCAAAAAGAGTACCTGAAAAAACCCAGCAAATGACAGCATCTAAAATAAGATGGAGATCTTATTTTTTTCAATATAATATTATTAAGAATAACACAATAAGTTTTATTGTGTGCCAAATATAAATGTGTGGTTTGCATTATAAGAGGAACATATTGTCTCTGCTCCCTGTTACTACTGTGTCTCGTTTCTCCTAGTTCTGGTTCTCCTAGTTCTGGTTGCTGAACTTGGATGTGCATCTCTGCCACAGGAAACCCAGACAGCTATTTGACAAAAATATGCACTTTGGTGGACAGATGTACCAGATGATAAAAATATTTTGGGCAAATCTGATGTGGTCATGATGATCATTGTATTTTTTAATCACTTTTGTTTGTGAAAAACAAGATGGCCAAACTTCAAGCACTTTGAAGCAGGTTCCTTGGACACATCGTCATTCTGTTAAATCAAAAAGATATAGCCAAACCCTGATTTTATCTCCTTCATGCTTGAAGGCAAAAGGAAATTTTTAAACTCACAGTTTATGATTTCCCTGATTTTCCCCTTCCATGGGTACCAATGTGATGTGCTTACAGTGAAAACACAGCAATGTAAAACTAATATCTGAAGTCTGAGCCAACAATTACAACCCAGCTGCTGTAATTAATGCTTATTTTTACTGGCAGTGATCAGTAATAAACAGAGATGGTAGAAAAGTCCCAGTTCTTTTTAATCAGAAAATTAAATAATATTTTAATTGAAAAGCAAAATTGGGAAGGAAATTTCAAGCAGTTTTCAGAAATGTTTCTGAGGCACAACTTCATTTTTGAAAACCTTTTACTAGAAATATCTTCTTTCTCTCAATTGAGAGCCAAAGATCAGATTTCTTGGGACTAATCCAGATGCTATAATTAATAGGTGTTCTTCATTAAAAAACAGGATCCTCAAATTTCAATCTTTTGTGCTAAGGGTTGCTTCAGGCCCCAACGAAAAACTTTTAAGCCTGAGTAACGCTAGTTTTGCCACCCTTTGCTTAATGCAAGTGGGATGCTGTCCCACCAGCACTGCTGTTTTGAGTCCGGCGTTGAGTCATGCATAGATATTTCATCTTGCACATGTCTCGGCCGTAAGTCCACAGATCATGTTGTCACTTTACAAATATAGCATATTAGTACATCTGGAAGGCTAGTCACGCTGTGGGGTCCAAACAGGTCCGACTGACCAGAAGCTATGCTGCTGCTATAAACAACCTCCACGTCCCAAATTAAATAACCGCAGAGTACACCCGGGAGCTCTGGACACTCCTGTGCTTTAGTGGTAGGTAAGTGACAGTTTTGGTGATTATTGCATTTCTGCAGATATGGGCGGGTGGCAAAGTGGGAGGGAAAGTGAGCAGTTGTTACCAGATCTTCATCGGCACTGCTGCAATGTGGAAGTTTAAATATTAATAAATATAGGAGAAACAGCTGAAACACAGAGCATTAATCCAAAGTGATATATTTGTAGGCTGTCTTTAAAGTTAATTAATCAGATTCATCCCATGTGTAATTCTCCTAATCTAAGTACATTTACACCTGTGGCAAATCCAAACTTTACAACATAGGAAAGCTTTCAAGACGCCAGCCATTTGCTCACTTCATCACTCAGTTATAATAAACTCTTGGTATTTCATCTCAAGGACATATGTTTGTGTGAGAATGATTTTCAATAAAAATGCTTGAAGTGGCTGTCATTTATCTTTGTTGTCTGTCAAAATTTAGAGTGGAATTTAAGAAGAGTTATAGAAGTTCAGCTTCTGAAGGCCACTTACAGCTAATCTAACCAGGTATAGGAAATCTCATCTGCTAAATCTTTTGTGAGCAAAGCCTATCATGTAAAGTCAAATATTGTCATTATTGTTGTTGTTACTGCTACTACAGGTCTTTATAGCCTGTCTTGCGCTAGGCTGTGAACATACCTGCAGCTTTCTGTAGGCTAAGAGGCTAATGGGAATCTCAGCTCCTTTTAGTTGTAATTAACTCAGCACCCTTGATGGGTGATAACCCCAGTTACCTCAAGAGATGGATTTTACCCATACATTTCCCCAACTTGGGCCCTCTCTGGCAGCAAGCAGAGATGGAGAACTATCCCAAGGAATATCTTCAGCTGGAAGATGTTGCTCTATGATGCTTGTGCCCCAGTCCTTGGGAAGGCCAAGGCTGTGGGCTTGCAGGAGTGCAGGAGAAATACATCTCTCTCTTCATGGCCATAGAGCGGGCTTTGGACCACTCTCACTCAGAGAATTTGGCTGCTGAAGTTGAATAGTTGATAATAGCACCTTCCCTTGCTTGTCTGACTAGTGCACCCTCTTCTTAAACCATGGAACTTCTCTGCTTAGGAACTACCCGTGAGTGTTTCACTCACCATAGGAGTAAAATGATCATATATTTGAGATCAGAAGTGTCCATGAGGTTTGCTGTTACAGTTTTTGCTCTGCTTCTGCAATAAAGGAAGATGCAGGTGATGATTATTTTCAGATCACGCTGTAGTAAATATGCCCACAAGAGAAGAGGATGTGACTAAAATTTTGAGGGTCTGTGCTCTTCTCAGTAGGACAGACAGCCAAAAGAAATTATTGTGTTGTGATCATTTATGTAGATAACTCCTTTGGATATTACACAGAAAGGTAAAGTGGTAGCTCTAGTACCTGGGGATGGCGAGGTCCACTGTCCTTAAGATGAATGAGAATGAGTGAGAAATATGCTGCTAAAAACACCTGATGCCATAAAAAGGTATAAGAAACCTGGGACCTTAATTTTCTGCTTAATTGAAATTATCTAATTCTTGCTGAAACCCTCCATTTTTTGCTCACTGATGCTGTGTGTTTTTATTTGCCATAGGTCTTTGCATAAGTAATTAAATGGGGTTTCTCTAATCAATCATAAACACATGTTCTAGACTGCATCAGTCTCTGCTGCTCACCTCCCACCCATCACAATTGTTTTGCATGTAGACTACAGCTACATTCAGATTCAACCTTTTTTAAAAATATGCAGTGCACTTTGAGATTCTTGTTTTCCTCATGACAAGAAGCAGCCCTTAAATACATCCCGATTTCAAATATCTTTCACTATTCAGGCCTCTCTCTCAGTCCTATGAGAATTAGGCCTCTCTTCAGGAATGCTGAGCAAAAAAGAGCCTGGGATTATGTCACAAGCATCAGTCCAGTGTTTTATTAGCTACACTGTCAGTGGAAGAATCACTTTGAATAATTACTCAGCTCACTGAAGGGCCAGGGGAATACATCTGTAATAAATCCCCTTGCAAATGTAGCATCTATCATGCTTGATGGCAAACATATTAGCACTACAAGAGTTGAGGAAGTATAAGGAATATTGTAATTCAACTGCTAATTAATCCATAATTAAAGACCTAATTAATGAATAACCCTGTGAAAAATTGTCTAAAAATCAAGATGTGAACATTGCAGTGATAAGAGGGAATCTTGTTTGGGAAACTGTTTAATTTACGTCTCCATTAAGAACTGACTAATGAAAACTGTCAGTAAGACATGGTGCTGCCGCACTGGACAAAGAAATACACACATAAAAATATGTGGGAGCTAAGCTCCAGCTTTGTATGTCTATATTTACATGTTTTTTAATTTTTGACGCTTGTAATTATTCCTATCTGAGGTACAAGGAGTAGGTTAAGGAAAGCAATCTTTACAATCTTGGTATATAAACAATGCAAAATTATTTATTTAAGTGTGAAAGAGGCCAGTATCAGCTGGCTTAAAAGTCCCCATAGTGTAACTATGAGTAAGAAATCCAAGCGCAACTTGGTTCACCAGAGCATTTAGGGTTAAACCCTGTGCTAAGCAAAGGCACTAATTTCTGAAATTAATTTTGGTGAAAGTTAGACTAATTAATAGCTTGAAAATGTCATTGTTTATCTGTGTTTGTTTATCTCGGAGCAGGCTGACTGAGACTCCACTCCTGAGAGAGCGGCGGGGAACATTTCAAAATCCCAGACCATCTGGGCTTGCGTCCAGGTGTCGGCACTGCTCTCCCCAGCCCTGCAGCTGCCTCTCCTTTTCCTCTGCTATTTGCTTCTCGGGACAGAAGTGCCTTGGCTGGGTCTCTGCAGACTCAGACCTTTAGGGTTGCACTCCTTGTGCTTATGTACTCCCCAAGACCCAGACTGCATGCACACATGACCTGAATCACCGTTTGGTTTGGATCCCTGATCTGAAATGCTGTACATCTGGCAAGCCTTGCTGCAGGTGAATCAGAAAACTAGTAGGGAGGATACGTCCTGGTTGGCTTAGAACAACAGGGAACCGAAGTTCCTGGGAGCCAAAGTGGACAGGGAAGCATCGTTCCCTGCTTTGCGTGTCCTTTCCCACTCCCACTGTGGCACCGGAAAGTGCTGCCCCACTTAGTATACCGTATACCGTAAACAGTGTCACCATTCCTGTTGCTCTTTCAAATAACCTTTCATCACAAGAAGTGTTTCTGTAATTTAATCTCTCCTTGATAATGCAAAAAAAAAAAAGTATATATTCTGCTGTTATCCAAATGTCAGGTTCCCTCTGAATTATTTAAAGACATGTGAAATAAATGACTCGATCATTCTAAAGCACACACTGCATGAGAGAGCTTATTTCCTAAGGAATCATTTGCAGGATTGGTAGGAAACATGTTATCCACATTTTCCCCTATGTAATCCTGCCAGTAATATTCATAAGAGCACAGCAGGTCTCCCAGAGTGGCTACCTGAAAGAAAAAAGACTCAAGTTAGTAAGGCTGTACAACAAGCTGAAGAAACCAAAACATTAATTTCTGGTAACTCATGTAAAACTGCAAAGGGAAGCATACAGAGTGCTGTTAATGGGGGCAGCCAAGCTCCATCCAGACTCTGTAGGGCTGTAACACACTAGAATTGGCTGTATTTGTCGTATCAGACACTTTCCAGACTGAAAAGGAGGCACAACTCTTGCTCTACTGAAAGCATAGTGAATAAGCAAGCTGGAGAAACAGTAGCATGGATGAGAGGTATACTTGGAAGAAGCTAGGATGTAATGTACTGTAGTACAGGCAATACAATGTCAGCTTGTGGCAAGCTGTCTGACGAGGTAATTTGGGCAAGCAGGGAGCAGCTGTGGCAGTGCTGTAACCAGATGGCAGAGGTGTTGGTGGCTTCAGGCAGCAAGGGGGCTTAGAAGGCACCATACTAAATATTATATCCTGTCTGACTGGTGGGATGATATGGTCCTAGTGCATCCCTGTAGCAATAACATGAATAGCAATAAATAAGAGAAATGATAAACGTTTTAAGGTAGGTTACTTCTTTCTCACTCTGAAGTTTTTCAGGTTCCTGTGTATCATGAGAACTCCTAACAAATGAAGAAGAAAGCCTGGAGTAGATGCTAGGGAAATGTCATGGTACTTTTAGACGAGCTTTCAAAATAAAAGAAAATAAATGATGGGATAAAAATAATCAATGAAGATACTTAAACAGATGCTTTTACTAGAAATAACATTTGGCATTAATGTGCATCTTTTCACCACTTTTGCTCTTTTACTACCAAATCCTCCAAATGCTTTAAATATTTCTACACATATAAAAATACTCTTTGATTCTAGTAAGACTATTATGTCCTCACTTAAAAAAAAGTTTGAAAGTTTAGAAAGGAATTCTACTCTGTTCTTTTTAAGACCACAAAAAAATAAGTCTATAGAGGCTTTGCTCTTTTCCAAAGAATATAGAGATAACATATGGAAATCAGAGAGCTAAACCCAGGCATTGAGGGGTGCTCACACATTGTACTGTGTGAGCAAGCACTTCTCAAGTCCAGTTACTCCAGAAATGCTGAAGCTGAGAAGAAGTTGTAATATCTAGTACTGAAAGTACAGTCCTGAGCAGAGAAATATCAGCTCCTGGTGGCTTGCTTTAAGGTGCAGAGAGAAGAAAAGTAAGTGTTAAGGATGATTATATTTTATTGATGAAGACTGGAGTAAAGCTGCAGATAAACTAGACTGTCAATTAGGGAGAGAAGGTGTTGTAATGGCTTTATGGCGGAAGGGTTGTTGTTTTTGTTTGTTTATTTGTTTTGAGTAATATATGTAGAGAGGGAATTAGAGAAGTGAAATGGGAATTTTATTTTTTGCAATTAGTTCAAGTCTATCTGTCTATCTCACTGAAGCTTTAATATTGCTTTGTTGAACACTGCAGGTGCTTATTTCTATTGGCTGTTATTATGAAAAAGCCTATTTTCTTTTACAATTAATTACTTAAATATATTACTTATAAATACAGCCTCACATATAATATGTATCTTCTTCTGAAGCGAAGATTTTGTAATACTTTATTAAGAGTCTTTTCAATCAGCTTTGTTTCTGAGCTAACTATTGCAATAGAGTTAGATAAGAAATCAGTCTGGCTTCCTAGTATGTTGCTTTCTAAAGCTATTGATTAAGGTCTTGTAGATTACTTCTCTGGTAGTGTAAATGGCTAGGGATAAGATTATCTGCTCCCTGAGACAGGCACACAGAGAAATGTTTTCCCCACAAGTAATTCTCTTGTAAATGACATCTTTGCTTTCTCTTTATGTTCCTGAATCCCCTTTTCTTCCTTGGAAAGCACTGTGCTTTCATTATCATGCATTACTGAAGAGCCTAACTCTTGTGATCTATCTCACTAATAACTCATAAGACTGAATGAACATTATAACAATGCATCATCTAAGAAAGGTGTGCTCATGATCTACAACATAATTTAGATGTAGATGTCACTGAAGGAAGATGGTATTAAGCTGCAAACTCAGCATAGTTGTGAAATAGGGTTTTGCTGATGCTGGTGATGCTTGTTTCTCTTGTCAGGACTTATCCCTAATAATAATAAAAATAATAAAAAAGTGGGCTTTTTCTTGAATTAGAAATTATTCTGTACATGTGTGTGTCACCTACTGCTGTGTCAGTGGGTCAGGTCAATCCCCACAAGTATGACCAAAACTTGTCCCTGATGAGCTGGTGTGAATATGTGGGGTGAAAGGAGCAATGTTGAATAACACAAGGATAGATAACTATGAAAGTCGTGAAGGAAGGATGGCTGAGGAAGGCGGAGCTTTGGCTGCGTAACCAAAGGATCTTCTTTGAGCAGGTGGGCTGGACTATGTGACCTCCAAAGGTCCTTTATGACAAGTCCGTGTTTTGTTATAATGGGTAAAATGCTGGCAGTGATGATACTCTGTGAGAAACTCATCTGTGGCTGAAAAGTCTGTTGTGGACTATCACTCAGATTGTGGGAGGGACAAGTTGGGAAAGAATCTATAATGAGACTCTTCTGTGCTCATGTAACTTCAGCCTATGAGTAATACATCATAGCTTTGGGTTTTCTTGCACAGGCTTAAGCTGATGATTGAAAGGAATGGATCGCTGTATGTGAGCTTCAAGTACAGACTCAGGTATCCTAAACACTGAAATTAGTGCTGGTAGCTGCTTCCTCTGTCTCAAATTCTCACTGTGCATGAGCAAGCACCTTGAAGGAGCTACACAGATTATTCCAAACATTGCCTGCCTGCCAGGGCAGCATCTTATCATCAGGAAAATCTTTGCTTCTGAAATTTTTGGGAAAATTGTTCTGTCATCACACTTGATTCATCCTGTCTCTGTCTAAGAACAGGATATGGGAAAGCAGCAGTTCTGTGCTACTGGTCTGCTAGAGGCCCTTCTGAAGCTGTAGAGGGCAACAATTTTTTTTTTTTTTTGCTTGTTAAATGATTGCTAAAGCTTTCTCTACTATGTGATCTGGTAAGGTCTGTGGCTTTGTTCTAAACAGATTAGTCCTGAGCAGTTAAGATGGGTTCCTCTCACCTCCCACCCACATTTCTCTTGTGGCCTACTTTTATGTTTGAAAAGGAAACCCTGATGCACCACAATTTAATTCAGTATGTGGAAAGAAGTTATCCAATTTTTACCATCCTCAGCATCTAATAAATCAGTGTTTCAATAAAGAACAGATGACTTAACCTGGGAGGAAGGAAGGTGGGGAACAAGTCAAGGAAATGGAGTATTCTCATAGTTTATTCAGACTTTGTGTTGATTAAGGCCATCAAACTCCAATAAAAGTCAAATGTCCAGCTGCCACTTCACTGTCTCTCAGCAATTCAGCTCCTGCTATATCTCTTCTACCAAAAACATCACTATGAATTGGTCTATTAAAATGAATTAAATCCTGCAGAGGGGCTGCTGGTCTGCACCTACTGTGAAGGGTTGGTCCTTGTTGCGGG
Organism: Crypturellus soui; assembly: GCA_032275445.1. Lineage (NCBI taxonomy): Eukaryota > Metazoa > Chordata > Aves > Tinamiformes > Tinamidae > Crypturellus > Crypturellus soui. The sequence continues at coordinate 209,813 of JAUBNY010000270.1, read as the reverse complement.
GTTTCTCTACTTGGGCAGAAGAAAGGAGTGTTTTACTTTAGGTGTTGAAGAGTTTGCTGTAAAATAATAGTGAACTCAGTTTTGGGATGGTGCATCTGACTATGAGTACACCTTCCACCATGAGTAAGGTCACTGCTCTCATTACACTGCTATTAATGGGGTTTTGACTCTGCTGCTGTAGGCAGCTGATTTGAGATATGCTGGGAACTATTTGTGGACTTATTGTTAAGGCTGGTAAAGATAAACAAACAGAAGCCTGTTTATGAACAGCAAAGATAGCAGTTATATAACCATCCTAAGTTATGAAAGATTTTCGTCATAGAAAATTACTAGTCCCAGACCAGTTCCTGTGTATATTAGGAGCCATTTAGGATATTTCTTGGATAGATGACAAATAAGAAAATCAAGTAGGAACCTTTTCTTTTGTTGTATTTCTGCATAATTATTTTTAATTCTCCCTATTGTGTGTTGAAGGTGAGGATGTTTTGCTGGCTTGTAAGGGATTGATCCTTCGTGTTACATACGATGGAGATTTATATATGAAGAGAAAAACAACAGTGATAAAAAGTGTAAAGAGGAAAAATGCAGAACTTTCTCCTCAGTCTTATGACAGACTGATAGATGATAATAAATGGCTCCTCTGCAGAACACAGAACTTGAAAAAAATGATCAGAGCAAAGTCTGAAGGAAAAGTAATAGCTAAAACCTTGAAAATATCCTGTAAAAGAAGAGGCAGACAGCATTTTCAATAATCACTTGATGTTCCAGTGGGTTTTTTTCTTTCCATCCTGTAATTTTTAAGCTAATGAATAGTATAGTGGCATCTAATGAAATCTTAAAGCATAAGCTTAAACTGATTTTCCTTTTCTGTGGATTTATCTTGGTGGGAACAGTTATTTTTAGAAGATCTCAAATATCTATTTAATAAGAATTTTTAATGGTGGTGTTGTGAACCTTTTTAAGAAGTAAGTATGCCAGAAGTCCTGTGGGACTTCTGTTCTAGTATAGTTCTGTATAGCTCTATATAGACATATAGATAATGCAAGTACATTTCTTAATAAAAATTGGGTTGGGTTAATTACATTTTCAGCAGTGACTCCGAGAGCATGCTGCTGGAGAGAGTCCAGCGCAGGGCCATGAGGATGATCAGGGGCCTGGAACATGTGCCCTATGAGGAGAGGCTGAGGGAGCTGGGCCTGTTCAGCCCGGAGAAGAGAAGGCTGAGA
>JAUBNY010000270.1:195936-208487 GCA_032275445.1 Crypturellus soui | reverse complement strand
TGCAGCCCTGTGCCAGGTGCTCTAGGTGGCCCTGCATGTGCAGGGGGGTTGGACTAGATGACCTCTAGAGGTCCCTTGCAATCTTAGGCATTCTGTGATTCTGTGATGATTCTATGTATATCTGCACTTCTGTTAGTGATATAGTAAATGTTTTTCTTTGTACTGAGCCATTGCCACAGATTGTTAAGGGACACTTTGCTGTCAGTCACAATGTTTCACACAAGTTGTAAATTCAAGGTCTTCACCTCTTGTGGTAGTCAAAGATATCAGTTTGTGTATTTGTTTGTTTCTGGTTCTCTTTTTGTTTGTTTGTTTTTTTTTCCTATTTTTTTTCCTCAGATATACTTCATATCTGTTAAAGCCTGATATTAACAGTTTACTATTAGATGAAATGGGAACTTTGTCACTGCCTTCAGGAGAAGCAGAGTATGTACAAAAAGTTTGTGCCTCTGTGGCTTTAAGTAGATAAAGGAAATTTAGTGACTTAGGCTTCAGTTCAGCTCAGTTTATAACAACATATTAAAGATGGGACCAAACCTAGAACTTTCCTGAGCCTTTAATTGCTAGGCTTTTCTTATGACCTTCAACTCATGCATAAATGGAGCCATGTTTCTTATACCTTATCTCTGCAGTAGGTAGGTAGCATTGTATGTTATAGGACTGGTCTTTCAAACCCTTTCACAAATAAGCATCTATTTATGCAAACAATTCAATTGAAACAGAATGATTCAATTTGGGTATGTAAAGACCAGTATGGTGAGATTAAGTGATTGTGCATGCTTTAAGAAGAACAATTACTCTGAGCTCTGTTTCACTACTACTGTTATGTAAATTGTTAAAAGCTGTTAAAAAAAACAAAAAACAAAAGTACTTAAAGCTATTTCCATCAGCGATCCCTAATCAAGCTTGTATTTTGTGTTGGTTGCATCGTTGTCTTGGAAAAGGAAGGATGGAAAAAACGTAAAATTGAACAAATACTTAACCGTTGCCACTGATTTTATGTAGAAGCCAATCGTATCCCTCACTGATTACTGCAAACACAAAACTTAGACAAATCAGGAAAGATCGAAGGCATATATTTTGTTGCTATTTCTTATGATTTTCTTTCTCCACATAAGATTAAAGAAATGTGATGGTGTTCCATTCTGTATTTTCATTTTCACTGCTTCATTTCTGAAGTGATGATGGTGCCTTATTATTGCAGGAAAAACTTAATGTTGACAGCATGGGACATCAGGTGATAATATTTGACTTTTCTCTCATAAGAGGACTGTGGGAAAGTCGAGTTAAGAAGAGTAAAGAACGTCAAAGGAAGGAGAAAGAAAGATTAGAAAAGAGCTCCTTAGAGCGGTAAGTCATCTTTTTTTTGTTGTTCTTTTTAACTGATTCTGTTAACAAATCTGTTAACATTACCATGTATAGCCATGTGATTCAAACATGTTGAATTTGTTTCTCTATTTCTTGTGGCCTCTGCTGAAATGATTGTAACAGAAATGATGCACAAACTGTGCTTGTATTTCATTATTCCATACAGTTTCCTATGCCGATTGTGATTGATTAATGGTGTTTTTCACTGTTCTACTGCATAGATCTATCTTGAAGAAAAAAAAAAAGCACTTCCTACTCATAGGTTATATATGCAATATGCAAGTGTTTGTTAATATGAAATTCATGAAAACATAGGCATAAAATTCTGTACTGAGAAATACTGTAGGTCTTTTGTTGAGCTGACAGAATAAACAAAGAGGAATGAAATAGACACATACAATTGCTCTTAAATAGGAAGGAGATATTAGGACAAAAGAACTACCAGGCAGGTTTTCTGTTGTCCAAAATACTAGAGAAGCTTTAGTATAACAGTTACACTTACTAACCACATTATTGTTTTTATTATATTTTATTTATGGTTTGTTTAAGTAATATTTTGGTTTCTTTATATTCATCCCCATTAGAGACAGTGAGGTGTTATACTGTGTGGATACTGTTGGAAACATATGACTTGCCATCATTTCCCTTTTTATGTCAAAGCCATAAAAAACCACTTTCTGCTTTAAAATTGAAGTGCCCAGGGTTGAACTGTGCCCTGGCTGAAGGCAGCACCCAATCTGGGGGTGGTGCTCTGGCTCACTCAGGGAGCCCAATTTGTGGACTCGCTGGCCTTGCAACAGAACAGTCGCACTAACGGGAGTTCAAAGTCAATATGAAGTCGATGTTTTTTACATTATTTTATATTATTTTACATTACATTATTTTTCACTTTTAAACAGCCAGTGTCATAATTCTGATCCCTTCTTTCCCTAACCTAAACCTGTATAAAAAGAATCCTAACAAAAAAATAAAGTTCTTGTCCTTCAGATTACATTTGCTACTGGAGGGTAAGTTTTTCCCTTCATAAAGGCGGAGATATTCATTATGTTTGTTGTGTTACCCTCATGAGTGAAAAGAGAAGCAAAAGTTTGGGGATCCGATAAGACCAAACCAGTTCTGTGTAATTCTGTGGCCAATAGCGCAGAAAACTCTGCAGTACTTCTCCATGTTGTCTAGAGCCTATCACTCTGCCATTCCAAGTGCCTCTCCGGAAGGACTTTTAGGGGGAATGCATGGCTTCCAACTGTGCATAGCACCTGCCGGTCTGAAAAGTCAGTCTATCTGAGGTAGTTGGGGTGTCAACATTTTTTGTTGATCTGTTGGTACCAGAGATAGTTTCTAACATGGCTAATACAGAAATACTGTACATAGGAAACTTCTATATGCAAGAGGGAAAAGAAGATACCCTCATCTACTGCAAGGTACCTATTTCTAGCTCCCATATCTTTTGCCTGCAATATTGGTTAAGTCTCAGACTATCCCATTCATTGTCTTTTCCTTAAAAACTGTGTGCTCTTCCTTCCACTTTCATCTGTGGTTGTTTCTGTTTCTCTTTGGGTAAAAAAGCATGAAGCTTTGTGGGCTGTTCTGCCTTTTCTGTTAATGATATGACACAGGGAAGCATCAAGTTGCAAGTGTGCTCTCAGCATTCACAAAGGCATTTTGTTTTCCTTCTTTAACTTGCAGCTTGCAGACAGGACTTATTCCGCTGCTCTGCTCCATGCTCATCAGTAAGATGCCTCTCCAGTTAATCCTATTTCTTGTAAAGTTCCTCGCATAAAGGGTGAAGTACAGCAGACTTTGGTCCTACCTGTGCAAGTAGCAAGCATACTTCACTTGCTAAAATTAAAGGCAAACTAAATGTTTATTCTTAAATTACTGGCATCACATATTGGATGAAGCTAGAAGAATAGTGGTCAGAATCAAAAAATATTGGTAATAAAAGACAAAATTCAGTTAGAAGAAGAATCTTTTTATTTTAAGGTATGCAGCTATTACTGGCCTTTTTGTTCTATAGGTCAGATGACAAGTTGATGCTTTTCAGTACTTTTGAAGGCAGAGCATGTTTTTTACTTCTCAGCTAACCTAAAATATAGCTGAAATTTTTAATTATGATTAAATGCATAGTAGAAACAATTCTCCTTATGGGAATGTATTTCATTATTTCAAGGAGTTGCATGTTGTGTGGAATCTTACTATCCTTGAGCAGGTCCACTGAAATTAGTGATATACTCAGTCAATTTATAGTAAATAAATATTTTGCAAAGGATTTTAATGCCAAATGATAATCCTAAAAATACATTCAAAGAGGCAGCTTCCCAGACTCAAGATCGCATAACATTTAAGATCCTAGATATTTTGCCAGCAGATGGAGTGAATTCCCAAGTAAGGTTGAAATTATAATAGTTTCTCTGAAAATACACTAGTGTAACAGATGAATTTGAATCTGGCTTGCTGAGGCTGCTGCTTTTAACAACAATCCTGCTTTCCTCAAAGAGGCAGTAATTCACTAATGCCCTTGAGAGCTGTATGCAGTTCCTCTTCAGTACCATTGCAATGTAAAATGACCTGGTTATATGCAGTGAAAAGCAGTAAGTGTTATTTGAGAAAAAACTCCAGTTAGTCTCCAGAGAGTTTTGCTTGTCTTGGGGCAAGGTAATTTAGTTTGTGGAGGTCACTAAACAGTCACATGTGAGACATTTCTTTCTTTTTTTTTTTTAACTGAAGATTTTCTACCAGGGAAACCTCACAAATAAATGTAAAGCTTGGTCTTTGTTTGCATTAATGGTGAGACTTTGTAAAGATTTGAGGAATTTACAGCTTCTGGAACAGATGTTTAAACAGCTGGCCAGTGAAACTTGATTCTAGAGAACAATGTACTGAGACAAGTGATATGAGAAAGGGCTCATATCTGGCTCTACAGATATGAACACATTGCTACAAAATTAATCCCAGGAAAGGAAAAAAGTGTCTGAATATGAGAATTCAAATTATAGAAAAAAATGTTTGCTTATAATGCAGTTTTGACAATTCATACTTTGGATTCTAATAGTGCTAAACAATCTTGTATCTTGAAATCATGCATGCTGTCAGGCAGATATATGCCTCAGGCTCAGGTGTTATTTTTTATTTTCTTTCTCACTTTTTTTTTCCTTTCTCACTTTTTTATTTTTTTATGAGAGAGATGAGAAGGTAAAACTTACAATTTGTTAGATGACTTTTTGAGAAGGATTGCAATATGTTTATTATTTGAAAAGCAGATAAGGTAACATCTGAGGGCTGAGCAATTAAGTAAGGGAATGCTTCACTCTGAAATGACACTGCCTTCCCTGTCCACCAGCAAAAAATACAGGAAAAATAACTGTTCAGTTGCATACTTTGATGTTTCTCTTCAAAACTTTCCTCTGGAGGGCTGGCTAACTACTTGTGTGCAAATGACTTTTTTGAAACGCAGTTCTTGAGTATTAAAAATTTGATTTTATAGGCAGAAAATAACTTATTTCCCTGAAAGTTTATGTCTTTTTTAATAAAATAGGTTTGTCTCTATGTCAAACTTTAGAGTCACAATACAATTGTAGCTGAACTAAGATTTTACTTGTGAAGTTTATTCTCCTCATCAAAACCCAATTTGGAAGTTTTTCTGAGCAAGCTTAAATCTCAGGCTGGAAGCCTTCAGACTCAAATGAAAATATAACGAAAAACCATGGGTAACATAGTTGGTGTGTAATCTGGCAGGAGTTCTACAGCACTAATAACCACTGTTGGTATTTGCCTTTTGTTCTTATGCATTTGTGCACAGAGACCTTGTGTCTCACATACTGACTTCATGTGCGTTGAGAGATAAGAGCTGCTGTTCCTCCCAAATCCTTTATATCCCGTGGAAGAGTCCTGCAGATTGGCTGAGATTGAATCAATGGCAGTGAAACTAGGGGGAAATGTTATTATTCTGTCATTAATATTAGTCTGGGCTTTGCTCCAGTTTATCTGTGCTGCTCTTTTGAAACTTTGGTGGGATTATTGAATGATCCTGCATGGCTCGTGATTCTGATTTAAAGGTCACTCCGGAGCACTAAACTGGTGTCATCAAGTAGTGTCCTGCTTATTTCCTCCCTCCTGATTTAGAGGAAACAGTGCCACCTAATGAAACTTCATTCCCTTACTTAAACTGCTTATCTTTTTTTCCGAAGACCTCCTAATCAGACATTTTACAAAACAGAAGGAGGAAATGCTTATACTTTCAAATAAACACAAATATTCCCTCTGAGATGACTCAATCCTTACAAATAAACTTTGTTTTCCAAGCTGGTGACTCCTTTGAAGGGTACAATCATTGAATTTACCCTACAGTAATTATGTACATCAGGTTGATTAGATCTGTGGTATTGTTGGAGAATCTAAAATGACAAGCAAGGAGCTCTCATGTTCCCATAAGGAAATACTGATTTACAACAAATCTTAATTCTATACTGTTTGTTGTAGATATGCTCCAATAGTGCTGTAATGTTTGAGGACTTGAAGACAAATGGTAAAACTATTTGCATGATTGAAATTGAAGTACCCTAGATAATTAGCTGAGCTGGGACGTGAGATTTCTTCGGGGTGCTATGTCCAGCAAAAATATTTTCCGTATTCATACTCCACTCCCACCTAAATTAGGCTTAACAGGATTAAAACCCATTTTTTGAACATTGAAACTGATAGTTCTTTCTTTAATGAGTTGGCATGTGCTTATTCAAACTCTGGAGGAAGATCGAACTCTTTAATGCTGAGCATTTATAAAAAGATAAACTTCAGCAGGGTTGTAGTTTCACAACCTACTCATTTGAAAATGTGCTCCTGAAATATCTGGAACCTTTAAATTACCAAAACCAGATTATTTATTTATTTATTTTTCTTTAAGAAGAGGAGTATTAGTTTATTTAAAGCCTGTTTCTATATTTGTATTTTTTAGATTTGCCACACTGCTTTAGATACCTTTCATGCTTTTCCTGAACACTCATGCAATAACCTTAGATAATAAAAATATGCTGGTAATTGCATTCTATGTAAGGACTGCAACTAAAGGAAAACCTAATGGTCTTTTATTTTCATAAGGATCATGGGAGACGCAATATCAGCTCCACACTTTGTCAATGAGTAGACAGAGCTGAGTAAGAAACACGTTTGAAGAGGCTCCTTTGATCTGATCGCAACTGTAGCATGCAATCTACTGCTTTGTAATATTTGTTTAGTGATACATATCATTTTGTCTACCACAGGTCTCTCAGTTTTTTTCCCTACTTTCATGAGATTAGAAGAGCATACTAGTAATACAGCCAATCACTGATATATGTCACACTTTGAGGACAGGGAGATTCATATTGATTCATTGGGTTAGTGTGTACCCCATGGTACAGTGCATGGTATTGCAAGTGATTAGATCCTCTGCCCTGGGGATGTATCATGTTTTCGTTCTGACATGTACTGTACACAATTAGGCATGTTTGCTGCATTCTTAATTCACCTTCTATCTGTTCAAAATGTACTTGTGCATAATGTTTGGTGACCGTAAGAGAGCATTCTTGAAAAGCCTAGAAAAGTGTGCTACCATAATTTGATGTCTGAGTACAGAAGAAATCTGACACAGTGTGTCATATTCATGTTGGATTCTTTATCACATTTAATTTTTACTGTCTGTCTTTCCTTGGGGCTGTAAGGAATGATTCACTTACTTCTTTGGGCAAGCAAAGAATATGAAGAGCATCAAGGGGTGAAGCTTTTCCAGTGCATTGCATTATGCACTGAAATCAAATGTTTAATTCTTTGGAGAATAAAGGAATTCCAAGAAATAAGAGGGTGATTCTGCAGAGTTTAGCTTTGCAGAGGGACAGAGAGGTAATATGTGGAGGGTTGAAGGAGGATGTGAGAAATAGCAATACAGCAATAGTATGTAAAGGTTTATTTCTAAGATTTTAGAAAAGAGAACTACAGGGTTTTCATTCTTTTCAGTTAATGCTTTTGAATGGTTCAGATCTTTTTGTTGTTCTCTTCCTTGGGGATTTTAATTCACATTTTTCCTGCCTACTTCACTTCCCACTTACCTCTGACAGTAACAGGGAGCTTTTATAACTAATTAGCTATGCTCCTCAGTAGAAGACTTCTAGAAAAAAATATGTAGGTGTTGTGGGACTATTTAGTTTTCTTATACTATATCAAAGTGTTGTGTTCTAGCTTTTTCTAGTGACCTCTTGCTATGGCATTGTCTGCCCTCTATTGTGTTAGTGATCTCTGGGGTTCAGATGACAGATTGAGTAAGTAACTTCAACACTATAAATTGAATTCACTCATCCATCGAGGCAGCTGAAAGAGGTGTTTGAGCTTTCATGTCTCCTGGTATGGAAAATGTTGTTATCCAATGCAGGCTTCCGGGCTGCAGCTCGAGGGGAGACCCTTTGGTCGGGCTGTCAAGGGCAATCAGATGCTCTACTCTCTGTCTCTCAGTATCAGATGAGCGTGTTGAAGGATCACGGAGCAGACTGAACAGCTCTCTGATCTAACCCATTTTCTTCATGTTTTTGCTATATCAAATATCTTATAAAAATATTATAGCTGTTACAGGTTGATGGTTTACTCTTACTGAAGCTGTTGTTTAAGGGACTCCCCAAGCCAAACTTGCTCAACCTATTTTCTATCTGTATTTCTATTGTATTTCACACTCCTATGATACAAGGGTGCCTGCAGTTAGACACTGGGAGGAACTGGGAGATTTGTCACTCTTCAAATAACTTATTTTTATTCTCAAATTTCTTCTATTGACACTTTAAATGCATGAAAGCCCTCCAACTGCTTACCAGCGAAGAACAGACGGTCCACTCTAATGAATGTCCATTTTAATGAAACCAGGAACAAATTTGGCTTTCCTAGAAATTCCTTAACATCTTCTTTAACTATTCCCTTAGTGTTCCTTTTGTACTTTGATAAATTATCATTCCCACCATATCTGAGAGGTTTCCTGCTTCTGATACACTGGCAAATCTTTTCCAATATTTGAATACCTGCAAAGAGTGACTTCTCCTCACTTGGCTTTTTGTGATTTTACATTTTATTTGTTAGAGCATACACTGCCTTTCCATTTCTTTATTTGGACATAAATGCCACTTTGTCTTTTTTCTTTTCCTATTTTGGGATACAAGGAAGAAAGAGATCCTTGTGACTTTTTAAAAATGTATTTGCTCTGAGACTATGCTGTTTTCATGCATCTGCCAGTGTTTGCCACAGCAAGCAAAACTTTTAACTACTTTTTTGATATAGTATGTTTTCCAAAACCGAATGTGATTTAGAATATTTTTTCTTGCATTTTTCTTTTTTTTTTTTTTTTTCCTCTGTGGAGATGCTGCATGTGAGTACAATGTAGTCATTACTCTAGAAGGGACCTTCGGTATTTCTGTGAAGAAGTGTGTACGGTTTGCTACTGGAAACTAAATCAAGTCTTAGAGTAGTGGCTCTGATGAATAGCTGTATGTGATTCTGCGAAGTGTCAGGCCTGCATCATATCCATGAGTGATTTGTGTGTGGATAACTGAAGTGTGTTGCTGTGCTTCCTGCTTTTGAGTTTCTCTAACCTCCCATAAGATCTCTGTAACTGTCACAATTCGTGCTGGGCAGTTTACAGCTGTCTCAGTAATACTCATACTCTTCCTGCTTAAGCATTGTGTTTTGATCCCTAGAGGTCCAGGTTTACTTTGATAGCATAGAGTCAAACACGACTTAATGTGCACTACACGATCAGTTCCCCATCAATACCCTCTGCTCTTCAGCTTCTAGCTTCTATCTTGCTACAAGCACCCAAAGATAAACATGTTTTTACTGTAAGGTGAAGATGTTTCCTGCACCTAAGTTTGTAACAGATTTCTTGTACCTGATTTAAAACCAGGCATTGTTTCATCATCTTTTTTTTTCTTTATGGTTTAGCATTTTAGAGAACTTTCTGTGCTTAGCTGAAAATATGTTTACTGGTTTTATTACTTCTTCTTGAACTTACAAACTTGCATTTCGTTCCCTTTTCAAGGATGTACCATTTATGACTTTCCCTACAGGGCACATTATCCTGAACTCTGTGCCCTGCTACATCTGTCAGTTTTCTTCAAGTCTTTTGCTTAAAATTTCTGCCAGAGGGTGGAGATCATATAATTGAATCTCATGTACAACAAGAATCTAGCATTCAAAGTGTAAGATCAGATTTATGAGGCGAGAGCCTCTGCAGAGTCTTATTTTTGGTGTAAGGAAGTTTTGCTTCAGTTAATCAACTGGTTCCTTAATTGACTAAGCTGAAATAAATCTCTCTCAAATTAAAGCACGTGCGGTTAGTACTGTTAATTATGTCAAATTAAATTTATGCCTGAAGTTATATAGATGAAACTTCATCCTGGAGGTGAGCCTAAAGTTACACTGGAATTGAAATAGAAATTAGTTGGCGTGTGATAAATTTGACCTTTACCTCCTAAGATGTTAGAATATAGTATTTTAAAAATGAAAGCAGACCATTATCTTTGAATAAGAGAGGAAAAGAAAATAAAGCCTTTCTGACACCTTAGTTGCTAAAATATCTTTTGCAGATGAAAAATCCTGTGTATATCACCAGGTCCTTGTTTTATTCATACATATAATTTGTTACTTATTCAGTGTCAATCTATTTCCTATCCAGTTGAAAACAATGGCATAACTCATACTGCTTTCTGTGACAGTGGGCTCAGTTACTGCTTTTCTGTTATTCCCTCGATGTCACTATATTACAGTTACTAAATGAAACCCTGCTCCCATCTATATATCAGCCTGCTGAATCTAAGCATGGCTGCTTGAATGCATTTATCTCTTTAAGTGATCAGTACATAAGGTGAGTGATTATATTTTGTTAATTGTTCTGGAAACAAATAATAAGCAAATTTCTGTGCTGTTTTTGTTTCAATTGATTCGTGTAAACACTTTTTGCCTACATTTCAGGATAAAGCAGGAATGGGACTTCATACTAGAGTGTCGGAGGAAGGGCATCCCACAATCAAAATACCTCAAAAATGGCTTTGTGAACACTGATGAGAAGATCTTGGATAAGTATGGAAAGACTCAGCTCCAGAAGAAGCGTGATTTGGCAGGTGAAATAGAGAAGGAAAGAAACAAGTTTGTTTTTCAGCTTTCTGGAGAGCAGTGGACGGTAAATATACTGGCAAATGCATTTTTATTTGAGTGGCTTTGCACTGTATCTTTTAACCCCACAAAAACATTTCTTTGGACAATGCATATGAAACTGATATCTTTTCTTGTGTTAGAAGTGACAGAAGCATTTTTCATCTTGCCCTGAACTAATAGTTTAGTTCTCAAATAAGCTATTTTAAACTCTCTCCTGAAACATGTAATTTAGCCCTTGCAAAAATTATTGGTGTGAGCAATCACACTGCAATAAGATGTCTTTCTCTTAAATTCCCTGATGAATGGAAGACAATAAAAGTAATATTCAGCTTTGTTGGCTTGTTGATATCTTCTGCTACTCTGAGATCTGTCTTCTTGCTCTAATGGTGTGATAACTCTTTTTTTTTAAGTTTTGTTCAAATCAAAACTAACATTTGCATCAACCCTGAACAACTTGCAAAAAAAATCTTTTGGTTGTATTTTATGTGAAATACTAGTATAGAAGCAAACTCATTTGAAAGGTGAGTTGGTCTGAAACCTTTTAGATGCATTTTGATTACAAGATACTGAGATGCATTTTGACTACAAGATACATTTGAATACTTTTCTTTCTCAATATCAATGGCTAACTCAGCCTTTATGCCTTGTTTAACCACCTGGTTAAAGTGAGCTTCCTGTTTCAAAGAAATATGGTTATGTACTTTGCACATGTCTTTAGATTAAGGTAAAATCAAAGCAGTAATTCATATGCCTTATTTGGAGAAAACCCACCCTTCTTCAAGGTCAAAGAATTCTGCTGTTTTCTTACAGCTGAAAATTGTCAAGCGTTTTTTCACATTTTTTAAATGAAGTTCTATACGATGCATCCTTTCCATAGTTTTAGACATTTTATGGGAGTTACAGAATTGATTATTCAAATCATCCCATCTCTTTTTTTTGCAGTCTTTCTCATCTGCTGTTTCTAAGCCAAAGGCACAATAAGCCATGGCATTTTTCCTCCTCATCACTCTCTCAAGAGAGTGCATTATGGAAAATGTATTTGCAGACCAAAACCAAATGGATTAAAAGCTGCACAGGCTGACATTTGGCATATGAAAAAAAAATGTGGACATGTGACAATTTTATCAGAAATTCCTCCATGTTATAGTCAGGATTTGTAGAAACTATTGTGTTTTAGTGTCTTTGAAGAATTTTGCATAGAAATACATGTATGAAGGGAAAGTTGGGACGATGAAGCACTGGACGCTAGGAGGTATCAGAGCTGAGGTTGTGCCGTCTTACAGGCATGTAACCTGTTTGGTTTCCCACTCACTAGCCCTATGTTTTTGGCAGCAGCAAGCAGCACAGCCCTGTGAAGTGTCCATTTGGGAACTGCTGCTGAATCCTCTATCTATCTTGCTTTTAGCTGATAAGTATTTCTATTATGTTTCTCCTTTTCTCTCCTCGATGAAGCCATAACATATCATCTTGACAGTAAACAGCTAAATCTGAGTAGGTTGCTGGTATGACTTACAGATTTAATTTTGAACGCTGGGCCTGCTTCTGGCCTTTAACAGTTCTCCTCCTGACTATTGTGAAGTTAAGTCTCCTGGCGGAGTAATCCCCAGTTTAGGGACTTTGCAAGACAGAATACCTGCCTTTATAGCATCCTTCCCATAGGACTTTGCATAGGGGCTGTCTTGGAATTTTCTTCAGGAGCAAATGGGCTGACTCTGCAAGTCGGCTAATGCAGTTGTTTGTGAACCCACAGTCAATGAGGAAGGTGGCTTATGTTGGGGATCCATCAGTCCTGATGTTTATTTTGATGGTAAAAACATAGATATGTCACAGGGTTGCTGATGTGCTATACTCCATACCTGTGCAGCATAGCAGTCAATCTGGCACACTGATTCCACCTTGCAAGTTTCAAAATAGGCTTCATAAAACCTTCTGTTGTGTACTAGGATAGCCTGGACAACTATTTTGATAACCATTTGAAGTCATTTTTGGAAAATATATGTGGATCTCCTTCTGAGAACCTT
>JAUBNY010000270.1:178347-195879 GCA_032275445.1 Crypturellus soui | reverse complement strand
CTTCAGGACCTCTTTGTCACTTTTCATCCACTTCAAATGTCACTGAAATGATAATGTATTTTCATGAAGTAGACACTCTGTATTCCTTTCACTAGTAAAATAATTATTTTAACTTAGAGGAGATGAGGATCGGGTAATTAATATTAGAGTAAATAGACAGACATAGAATACTAGCTAAAAAAGCAGGACTTGGTTTTATAGTATCTGAATTTTGAGTAAGTATATTCTGCGTATGGAGATCCATAATTCCCTTTAGATCATTCATTCTTACTAGCTGCAGTTCACTGTTAGGCCATTTTTTGAGGCATGCATTTTAAGCCTGTACACCTCTCAAATCAATGGTTTCATAATGCTGTGATTGCATTAACTTAATGGCATTTCTTATGATGCTATAAGGAGGATCAGCATCAGGCCTTTACACCTGAAGACCTTATGATCAGTGAGCCTCTGAATCTGAAAAAGTGAAAAAGTCGTCTTAAGTTGCTTACTGATTTATCTGTACGTCTCCAGGCCTCTGGCTAGGGGCAGTGGTTAATAACTGCGGAGACAGATAGGATGGTTTTATCTTTTGCAGTTAGAGATCCACTTAGAAGAGATTGTGATGGCCTCCTTAGTGTTTGGTGGTCCTTGACACCTTTTTTATATCAATCAAATATTAATGAACTGAGCATCTGTATGCCTGCGTGGTGCATCTCTGCCAGCTGAGAATATGTGGACAGTAATGCCTTAAGAAAGCTTGGTCAGTCACGTATTTATATTTAGCAGCTGAATAGGCAAGTGGTCTTATGACAACAAATACACTAGTTCTAATGTTCTCATGCTTGTCTTTTCCCTTTATATAATAAGGGCAGAACATAGCTGTATTCCCCTTAGCATAAATTCTGGTAAATCCTGATGTGTTCAAAAAGCTTTGGGACTTGTCATCAGGAGAAAGATGTACAGTGTCATAAGTAAGCTGATGATTCCCAGGTATGTTCAAGAAAACTTTCTTCCTCTTAGAGTGCTCGAAGCAAACCCACAATAAAAAGGAGGTGTATAAGAACTTTGCACTCCTGAAATGTGCATTTAATATCCACTGCCTAGAGGAGAATACTGGAGAGTTGATGAAACTCTTAACTGAGATCCTTTGTACAAGTAAACATGTACCTACTGAATTAAATTAGTTCTTCAGAGAAAAAGGACTGCTATTAGAGCTGAATGGAAATTGTAGCAAAATAATGTCATGAATATTCATTTGAATTTTTAAATGAATTTACTTTGACTCTGTTTTTTCCTCTCTGCCTGTTTGCTTCCTGCTCCTAACTAATGAATGTTTATTCTCCACTGGATAGTCAGATTTAAAATAATTTTAAGAAAACATTCTGGAAAAGCAGACCTCTGAATCTGTCAGTAGTGATAAATGAAAAGTGATAATGTTCACTCAGACAGAACAGGGCTTGGTTCTTGGTTATGCTGCTTTACTCCAGTGGAAAATCTGGATCCATGTCTATTTTAGTCAAATTTATTATCATATGTGCACAACACTTATGGATGATAGCCTGCAAATTTTTATACTAGAAACTCATGACCTTATTGCACATTGTTTGTGAACAGAAAAAGGCAGCAAAATAATGGCGTTACTCATTAGCATTTATTCTTTCAGTTTCACTATCCAACATTCTTTCTTTTTTTGTTGAGAATGGAGAATTTCTAATTTTTGTGACTGCTAGTAACAGTGAGGTATCAGTTTGCCACAACAGGTCAAGCAGAATCATTGCATCGAACAAGAAATCTTCCCTCTGTGTGCTCATTTCCAGAGATTCCCCCTCTCTCCACCAATACTTGTAAAATGCTTGATCTGGTCGGGTAATAGAGATGGCCATGAGTATTAACAGTTTTGTAAATGGCTCCAAACTTTCTCAAAGATGAGACAGAACTGTATTCAAGGTTTTGTTTTGGCCCATGACAAATGAAATTACAGAGCTGGGTTAAG
Organism: Crypturellus soui; assembly: GCA_032275445.1. Taxonomy (NCBI): domain Eukaryota; kingdom Metazoa; phylum Chordata; class Aves; order Tinamiformes; family Tinamidae; genus Crypturellus; species Crypturellus soui. The sequence goes on along the minus strand of JAUBNY010000270.1, from coordinate 193,907 downwards.
GAACAGAATTGAAACTCTGAGCTGTATGCTTTGATCACAGTTTTAGCACAGGCTTATATCTAGCAGGTAAATGCTCTCCTAATTAGAAATAGAAAAATTAGCAATGGTTGTAGCTTTGCTATTTATTGCCTTTTAATAACATTTTTTTCTTTTTTTTTCTTCTCCCCGCCTCCCCCCCCGCCCCAAAATCAAAGGGGTTTGAGGTATTGTTTTTCTGTTAAAGGCAAAAGACTGGCTATTCTCAGAGTGTCAGTCTTCATGGAGTAATTTATCAGCAGGCTGCCAGCTTTAGCGTGGCAGAAGAAGATTACAAAAGAGCGCAAGGGAATCAGAGTAAAGCAAACATAAAGCTTGTGCAAATTTCTGTCCCCATCCCTAACTAGTTTCTAAATGAAATAAAATATCACATCAATTTATGCTTCAGCTACGCAAATACATGGTAAAACATCATAAATACATGGTAAGAAAACAGTTTTTTTTAAATATGCTTTTTAAGCATTTTTAAGCACAGAAAATTACACTTGCAAAATGTAATGTGATGAAAAGATACAAAGAAACTGTCTCAAGGAAAACAAAAAATGACTCAAGGCACTTGTCAGAAGAGTCCATATTCTAACCTGGTTCCATTCTTTTGAAGTTTCCATCCTCTCTGAGTCCTTGCATTAGAATATCTTGACACTGTTTTCCTCTCCACCCTAAGAGATGGTGAAAAAAAAGAATCACTTTATCCCATTTTTCTGAAGATATAAAGCAGCTGAGCTCTTTGATCTTTATCTGAGAGAGTGCCTTGTGTTTTGTGCTGTCTTTCTTGTGTATCAAGGGGAAGTTTGTGGGATCCTGCTTACACTCTAGGGAAATGTTCTGCTGTTGGTTTCTTGGAGGCCACCTTTGCCTCTGCTCCCCACCATGTCCCTCAGGCCAGCAAGGAGTCAGAGGCAGCCAGGTGTGATAGTGAGGCGAACAGAAACAGGGGTTCAATAGAACAATTTTTGGATTGAGACACAATGGGGGAAATAATGGCAAATGCTGTCTGATACCAAGACCTATTTTTCCCCGGGTATGACCATGTTGCATATCTGCTTTCTCTGTGAATTACAGTTCTTCCTTACAGAAGCATCTATGCAAATCCAGCTAATTGTTTTCCCCGTGTGCTGCATCTTCAGTTCTATAATAGTGGAGAAAACAATATTAACTGAATCCCCAGTTGGTATTTATTCTTTAATTTTGCTGCAGAAATATGTGCACCACCAAAAGTGGAGGAGTAGAAGAAACCCACTCCAGAAAGTTGGAGAGATTTCTCATTACCATGCCTGGGGCATTTCGGGCATTTTATTTTTTAACTGTCATAAACTGACAAATATATAAGATGGATCACAGTGCAATATACAGCCACCGGGAAAATGAAGCAAGAAATGAAATGACCCATATCAAACATGTAGAGGCAGGTGGCAAGACAGAACTACCTTTATAGGCTAAATGTCTGCATGCATAAGTTGAAAAGCACCATAATTAGAGACTGCAACAACCAAACAAAAAACTGTTTATGGTCAACTGTCCAGTATATCTTTAATTGCAATTAGATAATTTAACTAAAGGTTAAGTAGCACATTTCCAAGGTTTTAGTAAAAGATAATTAAAATGCATCACCCCTGTTAATTTCCTTGCAGATCTATGAAATCTAGAGGGAAGAAAGCTACTTTGCAGTGTGCTCTATATAAAAACAATAATTTCTACTGTGATCAATTCTTCATGCACAGGGAAGAAAAAAGTTAGAAAGGAGTTAAATGTTAAAACTATTACATCTCTTTTTATGGAGCAATGGTAGTAATAGCACCTCATCCAAATTATTTATTCCAGATGTTACCAATGCACGGTGCTATAAAATCAAGAACAGACTGGTAAATTATGTGCTGCTTTAGAAAGTGGAGTTTAAACGATCTGACCTTCAACTTTATCAAATGATTTTTATCTTATTCAACTCTAAGGAATTTTGTTGCATAATTCAAACAAAGATGACTAAATCTGAGCTGAATACCAACTAACTACGATGATATTGTATGAATTAAGACTCTAAACCCTTCACTGTAACCCTTCTAATATGTGAAAGATTTTGGACAAATAGAATAGTGTGTGAAAATTATTCAAGCAAACTTATTTACTGTGTATCTAGAACAATCAGAGAATTTTTAAAGAGAAATCTTTTGAATGACTTAAATGACAATTATTTGCAATTCTGGACTGTTAAAAATTAGTATATTTATTCTATAAAGAAAATGAACAAAAATTCTCAATATTGGAATGACTTAGGGAGTTAAATTACTTGTTTTGAAAACAAGTCTTTTAAAGCACTATTTGTAATGTTTCTGTTTCTTAGTCTGTGTTGCATCTTGGCAAACAATTTTTTTAAAGATTAGCAGGTTTTAGGAGTGTAGTCACACTTTTTTGTGTGTGTGTGTCTTGCAAGGTCCATTTTGATATTCCTTGTGCACTTGCACTTTTACCAGACCCTGATGTGTGAATTAAAGCACTGAATTTTTTTTTTTTTTAAACTCTTACAGCTGGAAAAGAGAATCAGGAAAAAGAGAACTAGTAGCCACCAAACAGGTTGAGTGCTATAGATAGATTTCAGTTTTAGAGCAAAGCATCTATATGAACAGTTAAATATTATCTGTATTGGAACAGAAAACTTCAATCATCTTCAGAGGAGAACAGCTTGTACAAGGGTTGCTGAACAAACTGCTTATATTAAGATAATGAAAGGCAAAATGTTGAAGTTTGGGCATAGAATTTTCTCCATTCTTTTTAGAAATATGGTAGAACCCAATTCCAACTTGATGCGTTTTATTTATGAAATATCATTTAATTTGCAGGAATTCCCAGGTTCACTGAAAGAACAGACCTATCTGAAAGAATTGCATGTGAGCAACACGTTGATACAAACCATTCCAGCCTACATTGCCTTATTTCAGAACTTGAGGATACTGGAGCTGCCAAAAAATCAAATCACCCATCTCCCGGTGGAAATTGGTATGTTGGTTCACACTGCTTAGCTGTTTATACTCTCCCTATTTAATTAGAATGAAAGACAGTGAGTGTGCTTGGCTATTCTTATTCATTTACTGATAATTATCTTATTCCCAGACAGTACTTTGTCAGTTTTTATAGCTGTGTAGTTATATTAGCTGAATTGCATGCAATATCATGGATTAAATATAATTCAAATGTAGGAAAATTGACATACTATCAGACAGTTACTGTTGACATTCAAGCACACTCCTGCCTGAGAATGAGAGGAGCTTTATGTTCCTTACAGACTAGGGACAATATAGACAGGATATACTGAAACAAAAGATCCTATTAATAGGGAAGTCCACAAAATGTATATATCTTTCTGGGTAAAAAAAAAAAAAAAATTCAATTTTATAACAAGATCAGTAGTGATCACCATGTAAAGTGCAATTTTCAACTAGACAACAGAATTCTAGTGAAACAATGTAATTCTTAACTCTTACTTACTCTGGCCTTTGCTTTTTTATCTATATAATAGTAAGTTTGGCTTTTTTGAAGCTTTTTGATCTTACAAAACAAAAAAGCATTTTAAAAGACTAATAGTTTGAGAGGGAGTTGCTCTTAAAAGGATATTACTGTAAGCAATGAGCTGCAGAAACTGTGTGCTGCAAGAGATTATTGGCCCCTGCTAGTCAGCTCCCTACACTGAAGTATACAAGCTGCCTAACAGCTCAGCCTTTGGCTTTTAATTCAGGAGTCCTAAATTTACTCTAAGTCTTAGTTTTCTCAGGTACCCAATAGTTAATATCTTTCAAGTGAAGAAAAATACTAAAACCATCTCCAAAATTACCGTAATTTTAACTAAGAGAAATAGAGGAAGAGAGTATCTTGAAATACAGAAATCACCTCTAGACTTTTCTACTGATAGATTAACTCTCATACTTTCTGATTTATCTACTAACATTTTAATTTACTCAGAAAATTTCCCACTGGCATCCAGATATATCTTACAGTTTCAGCTTAGCTAAATACAGCTAAATACACTAGCAAATCATAAACAAGACACAGCAGGTGACAGCAATAGACATAAACTAAACAGTAGCTCTTTTGTCAGCGCTTTGACCAAACATGTCAGATGGGTCAGTGAGTTTAATGGACTCTCATGGCTTCCATTACATGGAGGGGAGAAGGTGTTGATCCCTTCCAGAGGCTGTCCTAGGCCATTAAACGTATTTAAGGGGTCACTACTTAGCTATTGAGTCAGGTAGAGGCTAAGGAATGTTTTTTCCTTTCCTCTCATAATATTTCTTTCCCTCTCCCTTTCTCTCCCTCCCCCTCAAGATGGTTATGAACATTAATGCAGTTTGTTTCCAGGATAAAGGTAAAAAGCCAGATAAGGAAAGCATGGCCTACCCCATAGAGGGTAATTTAGAAGCTGTTTTGGACTCTTTTATTTTGGAGATATAAGGAAAAAAAATTCAGATGTCCCTAGTAGAAAGCACCATTTTTTTCAATTGCCTTTTAAATGGCATGAATTCTGTTCATTTGGAGCTTTCCAGCTACTCCCATTCCTCTACATGTCCTTCAGTCTGCACTCATCACTAGTGCCTAACCAGCATGTTGCTCTTTTCCTTTTGATATTTTTGTGGGTACTTTTTATTTAAATGTTTGACTGAAAGTGTCAGTGAATATTAGAAAACAATGTGCTGTGAGGTGGCTCCAGACCCGATGTTATAACATTTACCACTATCAGGTTAAAGCTGATCTCTAGTTCTAAAAAGACTTTTTCTAGGTTCATAAAAAGAGAAAGTGCATGATCCTACTAAACAGCTGTCTGGAGAGCCATGGGTATGAATCTTTTCTCCTGAGACACTGTATAAATTTACATGAAGCTGGATGAAACATGTTTGATAAATGGTAGAGAAAATTTATACAGTAGTTCAGCATCTTAGCAGTCTATCCAGACAAGTCTATCCCAGCAGCTTAGGAAAAAAGAGACTCCTGGACTCAATACTGTAGCCAAACTACTACACATAGCTTTTTTTTTTGTTATTGTTGTTAAAATAGCCTAATGATTTTCAGCCTAAGTAAATGTCCTGTGTTGATAGACAAACTATTAGAAATGAGGCACAGTTGCCTTTGTTAATGCAGGGACTATAGAGAAATTTTTGTCTCAACTCAAATAATACTCTCTCAGTTGATATGTAAAGCTGTATGCATCCAAATAACAATGATTTATTGCATGTACTATATATGCACACACACATAGGTGCTAGCAAGAATTGGAGGTGTTCATTTTTTAATAAGATTTTATTGTGAAAAATGTTGATATGTTGGGTTTTTTTGGGATGCTGCTTCAAATTATGAAAAGCCCCAGTTATCTAGCTGCTAAATTATCACAGAAAAAAGGTCTATATGAGTTCAGTTTGGGAGCTTTATCTAGCAAGGAGTGAGGATTGGCTGCTAAATCAGAAGGTAAGGTCTCTGGAAAGGTTAAGTGCTTAGGTATTTATCATTTTGTGTTCTGTTTGCAAAACAGCGGTGAGTAGATAAATATCACAGCTAAAACATACTTGAGAGTAATGACAGATGGTTGGAGCTGGCAGTGACATGCATGCTATGAAGGCTTTAATCTTCAGACAGAAATGAAGCCAAATTTAGACCAACAAATCATCAAGCAGAAACTAAACTGGTGAGCCTTGTTAAGGCTACTTCTGATTTTAATGTGATGAATTTAAGATTGGTAAGAAGAGAGGAGATTGTAAGAATATTTTCAGTGGATAAAAAGTATTGCTGCAGTCCTGGATTCTACAGGTGTCTGTACTAAAAAGTCCTTAGGAACTGCGGTTTGTACTTTATGTGATCTAGATGGAAAAGCTCTGCTCTGCATCAGAGAGAAGGAAGACCTGAACCTTGTTCTCAAATATTTCAGAATAAGTTCTTGGCTATATTCACACATGCCATTGAAAAGATAATGTTTGGATCAGCAAATTAATAGCTCACATTATTTTTTGACTTGATTCTTTTTGTGTAATAGCATGAAGATCAGTAAACAAAAACACCGAAAAGTTGACAGAATGAAAAATGGAACTGTTGTCTGGCTAGGAGTAATCGAGTCGGTTTTTCACAAGAATAACAGAAAATATCATGAACAGGGTATATTTGGAGGATTTTCTTGGGCAACAGCTTTTTCATGATCTGCATTTCAGGATTTTATACCATGATGAAGGTATGGCTTCAGCACTGTGACTGGACATCAGGTTATGAAGTTGGTTGCACAAGAAACTGGTATCATTAAAGACATCCAAAAGAACATATTCCCATATTCAAAAGAGATAATAGTCCAAGGTTTTGTATGATTGCTCAGCTGTTGCAAAAATGGAAAAGTAAGATTGTATGAGGATTTCTTTTTTTCCCATGTATTATTCCCAAAATATCAGAAAGAGCTGTTAATAAATCTTTGTACCTCATGATGTTCTATCATGTTCCTGATGTGCCAAATATTTAGGAGGAAAAAATAACTGTTTTTCTCAGGGATGCCATTAAAAGAAAACATATATATGTTTTTTTCTCCTCCCTACCTTACACTGTGAAATTTCATTTGTGCATAACATTAATACAGTTGCCCAATACTCAGATGGGAAAAACTGTATGTAACAGAATTTTAAATAATTTCTAGATATCTAAAATAACTCTCTCTATTAATATCCCCACTGTGACAAAACATGAATTTTAAGAAACAAAGATACGGATTCTTAGTTTAAATGCAATTCAGTTTTGAGGAATTAGAGGACATCATGGCTTTCCACTGCTAGCTGCACAGTAATGAATATTATCTGTCCAGTCATGTATACATCCAAGATTTTTTCTCTATATTCTCAAGTTGAAGGGAAAGTATTAAACATCTTTCCTACAGTTGATGATTGTTTTTAAGAGGGTGCCTGTTCCTTTGAGGCTGGCTGCTCCAATCATGGCCTGTTAGTAGTGCAACACTTGGTGAGATAATGAGAATTTAACTTATGGTTAGTATACCATGAAATACTAAACTGTACTTCGTATTTTACCACATTAGCATGAAATAAACTCTTTTTGTTCCTCTGGTTAAGCTCTCAAAATGGGGGATACTGCCTTAACGAATTTCAGCACCATCAGATCGTTCAAAGGGCACATAGTGCCATAGGGTAAATTGAACTCTACCATGGAAACTACTCATTATACAAATTATTTTTGCCAAAAGATTCTTATCTACTGCATTAGTCATGTAATTTTATTCAGCTGCCTTATATATAAAATGTACCTTGGACCTATTCTCTTCTCTGGTCTTAGGAGATGCAGTGTTTTTTGGGGAAATTGTTATGGTCCCCCCCCAAGGAGAGCGGAATCCATGTACCAGCTTATCTGCTCCAATGAAAAAAAAGATGGTCACATGTAGATACTTTTATATAGGATTTCTGATCTACCTGACTATCTTCATTTCAGTACTTTCACTAGATCTTTGCTCTACTTTTTTAACCAGGTGTTATCTTTCTCTGCTATCCATCACAAGCTTCCTCATGTTTTTCTCCCCATTCTGTTATGAAAAGACTTTCTTTTTATTATGTCAAACTAACACTTTTCTAACCACAGGCCTAGTACCCAAGCTTTCTCAAGCTTTATCCCCCTTTTCATTTTCTTTGTTTGTCAAAGTAGCTCATAAATTTCTATCAGCAGGTTTACATTTTTTTTTTTTTAAATTAGAAAAATTAATGTTGGTTCAGGAATGAAATTTACTATCCTGAAGTCAATCTGTTGCAGTACTACAATTTGTATAAGTCGTAGCGGAAAAAAAAGACATTTTACATATTTGTTATGAAAAAAACTACTTGGTATGAGAGGAGTTCAGAAAGTAAAAATCTCTCCTTTTTTTTGTGAGTGTTTTGATCGGAAGTACAAAAAAAAAAAAAGTTGATGTTTAAACATCAACTTGTCACCTGTAAGCTTGAACATCAATATCCCCCTTCAAATAAATCAAAGACAGTGTCACTGATGTAGCAGAGAAGATTGGAAAAAGGAGGCTATTTGTCTTGGCTCATAGGAAGCTGCTGTGCTAGCTAATTTGGCATGACTGGTCCAGATCAATGCAAAAATTTGCTTTACATTCTAGTTCAGTTTATACAAACTGACGTATATTTGCATTGAATACCTATTTGATAAAAGCTGTCTGTAACCTCACCGGTATTTTGTTTCTCAGATCCCATGTTGGGAGTGTTAATACAGGCTTGTCTAAATGGGGAAGTTGCACTGCCCATCAGCAATTACAGGGTTTAATTACCATGTTATTTTTTAAATACAGAGTTAAAGGATCAAACTGTGCATAAGTTATATCATAGGCAGCAACTATGACATTGCAGCTTCCACTTAGAAATAAAATATTCTTAAATGTGAAATTGCCAGAGAAACTATGGATTTCATTACTGCTTTAACTGCCTCGGCTTGGAAAACACAAGGAGATGTTAGCTATTTAATTTCCTAATTTACATTTTTTACAGAAGTAAAAATTCAATGTCATAAAGGCGTAGTTAACCACAGCATTGTAGCAGCAGCAATTTTATCATTTTTAATTGCAAATTACAGTGGTGCTTCAACATTATTTGAGCGTGATGCTAGCAGGTGCGAAGGTCCAACCCTCCTCTGCAGAGAGGCAGTGAAGTGAGTGTCGCCTCCTGGGGCTGCATCACTGGCATGTGGGGCTCATCTGTGGCTCATGGGGCTATTTGGAACCGGCTTGGGGGTGGCTGGGAACCCAAGAGCACCTACGCGTTGAAAGGATTCCCCCTATGCATTCTGGGCATGTGAAAGTTATGCAGGCAAATATTCCTTTTTTTTTCCCCTTTTTTGTTATTGTGAAAGACTCTGAATGTAGTGGAGTGACTGATAATGCTGAAGTAGGCCTGGAGATTATTTAGGGACTTGCTGCTATACTCTTCTTCCAGGCTAGATCTGAGCATCTCAAAACGGAGAATTGTCACAGATGTTGTCTTCTAGTCATATGTTTGTCCTCTTTATATGACAAGTGTGGTCTGCCATGCCTCAAGGATCAGTTTTGATTTTATTTCTTATTTTTGAGCTGTGCTAATAAAACTTTCTGTTAACACAACTTTGGAGATATTGCGATTGCACAAGTATGCTGAAATATGAAGAGCTAAATAGGCATGAGACCTGCAGTAAAAGTAGGAGGTATTAAATTCATGATTGCAAAGTTCAAAGTTCAAAGCTTAGCTAAGGGGCTAAGCTTCCATGAGCCATGGGTTCCCTAAGAAGAAACAAGTAGAGAATGGAAATTTCTAAGTTATTAGTGACAAGCTGACCCACCAGTGTGATATATGTAGAAAAGGCAAGTGTAAGGTAATCTAAATGCAAGATATTTTCTGCTGAAAAGTACTAATGCTATTGTTCCAAGCAACAGTAAGAACATGTCTGGAGTATTGCATATAGTTGTGGGTATTCAGATTCAAGAAGAGTTTATTCAGGAGGGCACAGATGAAAAAGAAGTCTACTAGGAGAGTTCAAGTCAGAGAATTTTTACTTTATGACAGGAGAGTAGAAGAATTTGGCTTGTTTAGGCTAGTAAAACAAAACTGGTATGTCTACTGCTGCCTATTAAAACATCATGGAAGGAAACACCAGGAAAAAGAGCTGCTATTTACGAATAAAGCTGGTTAAGGAATGAATGATTATACAATTTCTATGAATAAACTTAAGCTGGCAATCAGAATATCATTTTGAATCGTGGAAGGGATGCAACAATATATTTTTCAAGCAGTGGATGTCAGAAAGCAAACTACTTTTAAGATGGAAGATGGTAAATTAATGAATGGTATGATTTGAAGTGGTAATATAGGTTTGAGTTCGTTTTGTGATGAATTGACAAATTGATATTTATACTATTTAGCACATGATGTAATACATTAATTTGTCTACATCATAACACACCAGATAAGCTAACATTGTGTTATTTTTATGTGCATGAAAACCTGGAAATAAGATAAGAAATCTGTCATGTTTATACTCAAGCTTCTTCTATTACTCTCTTGCATGAGCCCAAATGACCCTTGTACTCTACTGCCAAAGCAAATATCTTTTGTATTCTTAGGGGTAATTCTGTTTTGTTCTAGTTTAATTTAAACAGCATTTTACCACAAAGAGGACAAAATGGTCGGCTTCTTAAAAGGACAGAGCTGAGTTTTGAAGTACAATCTCATTTTCAACTTCTAGGCAGAGCTGCATAAATGGGAAAAAAAGGAAATTTGCTTAGCTGAGAGGAAGCTTCTATGTATTTTGTTCGTTGCAACCTGCAGTGATTAATCGAGCAGACTGTATCCCCTGCTTGGCTTATCTGCCATGTTGAAGAAGGATTTGGGTGCTCCAGCTGCTGTTCAAAGAAATGCTGTATCTAACAGGCTCTCTGAAGTCTGTGCAAAAAGCTGGCCTGTGAGTATAGGCCATCAAATTACATATTGCTTTTGCAAACAGAGAAAATTTTTCTCAGAGGAAAACTGCAGGGCTTTCATTTCTGTACATTTCTGCTCTTTCCTGTGAGAGCACTCTCTGGCCTACACTAATGATTTCAACATGTTACGAAAGATGAACAGCTCCAAAACAAGTACTTTGAAAGGAATTTAAGTAAATTTCTGTTAGTACCTCAAAGAGCACTTTTACAATACACTTGCTGTGTATGGTAAAGAGTTTATCTATGGTGCTATTCAAATTCCATGAAAAAACATATTTTCTCTAAAAATTGCATTATAAGCAGAAGACAGTGATATAATATAAACTAGTGCATCTGTAATATCAACTAAGTGGTGATTTGCATGATAGAATGCTTTTATAGACAAAGATTAACCCTTATTGGGTATCTTTATTCAGTCTGCCTATATGTAGCCTGCTTTGGTATCTTACTGAGACTCAAAATACTGTTCACACCCTTGTTTCTAAGTACTGAATTGGATTTAAGTTTCTTACTTTGCCTTGTGATGCTTTATTTGATCACTGGTAAGAGGGGAAGATGTATATAAAACAACAGGATGGCTGTCCACAGAACAATCTCTTGTCTTTGTTATGGCAGTGTTTAAGAATGCCTTTGCTAACATTTCAGCTATTCAGTATATCTAAATGCCATACTTTCTTCTTCTTTGAATATGTCACAGTATAATTTCCATTTTTTGCAGTATAATGTATTTTGCATCTTAATGATGTTTCTAGACCTGCTTTTTACTGCAGATTATGTAATGCTATAAATAGAGGAAACTGGAAGTACAGTGTGACTAAACACGTCCTAAAACATCAGCAGAGTCCTAAAATTAAGCTGACAATGAATCCATGCAGTAAAGTAAACAGTGAAACAAACACAGAATCCCATTATCTTTTATAATCAGACAGGACTATTAAAATCACTGCTATTTAAATCAAAAAAGTATATGATGCTGGATGCAGCAAATGCAGTTCTTGTTGTCTACCAGTAAGTTTGGTAGGTGCAATTGTGAGCTATCAGCGTGCTCTGTAACAATCTCTAAGATGCTTCTCAGTCAGAGAACAAGTAAATCCATCTTAAGTGGGCCAAAAGCCAACTTCGCCCATTTCTCCCAAGGTAAATAGGAACCTCATTACGAGTAAAATCAAGGTCTCAGCAAATCTCTACTATCCCTTGGCAAAGCTTTCCCAAGTCCTTTGCTGAATATAGGGGAAGGCTGCAAGTTGAGTGCAGGATAGCAGTTTTGTTCCAGTAATGACTGCCTGTTGCTGAAAGCGTTTATTCGTGATTTATTCATCATCATGTTGAGGATTTTTGTTTTTGTAGCTAAACAGAGTGTACTTTTTGTTTCACTTTAGCCCTTTGTGGTTTTGTCACACTGATTCTAATTATCTTTCCCTAACAGGCTGCTTAAAAAACCTCAAAGTGCTCAATGTGAGTTTTAATAATTTGAAGTCAGTCCCTCCGGAACTGGGTGACTGTGAGAATCTGGAAAAGCTGGATTTGTCTGGAAATCTGGAAATAACAGAGCTCCCTTTTGAAGTAAGAGAACTATTTCTGGTACCTTTTTTATATGGATTACAAGGTATCTTATCATAAGTTTAAAATATTCTCACAACAGATTAATCACAACCCTGGTTGTTTTTAGCAGTAATGTTTTAGTAGCCGTTGTCACTGAAAATACCTTAACAACAGCTAAACAGGACCAAAATTCTTTCTTTTGATTTTGAAATGACTAAATTCTACTCATATTTATTCTGCTAGGTGAAGGAGGACTTGATCCCAAAAGGGAATTTGCCTAGTGGTGATAAGAAGGCTGCAAATAGCTGCCCTCAGTGCAAACAAAGTGTATCTTGACAGTCAAATATACATAATAGCTTTAAGTTGTTTTAAATGTCTATTTTTCTTTAAAAAGAGTATAGGGAGGTCTGCGAACAGCACTACATATTACTATGGACTTTAATATATCTAACATAATTCTAGGTATATATTACCTGTGAAGTAAGGAATGAACAGATCATAAAAACCCGTGGAAGGACTACCAGACATGACATCATTTCTTGTGGTGGATGCATAACTGGTTCTTGCTGTGGTGGCAGTTCCAAGATTTGCTCTTTCTAGAGAGATTAAAATAGTCTGCTAGAACCTAAACAGAGCCTCGGGTTCCATCAGTATTTCCCAGGTCCCTAAACCACTGATTACTGGAGGATGGATGAGGAGAGGTTCAGGGAGAAGTGTCAGGCTCTTCTTGACTGATTTCTGCCTTTTTTTTCCTACCTCTAAGCATCTCCTACTAATCCAGGCAATCTTTGCCATCCAGGCAATGCTGGAGGGGTTATGTGTGAGTTCTGTTTTGGCCATGCTTGTGTTCTGCTCTGAGGAAACAGAAACAGTAAATAAATCACTTTCCAGCTTTACACTGTAAAGCAATTTATTTGATGAAGAACAATTCTGAAATGATGTGAAGGAAACTGAAACAAGGATAAACATTATCTTCACACTAGGAGTGGACATTAGGTAGAAACGTCCATGGTAGAAATGATGCAGGGGCAAGTCTACCCTTTCCTCTCCTTCCCCTTCATATTAGCAAAGGTAGGGATCTGAAAAAAGAGATTTTACTTAAAAGGTAAAAAGTAATCAAAATGGAACCAGGAAACTATAGATCCTGAACAAGCAAAGGAGTCAAATTTAAGAAGCCATGAGCAGTGAGTGATTTCAAACCCAAAGACCAAATCAGTGTATTATGTCCCTAACACTGGTCTGTTAAAAATGGTGGGACTTTTTCAGTGGCCTCTGAATGATTTACAGTGCACACGATTAAGCTTTCCTATGTGTTGTGGGTAGCATTTCAGAGTAAATAAAGCTAATTGCACATCTAAATCTTTACAGGGCAGAGGCCGAAGAAGTATTTATTTTAGAAAGCCTTAAAATGATTTTTCTCTTCTAGTACTCTCAAAATTAAATTGACTTGAAAGCCAATAAAGTTGTATGTAGGCTACTGGACCTACTGTATGTTTCTACTATGGGAAAAACTTTGAACTGCACACATGGCTGTAGACTCTGTAGGAAAACTGGGGGCAACATTACATCAGAGTGATCTACGAAGTCAAAAAGACATATATTGGCATTGCCTATTGTGTTTCTTCACTTCTCTGGAGGGTAGCACTTAATTTGTATTTGCTGTGACCCAGGAGGCAGTCTACAGAAACTCTTCTAATTCAGTTTATAAAATTAGTTTCCTGGAATCAATGTTTCAAGGGCAGCTTTGGAAGCTACACATACAATTAAGTAAACATGTTTTGTCAAGTGATTTAAAAGGCTACAGGGTTTTTGGCCTTCAGTGTAGTCAATATGGCTGAAGTTATTCAGAGCAATTGCGTCAGTAACCTTGCTAATATAATAGGTATCTGATGCTCAATCCTCAGATGAGCAAAGATGGTAGACACTGGTGGATAACTGCTTCCTGAATTAAAAAGTATAGAATTAATCTAAATTGTCGAGGCTATGAAAAAGGGAAAGTGGAGGGACACTGTGAAGTGTTTGTGACTCCACATTACACAGATTAGATGCAATTATCTAATACATTTATTTCTAAAATCTATTAATGCAGTGAAATATTCATTGCTTGTTATTCTTTCCTGCAGTATGAGTATTGGGAATGGGAAAGTGGTGGAAGTTTTGTTTCGGTAGGTGAATGGGATCCATTATAATATCAGGAAAAAAGAAAATGTGATAACTGATGCGTGAAATAAATTGGAGAACTTTTAAAACTATTTCTTCTTATCATCTTTTAGAAAGTTCAATTTTTATTTGACTTTCAAATCACTAAAAATTCCTCTGGAGATGGTAAAGAATTTTTTGAGAGAAGCAATAGTATACTCCTGTGTAAAACTTATTTATACGAAGTAAAGACCAACTCCAACCCAGCAGAAGTGATCAAAGAGTAATTTTACCTTTTTTTTTCCTTTACATAAAATAATGGCTACAGAGACGCTGATAACATACACAGTAATGGATTAAAGGAGATTGATACCAGGCCTATAATTCAGTCAGGACTTTTTGACAGCACCATAAAAGTTTATAAGATGAACAGAACACAGCCTGAATTACATCATCACTAATCAGTCTTCCTGCTCAATTTCTGTTTCCTTGTTGAGAGGTGCAGAACATAGAAAAGTCTAGAAGCTTTTAGTTTATTTATTTTTTATTCTTTTGATTTCTTGGGGAAAGAATTCTGCATTTTTAAATAGACCTGAAATGCAATATGATGAGTTAATTTAGAGGTGAAATATCACCAGGAGGAATCACATAGTGCACGACTTGGATAATTGCTACCCAAGATGGGCAGAGAGAGAATTAGGTGCATCACACAATATGGTGGCATCAAATACCCATTGAATTAAATTTTCTAATTTGAGATTACAGTTGTGTCATATATACACACAATTTTCTGATGGCATATTAATTGTTCCTCATGAATTTGTCAGTCAGACAACTAAGAAATTCAGGTTGTTATGAATTCTGTTAAGTCTGTTAACTTGTTAGTCAGTTTTGTAATTTGAGCAGTTAAAATGGAATTTGTTTCTTTTCAGGTGACTTACTTAAACATATAATGATTTTACTTTCTGCCTATTGAATCTATTGATTTCACTTTTCAACACAGAGCAGCTTTATTTTATGTTGAAGCATGCTAAGGTATATCTGGCACAACAGGGATTCTCTGGATCTTCACTCTGTATTTAATAGGTTTAACAACTGGTAGCAATATACCCCCTTTTCTCAGTGTACCAAAGCTTCAGGCATGGCAGTACTCTTGGGCTAGACCTACCTGTTTTGCAGAGTGTCTAATTAGCCTATGGTGAATATGTGTACCCAATAGCTGGACTTTGTATGGCTTAGATCTGTTAAAAAGGGATGTTAAAAATAACAAGAAATACTTCTATAAATATATTAACAGTAAAAGCAAGATCAGGGGAAATGTGGGTCCTCTAGTGAATGGAATGGGCACCCTGGTTACGAAGAACACAGAAAAAGCAGAGTT
>JAUBNY010000270.1:166673-177559 GCA_032275445.1 Crypturellus soui | reverse complement strand
TTGTGTTGGTATTTCAAAGACACAACTTTGCTGTGCTTAAGAGACCATTCTTTTTCATACTGTAAACTTCCGTTAGCAATGCTCCATCAGTCAAGAGTATTGATAGAGATGTGATCTGGAATACACTTAATAAGAAGACAGGGAAGATGAGGGAATTCTCATTTCCTCCATCTGTTCCATGTGGTGTGCCACATGCTCGTAGTCAAAGGGCTGAGAAGGCACTTTACACCAACAGCACTTGAGGTTAGAAGTTCAGATACACAAAATTTAAAATCGGGATATTGCAAAACTATTCTATGATGAATGGTGCTAAATATCAGTATGTATTTTCTTTTTCCTCTATGAAGTCTTGGCAGTGCGAAGTGAAGATACGAGATAGAACTGCTATGGCATATGAGGACTTTGTCAGGAAAGAGCATGTGTGTATATATGCTTGTGTTTCCATGTCAATCGTATATAAACTGACCTTTGAAGTTCAGAGAAATGGCAAAGTTATGCTTTCTGGCTGTTTTGCAAACCTTCTTTTAAAAGATCAAATAAAATCCTGTTTTGTAGTTCTGATGCATAGGAAGGACTTCAGCTAAGTCTTGATATCAGAAAGTAGAGAATTGGGGAGCTTTGAAAACATTCACAGAGTAACCTGAGATGTTACTGGTGCAGGTTCTCTGTTTGTTTATGGTTACTTGGATATTACAATATTAATTAGCCGTGTTTTGCATCTTTCAACAATGTTGGTGTATCTGAACCTGAAAGACATTGTTGCCATTAGTGCTTCACTAAGGACTAATTTTAGTCTCATAAAGGTTTCTGACACAGCAGTATCGAAAATGTAAATGAGGAACTTTTAGATATTTACAATTTCAAAAAAAATAGATTAAACCAGATATTTTAGGTCTTATTTGGTTTGATTCTCTTATTGTGACCAGTCCTGTTGCAAAGGGAGATGTAAGCTGAATAGAAGGAAGAGCGAGGACAGGGTCTCACCAGCATGCAATTCTTCACGCTTCTCAACCTTTAAGCCTTTTTTTTTCCCTTTACTATTTCTGTTGTGTGTATAATAACTGCAAAATCAAAATCTGAATCAGCTGGAAGAATGGGAGAGTAATTTTCCAGAAGTTTGACCATCCAGCCAGGCATGGAAAGAGCTCATTCCTCTGTTATTCTGTGGGATTTTATAACACCTGTAAAATTCCCACATTTGCAACGTTTTTAATTTTTTTTAAGAAGGAATGATATGCTAGATATGTTAGAATTGAATTTTATTTGTGTAATTTGACTTTTTTTGAATAAATTCAGGATCATAAAACTGTAAGTGGTGTAATAGAGCTTGACTTGCTACTGTGGAGCCAATATTACCAAGCCAACTCCTGGTGAAATTATTACTCTTTTGAAATTGCTGGCAAAAGTCTTGCTTTTTACAGCTGCTTAGCTCAAATGCATTTCTGTTAGAGGGAATTTCATCTTGCCTTTCTTTGGTTGGTGCTTGTTTTCTCTTCAAATTTGCTTAATGCTCCAGACAAGTTGCTTTCTGTCACAGTTCGCCAAAGTGCTGTCAATCCCTTCTAAAGAACAGCTGCTCTATGGAAATGGTATAAAATGTAACATCAAACATTAGCAGGAAGGGTGTGAAAAGTGTAAGAGCAGGTGCAAAAGTGTCAGATGTCAGAGGCGATTCAGGGAGGCCTTAGTGCTATGGGAGCTCTCATAAATGTTTTAATAGACAAGGGGGTAAAGAAGGGCACCGTTCTATGTTGGGAAACAGGATTATGTGGTTAGACATAGAAAGGCATGTCAGTTGATATTGTTTTGACACCGTGGCTTGAAAGTCTCCTAATTAATATAGCAGCACTTCAAAAACACCCCGCTGTCAGAGCAAGTCAGCGGCTAATAATAGCTGCCCACCTGATTAAGGAAGCTGTCCGTGTCTACCTGCGTATCCTGTGCCACTGACCTTTACTTTACCTTTCACTTGAGTTCAATGAAAGCAATTACACCTTTCAAAGGCTGAAATTTTATGTAGCAAGGAATGATGAAGAAGTGGTTTTACAGACTTACCAATGACCAATAATGCAAACACTGCAAAGTGACTATCTTGCTCCAAAAGGTGGATCTAACTGTAAAAAGTTTTTGCAGTAGGCAAAACTATCTAGCATTGTTCTAGCTCTGCTTTATCTGAAAACAGTTCAAAACCTCCCTGAATTCAATAGCAAAAGAGTTTTTCAAAATTCCACCTGCGCAGATAACATGAAGCAGATTTTACGTAGCCACTGAGTAGATGTAATGAGAGGCAGTACATAGTACTCCAACATTTGCATATCTTAACTTAAAGGAAACATCAGGATATCTCAGATGTCCACATGCCTAGGTTCATTGGAGCCTGAAAGAGGGGTGTAGGAAGCAAGTCATTGCATAAAGTGCAGCTAGTAGGCAGAATTATTCTTTATTCTCTGAGAAGCATATTTGCACAATTGCATCCCTATCAGTTGTTAACTAAGTATAGGTAGTTACGTGATTAACTTTTCATACCTATAACAACACTTTATAGGCTTGACTGTGACCTTCTATTCACCACCACTGATCAGAAAGTCTTAAAGACTCTTGCTAGCCCTATTAGCACAAGAAGACGTCACTCTATATTTTGTCCCCTGCATAGATCTAAACCGGGAGGATTTACTGCTTTGCTAATGGGGGGGCAAAAGAGTGTAGAAGTACACCCTAAATGTGTCTTGATGATATGAGGTAGAAGTGATGCTGGGATGTGCAGGAATTCGGTTCAGTACCATGGTTTCTGCTTTTTGGTCAAGGAGATGCTCTTCAGCTCACACACCTGGGCCTTATCATGTATCTGAGTGGCAATGTAAAGCAGTGTATTTCAGGTTTTGCATTTAATGATTGGTGAATTTGGAATGGATTTTAGAAGAAGCCTCTTCTCAGCTGCTTTTTAGACTGTCCACATGATTCGCTGTTGTGGCTTGTCATTGTGGTTATTGCTGTTGGATATCAGAAAAAGTGGGTAATTTTATGAATGATAAAGAAAGGTGATAATAAAGTTAAAGCAGCTTCATGCTGTAGGTATAGCTTTCCAGGGATAAGATTTTTTTTCTCTTCATTTTCACTTTGTAAAATTGATGCCAGTAAATTCTGTCCTTCCAGTCTGTCTGTTTTCAACTGGCCCATCTTCTGTTGCTTTTGCCTTACCTACCTTATTCAAGCCACATCTGCCAGCAGCCCCCTGAACTGATCTGAGGTGATATTACTAATACAGATCTCTTAAACCTGAAATCTGAAACGCAGTGCAGCTTTGGGTGGTGTGGAAGCCAGGTAGGTCTGGCCAGTGCTCGCCAGTGCACGGAGCTATGTGATGAGCAGTGTGTACGTACAAATATGACACCCAGTGCCAATCCTTTTAGGAGATGTACATGAGCTATCAAGCTGTTTTGAGGCTGCTGTTTTGTTTTTCCACAAAGTACAAGGCTGGTCAATGAAAATTCACATCTGACCTGTAGGATCACAGTAGTAGAGACACTGTGATTAGTTAGAAGATATGAATTTCAGGGTCAAATGTGGACATCACCATGACAGAACGTGTTCTCCATTTCTGCTTTCACTGATATCTTATATACTCCTTGCAGGCAGAGAAATAGTTAAGAAGTCACGTTATCCAAAACAGTTTTTAATATATTGGAAAGATTTTTTATTCTCAGCTGAGAAGCTAGCTTCAACTCTTCAGATTAGTAGACAGTACAAAATGCTGTTTGCAATGCAGACTAGAAACAATGAAAAGGTCGACTTAATTCAAGGATCTAATGTGACACTTAGGGGCAAGGATCTAATGTGACACTTATGAGCTGTAGGATGGTGGCTTACATTTTTCTTCTTTTCTTGGAAGAAATGAGAAGTTTGTGGAATTATACGTCGTCTTACTACCCATTAATCTCTTTATTGTAATCAAGAAAGTCTTGAAAGGAGCCTGAGAGTTTTCACATACCCGTCTGGGAGAGTTATATGAGTACCTCAAGACTATGAATTAGGAAATCTGTGTCATCTTTTCTTTGCCTTATTGTTTGCTTTGGTAAGTGACTTCATGTTATCAGGTTTATTTCTTTTCTCCCATTTGCCTGTCTGGATGACTGAAGGTATTCTGTAACACAGGGATGCCTCAACAGGTGTTTTTACTGTCCAGCACCACAGAGCTTTATTTGCAATTCTAGGTCTTTCTGGAGTGATAATGCTAACATTAGGATACACCAATATATCTGCAGCAATGCAGAGCTAAGTAAATAAAATGACAGAATGTGGGATATGATCTGAAAGGGGCTGTATAGTAAAACACTTTGTTTGGAAGCTGCTTCTTTTGATAACACGACATAGAAGAAAAAGTGCAGAACATGTCTAAGTTGATATTGTTTTAGTACTATGAGGCCTAATTATATGCAATTTATCCTCTGAGTAACTGTGCTGGACTGGACTGCATGATTAAAGTTTCCCTGTGCATTCAAATGACAGAGAAAAATAAAAATAGCAATCTAGGGAGCATTATATACTGAGCATTCAGCAGTGTTAATGCTTCCCTTTCCCAAGATGCTCTGAGCTGATGGAAATGCTCCTGACATAATTTAGATCTAGAAGCTTGCCTAAATTACAGGATCTTCTTGGCTGCACCAGGGATTGGGTCAGATATTTTCTGTTCAGACAGTTTTATTAGAAAATACCAATTTCAGCAAGTGTTTCATTAGTGTATATTAAAAAAAAAAAGTTGAAGGGAATCCTTACAGAATTTTCAATAAAAAATCCTTCCTAGCATCTTGGAGGCTTGCTGTGTCCCCAGCTGTGGAGCAGTGCTGGAATGTCCTTGGCTAGGTGGTGCTACTGGAGCACTGGAGATTGTCTAGCATTTGCAGCAGGTTTTGGCCAATTCCAGGACAGATGAAGCTTTCCTTGAAAGCCTATCATCATAAGTTTTTATAAGTATATGTATGAATAAGTATTCACTTATGTTTTTATTAGAGCTGACTAAATGCAGTAATACTTAATCTGTTCCTGAGGGCTACTTGAATGCAGTCCGGCTAGATCAGTGCAACCTGGCTAGAGCAGTGTAGGGTAGCACTGAAGCAATAGCAACTGCAAAAAGAGTTCTTTAATGCAGCAATATGTCCTTGGAAAGCAGCCACATGTGGTCAGGGAAAACCCATCCCACTGCACATGCAATATATTCCTTGGCTTTCATACCCAGGTCAGGCTTTCATATCCAGCCACATCAGGAAAAAAGCCTGAATCCTTAAATAATCCTAGCTGCATTCCAATTTTTACACTGGGGTAGCAAAAAGGACCTAAGTCCTCCTACAAATATTGGCACAATGTAGAAAGGAATGCATCTTTTGGGGTTGAATGAATGAGTTCCAGCTTTTCCCGATGGATTGGGAAACATGTCAAAGTATATACAGAAAAAAAAAATCCATAAAGATGTACGTAGGAGCACTGTGAGAAAGGAAAAAGTGGATGGAAGAAGTTTGGCTGTCACAGAGCTGTGAATTGTAATGTTTACTTGTTGACAGTGTTGTCAGTTGAAGATTTGTGTACTATCATGCACAGACAGTCTGTGACATTCACCTCACGCCATCCCCGCCCCATTTTGCAAAGGGTATTTTGCAACAGTTTGCTCAAGAAGCTAATGTCTAATTCCATACCCGATATGTCAAAGGATGCAGAACACCCTGTAACTTTTCTGAATTTGGGGATTTTCATTATGACTGGGAATTTTCATTATGAAACCCTTACTTCAGGAGTAGATAATAAATCTAATTCTGACTTGCAGAGTTCTCTTGCTTGGTGATCAGCTGGTTATATTTGTCAAACTGATAATGGTACTCAGCACCACAACAGGCAAGAGATGTGAATTTTTATTGAAGTAAATGTGTTGTAAGGCAAAATATTCTATTCTATTTGTAAAGCAAAAAAAATGGATAGTCTGATTTCTGATATCACATGGAATTGCTGACAGATCACAAATCACTCTTCAAATCTTCAGAGGCCAAAGCCTCTGTTGCTGAAGACAGGAATATTAGTATTCTATCTCATATATGATTTTTACCTCTAAAAATATCTCATGGAGGTGATAAAATACTATGTTGAACTTTTTATTTTGCAGTAATATTTACTTTTATAGACAAGGTGGTTTCTGGCTGACACTCCACGAATGCCTTGTTTTAAAAACTTTTATCAGGCTGTTTTTTCAGTTTGGTGTAGAATGCTACTGTCATTTCCTAGCATAAGTGTACATAAGGTAAAATGATTTAATCAACATCAATCATCAAAATGTTGCAGCTATAATAGTTTGAAGTCACAGGATCCCTTTCTCAGTTCACCTTGTTTCTCATCATTTTTCATGACATCTATTTTGCTTCTGTCAATACTGTGTCATTACCTATTTCTTTTCTACTGATATGATTTCTTTAAATACCCTTGAAATCTTTTCCTTTAAAGTGAATATCTGCTATTCTATCGATGTACAACAAAAACGTGGTTTAGAATTCTTTATTTTTGTTGTCATCTTTGCTCATAATATCCATTTAGAGGAGGTACAAATAAAATTTCTATGTCTTTTGGATCTTTTCCTCTTTTCCCTTCCTCTGTGTTCCCATTCCAGCAAATGCTGATTTACTCTGGGTCTCTGAATAAGGTCAAACTAATATGTTAAATTTTCTAAATTAGAACAATAACTACATAGGCTGCAGTATATAGGCTGCAGTATTGTAATGACAAAGCACAAGTGATATGTATGTTTAGATCATGATTTTAGGGCTACAAGGATGATCAGGATCTGGAACATCTGCCCTGTCAGGAAAGGCTGAGAGAGCTGGGCCTGTTCAGCCTGAAGAAGGGAAGGCTGACAGGGGACCTGATCAGTGTCTATAAGTACCTCAAGGAAGGGAAGGAGGAGGATGGGACCAGCCTCTTTTCAGTGATGCTCAATGACAGGACTAGAAGAAACAGCCACAAATTAAAACATCAAAAGTTCCACAGGAACTTAAGGAAAAATTTCTTGATGGTGAGGGTGACAGAGCCCTGGCACAGACTGCCCAGAGAGGCTGTGGAGTCTCCTTCTCTGGAGATCCTCTAAACTCGCCTGGATGCCACCCTGTGCCACGTGCTCTAGGTGACCCTGCGTGTACAAAGGGTTTGGACTAGATGATCTCCAAAGGTCTCTTCCAACCTTAATGATTCTGTGATTCTGTGATTGGGTCTTCATCATTTGAGTAGCATCTCTCCTTTGGATGCTGTTACAGCTTGTAGGGGAAATGAAAAAAAAAAGTGTTTTGTTTCTGCTCTTTTGTGCAAGTGAGCTATTTTTGCTATCTCTTGGCAATGGAACAGAATATATTATAAAAGAGGTCTTTTGATACCCAGAAAATACTTTCTAAGAGAATAAGCTGGGGTATAACTTCATGTCCATGCACTACTCATTGTTCATCTAATAACCTTATTTAAAGACACAGAGTGCGGGCACCGAAAGCAAGTTCCTGGTTCCATTGCAGCTGATGAGACCCATGCCATTGACTTCGGGAGAGCATGATTTTCTCTCTTAACGTGTGTTCTAAATTTTCAAGGTTTGGAGTTTTGGAAAAGAGACGACTTTATGATGGCAAAGTGTAATAATGTATGCAGACTGCGTGTAGCTGCAGTAGTAGTACTATGAAAATTTAATATAAGTCTAATCAACATAAATTTATTTTTTGAGACAGCAGACTTGTTATGGCTTGGGCCCAGCAAATCATTAATCAGGTGCCTAATTTCATGCTTATGACTCATCTCTTGGCCTGAGACAACTCCTATACTTAAATCTATACACATAATCCAGTTTCTCAGGGAATTTAAGTCTATGAGGAATAGTCTTCAACTCTTTTTGCTGTGTGGTTCTTCAGTCATGTATGAATGATCAGTGCCTGATATGTTTGTGAATATTGTATGTGCAGCCAGTTTTCTCATTCTTGGTAGCCCTGAGGAGAGGTTTGAGAAAATTATTACATTTAAACTTTCTGTGAACTTCCAATATTGAGATTATTATACCTATAATTACTCTAATAATTAGATGTTTAAGTAACGGTAATGCTCCAGAGGTAAAAGAGCATAAAGTTAAGCTAGCAAGTAAAGAGTCTAGCATCAAAATAACAGTGGCTGGATTGATGATTACAAAATCAGCATAATGTAATTTGGTGAAAACCTGCTTCCACATATATTGTATGGACTTAGATTATTGTGCTAAGACAACTGATGTGTAAGGCTGCAGTTTTATGCTTGAAAAGTTTTATGTCACAAATACGTAAAATAACATCTGCTTACTGAAGACGGGGGGTGAAATGTCTTTATCCCCTCAACACTAGTAATCTATTCTGACAGTCTGTTAGTGGTTTGGACTCTAAATATACATCTGTATTTTAAGAAGGTTCTCCCAAAAGCTCCCTTGTAACCTTTCTCTTAATGTTAATGGAACGTTAATAAAATTAGAGTAGATCAGCTTTGTGAAAGAAAAGCTGGGGATTTGCTTTGAACATTCAAAATCTAAGGAGACAACTGTTAAGTTCATTCATAGTCTGCCTTTTCTGTCAAAAAGCCCATAATGTTTTCACCAAGCTCCTGATGTACTGTGTGCCAACCTCCATGTTTTGGGAGATAAAATGTGTTATAACTACTGAGGTGGTACAAATATCCCTTGATTTCAATTAGAGTGAAATTTCCGGACAAAAGAAGGTTGATAACATACTGATAGTCATTTCTAGGTTAATCCTCTGTGTGTCTTGTCATATATATCAACTTCAATTAGATGCTATTTCTTTCACAGCATGTTTAACATGTATTTGAAAAACACAGAAATTTTGTATGAAAGCTTGGACATGACTTTACAACTTTTCATTTGTTAATCCCAAGCAGTAGGCAACTCATGATAAACTTGCATTCAAACTTATCAGTATGTACCTTTCATGGCAAAAAAAAAAAAGAATGGAAATAAAAACACTCCCATTAATCAAACAACTCGTTCAGCCCAGGACATGGTGTCCTTTTCTCTCAAATGAAGCTTGAGCTGTCAGAGGGAAAGAGAAGCAGTGGAGTTCTACGATGTTATCTGGATTATTTCTATGACTAAAATTATTAAGATAGGCAAAAAAGAGTAGTTTGTCATATAAAGTTGACAGTGGTGATTAAACATAAGGACCACAATAAGTGGGTCCAGGTAGCTAGACTATTAAGTGTAGCTATTTGTTACAATGAAACTTGCATAAAGACTATGTACTGATGGATACAAAGTCAGATAACATGGAAAATAGCTAAAATCAACATCAAGTGAAAATAAATGCTTAGGTAAAAAGATAAGGGAGTCATGCTTGTTTAAAATGAAATGTTATAAGAGGTACAAAAATCCATCAGCCCTTCAAAACCAAGTAAAATATACAGGCTTTTCTCTGGAAAATATAGATGCCATAATTTCCAATGTGCCATATATCACTGCAGTTTGCTGGTAACATTTCAGAGATAGATTAAATAAAAACTCCATTTGATTGCAATGTAGTACAGAAAATGGACAGACTTTGTTAAATATTACCCTAAAAGAGCAAGCTCTGAGGACTTGCAGCTTATACAATATAACTGTGGCATACAGAAGCAAATTTTGTTTCAAGGTAGTCTATTGCCTTATGTTTTCTTTGGTATATTTTCATAGG
Organism: Crypturellus soui; assembly: GCA_032275445.1. Taxonomy (NCBI): domain Eukaryota; kingdom Metazoa; phylum Chordata; class Aves; order Tinamiformes; family Tinamidae; genus Crypturellus; species Crypturellus soui. The sequence goes on along the minus strand of JAUBNY010000270.1, from coordinate 167,843 downwards.
AGTAGAAGTTTCTGAAAAATGTAGTTTTTCACCTAATCAAGTATTAAAACAATCTATCTTCAAGACTTGAAAAATGGCGTACAATATTACTATATTGATGCTTCCTTTGATATTTAACACAGCAAAGTGCTTTCAGAAAAGCATAAAATAAGTTCCTGCTGTTGGAAAAAATGTCATTTTACCACCTAGTGTTAATGTTACATAGTTGTTCCAGTGTGTCAGGTGACCAACTGGGAAAACAGGTTTTAGAAAGGTGGCTGAACTGTCATGTCAGTGTGGTCTCTTGGTGGCTGGAGACTGTGTTTTTTCTTTGGGAATGATTTGGGAACCTTTGTGGGGCAGCTAAACACCAGGGCTTTTGTTTTAATTCTGTGCCTTCTGAATCCTTTTGGGACAATATTTGTTCTTCCTCTGATAGAAATACATTAGGAGTTTAGCAAGTTGCTTAGTGCATAGAAATTTGAAATATTTTCTTGGGATTTTGGTCTTGTGAAAATAAGTTATTTTATGTAAATACAGTGGCAAGTGTTTTCTACATTCTCTTGTTGCTCTTACCCAATGTAGTCCCTCTGCTCTGCCTGTGCAATGGAAGGTTCTGTTTTTCTGGAGAAATATTCAATCTGGGAAATCTACAAAGCAGGATTGTACTGTTCATTGTTAATAGTCCGTCCTGCAATGATGAAATGTTTTGGAAGTGGGAAGTGGCACTATAAAATGTTTGCTTGCCTGTTCTAAATCAGGAGTGAGAGTCAGTCCTTACCAAAGAGACTTTATGCAGTCATGCCTCATCAAAGAGGCTTTATGCAGCAGTGGGCATATTTCAACATATCTTTTCCTTGAGAGACTCTTACCTCTATTGTGTTTATGAAAGACAAACTTAATTGCATAGTCTTTTGCAGTACAATAGCTTCAATAAGCCCCTCTGAACACGTTTCCCCAAATTCTAACATCTGGCAGCAATATGAGGTTACATCTGAAAAGAAGAAAGGGCTCTGACACATCACCAAGCTGCAAATTGGACTATATTAAAAGACAAGGGTCAAATTAAATATTGCAGATGAAATTCTGTTAGCATTGCAGTAAATTAAAGTTTGACCTGGACAGACTAGACACCTGGGCGGTCAAAAATCTCATGAAATTCAACAAGTGCACGGTCCTGCACCTGGGGAG
>JAUBNY010000270.1:134621-162213 GCA_032275445.1 Crypturellus soui | reverse complement strand
TTTGGAAGATCTCCAGAGAAGGAGACTCCACAGCCTCTCTGGGCAGCCTGTGCCAGGGCTCTGTCACCCTCCTGGGAAAGTTCTTCCTTATATGGAGATTAACTTCCTATGTTTCAACTTGCACCCCTTGTCCTGTCATTGGCCACCACGGAGAAAAGTTTGGTCCCCTACTCCCTACATTCACCCCTAAGGTACTTGATCATGTTGATCAGATTCCCTCTCAGTCTTCTCTTTTCCAGGTTAAATAGGCACAGCTCACTAAGTGTTTCCTCATACGATAGACTCTCCAGTCCTTTAATCATCTTTGTGGCTCTCTGCTGGACCCTCTCCAGAAGCTCTATATCCTTCTTGTATTGGAGAGCCCAGAACTGCACCCAATACTCCCGGTGCGGCCTCACCAGAGCTGAGCAGATGGGCAGGATCCCCTTCCTCGAACTGCTGGCAACGCTTCTCCTGATGCAGGCCAGGATCCCATTGGCCTTCTTGTCCATGAGGGCACATTGCTGCCTCATGGTTAACTTGCTGTCAACCTGGACTCCCAAACCCCAATTCCTCTCCCAATTCCTCTCTGTCCCAAAACTCCCAATTCCTCTCCATGGAATTGCTTTCCAGCAGGTCAACCCCTAATCTGTCCTGGTGCCTGGGGTTATTACTCCCCAGGTGCAGGACCCTGCACTTGTCTTTGTTGAACTTTATGAGGTTCCTCTCTGACCAACTGTCCATCCTGTTCAGGTCCCCTGAGTGGCAGCACAGCCCTCGGGAGTGTTGGCCCCTCCCCCCAGTTTGGTGTCATCTGCAAACTTGCTGACAGTGCGCTCTGTGCCCTCATCCAAGTAATTGATGAACAAGTTGAAGAGCAGTGGGCCCAGTACTGACCCTTGTGGGACACCACTGGCCACAGGCCTCCAACTAAATTTGACCCCATTTATCACTACCCTCTGAGCTCTGCCAACCATCCGGTCCTCAATCTACTCATCCAGTCCACACTTCCAGAGCTTTCCAATGAGGATGTTATGGAGACTGTGTCAAAAGCCTTGCTGAAATCTAGGTAAACAACATCCACAGCTCTCCTATCATCCATCCAGCCATTGCAGAAGGCTATCAGACTCGTCAAACACAACTTTCCCTTGGTGAATCCATGCTGACTACTCCTGATTGCCTTCTTTTCCTTCACATACCTAGAGATGTTCTCTAGGATGAGCTGCTCCATCACCTTTCCAGAGATGGAGGTGAGGCTGACTGGTCTGCTGACCTTCCCTCACCACTCTTGGGTGAATCCCATCTGGGCCCATAGATTTATGGGTGTCCGTTTTACCTAGACAATCCCTAACTCAATCTTCCTCAACCAGCCAAAAGTCCTCCTCTCTCCTGGTTATCTCTCTTATCTCCAGGTTCTGTAGTCTTAGCAGTAAAGACAGAAGCAAAGAGGCATTTAGCAACTCTGCCTTCTCTGCATCCTCCATCACCAAGACACCCTCCCCATCAGCAGTGGACTTTCTCTTTCTGCTGATTTATTTGTAGAAGCCCTTCCTGTTGTCCCTGACTTCTCTTGCTAACTCTAATTCCAAAAGGGCCTTGGCCTTCCTGGTTGCATTCCTGCATTCTCTGACAATGTCCCTATATTCTTCCCATGTGGCCTAGCCCTTCCTCCACATTATATACATGCTCTTTTTCTCATTGAGTTTACCCAACAGCTCCTTGCCCATCCATGCAAGTCTGTTGCCCTGCTTGCTCTGTTTCTTTCCTATAGGAATGCACCAATCCTGAGACTGGAGAAAGTGGTGTTTGAATATTAGCCAACTCTGCTGGACCTCCTTTCCTTCTAGGACCCTTGCCTCCTCCAGGGAGCTCCCTCAAGAGGTCAAAGTTAGCTCCCTAATTTGAATTCTGCAAATAGAATTCTCTAATTGGAATTCTGTACAGTTAGTTTCTGCGCTGTATGACTTGCTTGCATAGCTGTTAGCTTTTTATCCACAAGATGTAGCTTTAGGCAATTTACAAATATGACATAATGTGTACCAAAACCTCCTTTGTAACAGAGAAGTAACATAACAAAAACATTGAGATATAAGCTAAGTGATATTGATAAAATTCCATACTGCTAGACAATGTTGTTATGATGATACCCATAGTAATCATTAGATGATGTAGAATGAGAGTCATTTATCAAAAGCCCATAATGAAGAAATATACATACTATTGCAAAGAACGATTAATATACATAGATTAACAGAAAGAGACAAGTCTGATAATTTTATCTGGAGTAGAGTACAGAGAAGGTACTATCTGAAATTTTTGTGTGATTAATAATAGCTCTTAGGGCTCCTAAGGAATCTATAATACAAAAATTTAACACATATTCCTTGAATTTCTCCTTTTGATTGCTGGAACATATTCTGAAGTGACGTTCATGTTGACCAGTGATGTTCAGAAGCCTGTTTGTTTATGTATGAGTGTCAATATTTTTCTCTACAGATTTGTAAGTCTCAAAGATAGCCCTGTTGAAACTATTGTTTGTGAAGACACTGAAGAAATTATAGAAAGTGAACGTGAACGGGAGCAATTTGAGAAAGAATTTATGAAAGCCTATATTGAAGACCTCAAAGAAAGAGGTATGTATCAGCTCCGAGTAAATTTACTTTCAGTAAAATATCTTGGATATAAAATGTGGACATAGATTAGGTGAGTTAGTTTTTAAGAGCACAACAATAGGCCCTTAAGTGAAATATCTTGTATGATTTTGAATAGAATTGGAAGTGAATATTTCAGATGCATTTTGTTAAAGATTTGGTCTGTTACTAGAACACTTGAAATTGAACAAACCTACACAGACTTAATAGTGTGCTTGTACATGCACTAATGTTAATTCAGCGATAATGTATTACAATGATTAATCATATTCTCCTGGCTTGCTTACCTGTCTTGGGATATGCATTAGTTACTCTTCAGTGATTTTGAATTCCTGTAGAGACTCTTCCCCTCCAGAAGGAACACTTGTGTGTACATAAGATGCCCTTTGCCTTGATACAGCACTCCTTAATTGATTACCTGTATCAATGCAGTAATTGTTCAACCATGGAAAAAAAAATGTAGGAAAATCATTGCTTTTGTTTTCACTACTGACTACCTGAAAGCTTATGCATTGGTTTCTTTTACTGCTATATGTTGTATGTGGTATAACTGATTTTTTACACTTAAATATATGGCAAAATATGGCAAAATTTTGAATCTTGCTTAGTAAAAATATTAGGAGACAATGGAAAAATTCCCTGTGATGCACAATACCCATGTGAGGTCTATTTAAATCTCTTTTGAGAGAGTGTTATTTTATGGCATGAATGTTATGAAGTTTTTCATTCCTTTTATTATGTGCAAGTGGCCTGTGTAGCATTTGTATTTCTCTGCTACAAATTGTCTACAGAATTGTAGCAGAGAAATATAAAGAAAGAATGAAAGATGTGGTTTTGTGTCACTAGCTCTGGACTGAGTTGCTCAGTGAGCATGTGGAGTCTCCTTTCCTGGAGATACTCAAACCCCAGTCCTATGACTGGACTTGATCATGGTCAACCTGCTCTAGATGACCTTGTTTCAGCAGGAGGTTAGGATCGGACAATCTTAAGATGTGCTCTCCAATCCCAACTGTTTTCAGGTTTTGTGCTGTGGCTGCAAACTTTGTTTCCTTAGCTTAACATTTGATTATTTAAACTTAAGATTATTTATGCTTCTAAAGTCAAATCTACTATAAAAGAAAAAAATTCAAATTCTGGTAACAGTAACAACAGTGGTGAAAACAAGAAGAGAAGGAATGGAGAAAATCTGAGATCATAATTTGACTTTAGAGATATGCATGAAATGTAAGGTGGTGAAGTTTGTTTATGTGCCTGTAAAAGCTAGAGCAGCAGGTTATGACTGCCAGGCTCCATGAAAGCCCCAGTTGGCAATGTCAAGTGCACAACAGCTTTATACCCTTTTGGGACAACAGAGAATGTGATAACTTTTCTTGTCTTTCTAGACAAATTTTTTCTCTGTGCTTTTTATGAGGCTGTTTGGATCATTAATTCTTTTGGATATTCTGCCTCTGAGTTCTTGTGACATAGATTATGCTGACAGCATCTCCTGAAAACTAGATTGGGAGGGAAATATGTGCTGTATAATATGGACTAACAGAATATTTGAAATATAGCCTAAAAATGTCATCTAGAATCAAAATGGCGTGAACAGTACCTTTGAAACAAAGCTGTACCCACCTAGCCATAGCCTCCATTTATTTGTATCTGATTATATAGCTCAAATTTGAGATGTATTTCTTCTCTTCCAGATTCTGCTCCTTCTTACACTACAAAAGTATTATTCAGTCTTCAACTCTGAAGATCCAAAGTCTCTAAATCACTAGTGGATATCAGCATAATTCTATTTTTATCTACTAAAATGGAAAACATTGAAGTAATAGACTGATGGAAGCATTTCAAAATAATTATGGAAGTTTTCATTTTTTTATTCTAACTGCTCCCAGTAACTACTGATAAGATAAAGAATAATAGAGCCTTCAATAAGATGATGTTTCACCTTTTAAGTCAACACATTTATTTTCAAATCCAAGTCCACAACTACAAGCACTGAGTTATATGTAGTCCTGTTAAAAGCAAATACTCATAATAATAAAGTATACATGTGCAAAGTTGTTTGCAGGATCAAGACACAGTAATGACAGCTGAAACAGTGAAACATGATGATTTTTAAAAGATATGATCTTGAAAGAAAGGAAGAATTAATTTTGAAAATGCGTTTTGTCTATTCTTAAAACCAAACAAGTTATCAGTTATTTGCAATATTTAAAAGGCCATCAGGCATACAGTTTGTATTTACTTTCTGTTCTTCAAGCATGCTATCTTCCTATGGATTTTCAGTTTAGATGATTTTCAATAACTATATAGAATCTGTGGAAATTTTGCTAATCAGGCTTATAACATAGTGTTGAATTTTGTAAGCATTTAAGGAAAAATGTGTATCTGAACAAGTGAAATCTGGAAAATAGTGAAAAAGGTGTTTCAATTGTTCAAAAGGATAGGATTTTGTGGACAGTCATGTAATTAGAAATTTTGAAGTTGCATAAGAAAGAATTTACTGGATAGCAGATAAAGTTGTTTTGCTTCCTATTTAATAATGTGTTTATACACATGTGAGATTTTGGGAATTTAGACTGTCAATTTAAATCAACTTAAAAAAATACAGGTGGGGGAAATGACATGTAGTGAAAAACGTAAGATGTAAATATGACTTATACGTGAACTTGTGAAGTAGAATGCCACTTAAAAGCAAAGCATCCACTGAAGAAGTCCATTCATTTATCAAAGAAAAATCACAGTCATGAAATAATCCTTTTTTTTCTTTTCTGTGCTGTAGCAGAAAACCGTAACAGGGCAGAAGATCAAAACTTATACTCACACAGTTCAGACGAGAAACAACATGCCTATTTCTCAGTAACACTGACTCACCAAAGGCTGTGATATGTTCATCGTGTTGCTTTTCCTAGTTCTGTATTGTTCTGGCCTTGATTTTAAGGAGAGCTGAGTAAGAAAGATAAACTTATAATGAAAGCAAATAATGTGAAATTTAATTACTTAGCACCTAGCAATAATGTAGCCTTGCATCAGATTCCTTTACAAAGATCAGTGTACACAGGTCAGCATATCTTTTATTTTCCTTTGAAAAGTAAATTTACTCAGTTCATTTTCTGTAAAGGAAACAACCAGCAGAATCAGATACAGGTTTCATGGTTTCTTTTCAGTATAGATAGGACTGTCTCCTTGGAGAATGTAAGGTGGATTGAAAGAAGTTTTTCTGATTTTGAGGTCTTACTTGAACTAGTACTAATACAAAGAAGAGCTATAATTCAGCATAACTGATTAGGCAGCTCTTAAATAACACTGCTCTAGATGAGTGTTGGGCAGTTCATGAAGAGTCTGCCCTGCTTTGTCATCAGCTGAATCTTATACTTGGGCTGATTGTAGCTTTATTATATTCTTGCAGGTCTCTCTCTCTCTGACTCCCTGACAGGTATGGGAGTTGCTCAGGGTAAATAGGGGATATCCATTTCACTTCATACTATGCAGATTGGTGTTAGTGTAAAAGGAACATTACAATACACTACCTCTCTGGCACTTTTTGTTTTCATGTTGACAACTGTAGAATTGTTGCATGAATTTTGGTAAGATATTTGTTTCTAAGATGCATTTTATATCTAAAAAGCAATTATATCTGAAACATATTCAGATCTTTTATTTCCCATTAATGCTTGTATTCTTTTTCTAAAACTCAACGTAAATTAGCTGTCAAAATGTGGTGATAGATCTGTAAAGAAGATTATCTTTTTAGAGAACAAAAACACAGGCTTAGGCATTTGCCAGAGCAGTGTTTATGAATAGAATAACATTTACAACATTACATTGTCTTAAGTTGTCCAAAACAGTTGAGTTCTAGCCAACAGTTTTCCTCGTATATTGTGTATTGTTGTAAAAAGATATGAGAAAAAAATGTGTTACACAGAAGGGTCTTACTCTGCTAAGAGTGTGTTGCCCTTCAGATGTACCAAAGCTACAGTCTTCCTAGGATGTGTCAGATCTGTCATGAGTGCACTTTTCACTGTAATTTGCACAAAGGAACACCAGGACTGGTTCCTTTTGTACTTCCTACAGCTTTATGAATGGCATGAAAGGTTGTATTTCTTGTTCTGTGTTTTCTGGTTTAAAATCTGCAACACTATGTGACCTGTGTTATCTGTAAAACTAAAAGTAAAAACTGCTAAAAGAAATATTTAAAAATAATTTGCTTCTAACTCCTTTGTGTCATTACACTGGCCCCTGGGAGGTGGGAGCAGCTGTGCTGTAAGCTCTGAGTGCACTTAATAAAGGTGAGTTCAGTATGCCGATACTGGCAGATGCAAGCATCAGCTTGGACCCAGACAAACTCACCCCAAGTAGGACCTCAGGCAACTGAATAAAATTGACTTTTTGGTTACTTAAGTAAATTTGATTTTTTTTTTTATATTTTACCAGGGATCATATTTCCAAGGTTCATACCTGTACAGCTGTAACAGCTGTTTTTCTAAGAAAAAGTTAGTATTTTCAGGGAGCCCATGATTTCAGGAATGCAAGTATTTTAATTGCAATAAAATGATCATTGATGAAACCATTATGTTGTTGACAATGACGGGGATAGCCCTGCTTTTATGTCACAAGTAGGCTTTGAACTTTTTGGAAAATCTTTCTGTAGGAAAGATTCTGGACAGGTGTTTTGTAATTTCTCTTTTCTCATACTTTCATTTTGCTGTCGCATTGCCGTATAGGTTACTCCTTCCTCTTAAATTCAGCAGTATAGATTTACTCACTAGTATACTTCTAAGTCTAATGTAAGGTTATGTAGCATACAGCTAGTATGACTGGAGTTCTCAGAGTAAAAAAAAAAAAAAAAAACTTAAAATTCCCCTTGGCCTATCTTTTCCTTTCCTACTGTTTATTTGATTTGCAGTCCCTATCTAACAGGTGAAAATTTAAAGATATTTGACCTTAAATTTGCAAAAGTTTGTTGCATAACTGGTACTGAAAATCGACTGCTGAAGTGGAATATCCCCAAATCAGTTGAGGTGATTAGGATTTGGCACATGCTATGTGCCTAACAGGTGTTGGTGTGCTAGTTAGAGTACTCAACAGAGAAATATTATATCCTGGCTGAAGGATATCATTTATGTTCATTTTCTTTCCTGCCTGTCTATCACTTGATGTTTTAGGTATGATGTTAAATGAACACTCCAATATTTGTTATTTAACCATTGCTTGGATCTTTTAAGTACATATATTATGTTTCCTCCCAAGGCATTTTGAAAACTATGTATTTAGATTGCCTCATCAATCACTGAAATTTTGTATTTCATCCCAGCTGTAGCAGTATATATTCAACTTGCAGTGTTGGTGTATTATGAATCTGAAAAGAATGATGCAGTTGAAAGCTCTAGAGGGATTTTAAATTTTTAAGTTGGCAGACTTACTCAGTTTTGATAAGTTGCAATACAGCAAAAGATTGCCAAACTTAAACGGGGAAAGAAAGTGTGATGAATAGAAATTAACGATGTTTGCCATGTCACCACTGTACAGCTGGGCACTGCTGCAAGGATAACGATCTCATTTAATTTTTCCAACCAGCCACTGGGGTTAGTGCTGATCATGATGAGAAGTGTCCTGAGAGCTGGCTTGCCTCATGTAGCCAATTTCATGTGTTAACTTTGAACACTGCTGAAAATGTCATTTGTAGAGTCTAGGTCCAGATCCACTAGGGCAAATTTAATGGGAGAGCATTGATTGCTGTCTTGTCAGCTATGATCACTGAGGTCCATTTCTAGCTCCCTAAGTCTCACATCTGAGTGTAAATCTAGGGGAACTGACTGAATATTTCTATGATGTGATATGTGTTCAGGAGAATTATGAAATATGAAAAAAATCATAATGATTGAAATAATATCTTGTGGTGAAAGAACACAATCTAACATTCACCAGCATTTGTGCATACTACAACTAGAGACATCAGTATCACTGCATTGTATGTCATATATTCAGATTAATACTATTGAGCACAAAGGAATTTGCAATAATGTTGTTGTAATGTGCCCTTTTGGCAACATTTCAGGCCTTGGTTGTGTACCTGATGGTGCTGCATGGAGAGAAGGATGGTGAACATTTGTGAGAGCCATGGCAGTAAATGCATGTGTGTTGGGTTTCTTCCACAGTAGCTCTGTGTTTTCTGTTAAAGAATGATGTCTGGATTCCATGAAACATCTTATTTGCTATCAGCCCAGATAAGCTGAAAGAGTGCCATAAGTGTTCAAATCATTGTATTTAACAGTATTTGTCTGTTGTTATTTAGTACTACAGACCTTTTCAGTAAAGTTAGCAAATGAATGCCTAAATGGGCACTTGATTGTGTGCTTGAAGGCAATAGCTTTTATTAGGAGTTTGTGGCTTTTGGTAAAAAACAAACATTTTGGATGTGATTAAAATGCAATATGAAACATGAGAAGCACTGACAGACTCAGGAAGGTGAATAAAGTCAGTTTAAATTTAAAAGATTATGTGAAGGGAAGAACAATTTCAGAGGGAATTTTTTGAAAACATTAATAAGCCATCCTGATCACAGCTTGTTAGTCATACCTTTTCATGGCCATGTCAGCATAATTAGCTCTTCATATTGCTTTCTATCCTCTCAGGATATGGGGCAAAGGATTTTTCTGATTTTTCTGTAAATTTGGATCAGTTTCTCACTTTGTTGCATGGTATATACGACCAGAAGGGGGCTGAAAAATGCATTTCCTCTGAAAAGAAACTTCACTATGACCCCTAAAAAATTTTATCCCAAAATGCAGCCTTGGCATATGCAACCAGGATGCTGAGGTATTGCAAGTTATATAGTTAGACCTGGCTCTTGAAGTTGTGAGATTTATTTGAAACCAATATAGCAGATAAACAAGGGATGCTGTGAACCGTCAGAATAATAGCTATAATTGGCACTTTGATAATATAGTAATAGAAATTAACTCTGGGAAGTCTCAGCCACATCTGTGGCACTTGCATCATGTGATGCATTCTGGGAATTGGTCTATCTCTACTGCTTTCATTCATAATTTCAAGAACATTCATATCTAGTTGATTGTTTTTATTCCTTTTCTTACAAGTTCTCAGTGAATTCCTTATAACCTACATTAAAACTATGTATGAAATATTTACAAAAAACAAAAACAAAACCTCCAAGGCTGGCTAATCACTGCTTTCAGCAATAATAGCTCTGAATAGAGTGCCTGAAACTCCTTATTCCTGTTTAAGAGAAATTTGAACTCATTTCTGGAATCAGTTTTCCAACAGACACTTCAGTTTAATCAAATCTGATTTTGAAGATGATGTGTGAGGGGAAGCTGGTAAATGCTTTTGTGTCCTTGCTATTTTTTTCTGATGAGTTGAAGGCTTAAATTGTGAGTACAGCATGAAGGTCCCACTGATTGCTAAGAAACACTGATATGCACTTTCAAATCACATTTCAGTGTGTTTCTGCAATCCAAAGTGAAAGGGTTATTACTGTTTTTTTAAGATTTTCTAATTTTACACTATTTCTCTTCTGTTTTATTTTCTAAATCTCTAAGACACATAACGTAGTATTTGCAGTAAATGTGTTGGGACTGGAGGGAGGTGCCTGAGGTTTGGGGAAAGGATAATGTATTTGAGGGTGTATGAAAAGTCGGGCATTTTGAATGAAATAAATGGCCTTGAATTATTTGGAAGGTATGAATGGAAAGCACGCTTCTATATTAGGGAAATGTTTTAATTTATATGCATGCATTTGATGGATCTAATGGTTGTAAGTTTTGATTATATTTTGTGGGCAAAAGTGACTGAATGTGACAGGAATAATTGCTGTGAGACACTTAGGAGAGGAGTTTGGGGAAGAATTAGAAATTCATGTCCTTCAGCTCAAAATGTATCAGGCCCTCCAGTGTCCGGAAGGCACGTTTCCTTTTTCTGTGTCCTTGTATGTAACTTGTTTGGGTAGGAAGGAAAAAATTGCAATTTCTCATTCTGATACAAGAATAGAGGATTGTGCAAAAATCTGTTGCTGAAGAATGCTGAGAAGCATAGGAATCTGTGCCCTCTCATTCCTATTAAGATTGCAAAGACATCTGATTCAAAAAAACAATTCTGTTCCTTCAAGGCCCAGGGGTTTGCAAGCTGTGCTCAAAAAGCCTTCTAATTTAGAAGGTGTACTAGAATCTGAGAATGACTTATGTCATTATTGTTTTCTCCTTTTAGTTATTCAGGAAAAGTTGTCCAACTTTTATTTAGAAACAGATTATTTTTCTAGCTGTCCATCTTAATTTCTGACATAGAGCATTATAAAATGAGAGTGTAAATTATGTATTTTTTTTTAACCTACTAGCAGAAGTAGTTTTTATAAAATGCAGACTAAATGGGCTAGTTTGTTTTGAAGCTCTGCTGGCTGTTTCAGTCAAGATCAATCATTGTCAAACAGCTTTATCAGATATTCTTTTTCTTAGTTTCACCTTCTCTGCATGCCTCTCTCCCATTCTTTCTATTCTATTTTATTTCTTGTATATTGTGTAGCTGTAATGTAGCCTTGAATTTAAGAAAAATAATCTTTCTGAGTTTCTGTTTTGACTCTAATTTTTTCATTTCTAACCTGTAACACCAGCTCTATTTCCAGAAAAAAATCAAAATAAAACTATTGCTTTAAAAACTCCTTGTGCAAGTGTGTTTCTTGTGTATTTCAGTCTGACAAGCAGGAGCATGCGGGAAGTGCTAGATGAAGAAACAACTGCAGCAAAATGTAACATATGGTCATCTATTTATGGTCATATATTTATGGTCATATATTTAAGATTTCATTTTTTACCTCATTATTTCTGTAGGTAAAATCTCAGTAACCATTGGCAAATAATAGTGAATGATTATTTAGCAAAAGCATCATAATGGAGACAATAGAAGCTGTAGGACCTGTGCTGTTTTGAGGACACATTTTTTTTTGTAGTTTTATAGCTTGTTGCTTTCTCACAGAATTGTGTGTCATCTGCTTTAGAGATGATACTTTGAATTCCATGTTCAGTGCTAGAAGCTTTTATTAACTTTGTCTCTTAATGCTCTGCAAATAAAAATACATCTTCAGAAGTGTCTGAGCTCTGTTTTCTGAAGTTTTAAGCAGTTATGCTTAAGACTGAATGCTGTTACCTGTTCTTCATTCATGTCTCCAAAATAGAAATTCACCATCTATCTTTCAATATTTTTTATAATAAATAATAGTACTGTTGGGCTAGCACAAAGAGGTCCCTGGGACCTGAAAGAGGTCCCATCTTTATGGAAAAATGTTTCCATTTGAATTTCACAGCATGTGTACTTGTGTGTGAATGATGTGGAAACTGGTGCTGTCAGCAGAAATTTCTGTGGGTCAGTATAACTCTGCTGTCTCTTGGAAAATGAATAGTACATTTACTACTGTAGCTGTGCTGAAAGCATGTGGACAGACTGAAGAGCACTAACAGTGTTTCGAGATCAGCTGGATGCAGATTGCTCTCAGATCTGTAGTTTGTAGCCGCTGCCCCCCACCTTTACAAAGCAGCACTCAAATCCTCCCATTAATCCTAAATTCCATATAATACTGGCTTTCTGGGCTCTGCAGTGCACACAGGAGCAGCACTGGCTGGAATGCACAGTTGCAGGCATACCTGTTCATTTGCATTTCATGCCCATTAGTTGCCTGTCTGGAAAACAGAGGTATATCCCAGCTCTATATGCAACTGCAGCTTCCACTGAAAAGTGGCTTGTGCTTTGTGAATGATGTGTACCACAGCTTGTCTTACCCTTGAAATTTGCATTAGAGGTGAGAAGTTCCAGATACGTGCTGTGTATTTTATTCCTTATTTCACAACTATTTGAGATAGGTTTTGATCAAATTATAAGGTTTAATTTGCTGTAGAATGGAGATATTTTCCTTTACAGTATTACTGCTACTGAAGATTACATTTTAATTTAAGGCCATGTCATGCTCTAAATGCAGAAGGTTTTAATAGAAGGGAGCACAGTGATTGCTCCAATTCCATGTAATTCATGCTTTTGAAATTAGTGACACTTTACCAACAGAGAAAGGTTCTCAAGATCTACAAGTTATAGTAGAAATTGTCATGAAATTACATAGTCATATATATTAATTTCTTTTATATTAACAAGCCTTAGGCTAGATACTGCATTTTAATGTCTGCCCAAATTAGTTTTTATTCACATTTTTAAATCAAATGTTTGTAGTATAACACACGAAGGGAAAAGACTATGGCACTTTAGCAATGAAACTGATTGAAAGGTATTATTTGCTAGCATAAATAATAGTTTAAGATATCTAGGTGAAGCATCCAACACTGTGAAACACATTCTCAAAGGCATTACATGGGTGGATATGCAGGGTTTTTCCCCAGATTTTGCTTATAAAATGACAAAATAATAATTAAGTGCAAATTCACAGTATCATGGTAACATTGCGTGCAACCCATCTGACGAACTCGTCAGACAAATATTTCACTTTGCCTCTGGCATGTGCATTTCCCAATATTATCTTCCTCTATCATACAGAGTAATGTCTTCTGATTTGTAAGATATGAATATACGACAAACTTTAGGGTGTTCCTGTAACTCCTTGCATAACTATACTGTGACAGATTTTCTGGTTAAACCACCCTACAGATTCACAGTCCTACAAATGCAGTCTTCTGCATGTTTTCTTGTTTCTGCTGAGTGACTCATACCATTGTTAAAAGACTGGAAATACCTATCCTGTGTCCCTAAGATCTTTGAAACTTGCTGACTTCACTGCAAAGTTGAGGCTTTTGGTTTCCCTTTCCCCAAATTAATTCTCAAAATTTGGATGAACAGTTTTGCAGAAGCATGGTAGCATAACACAAAGGCAGGGATAGTACAGACCCTTATTGTAGCTAAACTATAATTTAGGATATAGCTTGATTTGTGATAGCTCCTTAAGTTTCATGGGATGATTCTATTGCTTTCCTTGACAGATTTTAAAAATACAGATTATCATTTTATCTGTCAGCAATGCCTTTTAGAGACAGACCCATTTTCATTTTGGCATGAAATGAACTGCAGAATTTTTTAGTATACTTTTATCAGTTCTTATAAAAAAACACCACTGGAGGAATTGCGAGTGGCAGAAACAATGTCCTATTTATCTAAAGTCACAGTTGCTGTTTTCTATTTTTACTTGCTAATGGAAACGGTTTCTTAGAGTGTCTACAGTGTCTGTCTTAGGTTTTTAAGTCAGTATTTGTGTTGATGACAAAGGTAATGAGGATTTTTTGCAGTATCCCATGAGATGACATCTCTAAGTCATTAAAAAAATGTGCTTGTGAAGTCTGAACTATATGCTCAAGATTTTGAGACCTGACTATTTTATCTTCTCTGAGCATTGAAAAATAGTGTTTATCAAGCATGTTGAAAGATTTGGCATTTGAGGAATCTTTAAGAATTTGAAAATAACATCCAGCTTATTTATAAAATCATGCAGATTTATAATGATGTATACATCATAATATGCTAACATATTAGTGTCCTTCTTAATCAGAATGCCTTTTGTTGCGAAAAATTGTTTTGTCACCCTGTCTTCTGGTGGATATGATGTTTTTTCCACAGTCAATGAACATATGTTTTCCTCAGCCAGGTAGAATGTAAACTGACTTAGCATCTTAGTGCATTGACACAATTCAACAGACACAAAATCTATGCTTTTAATGTTCTTGTCTTTACTCCTGCAGTCTTTGACAAATGTTTTCAGATTTATTCTTTTAATGTTTGCCTACTGTGGTCCTTATTACCACAATGATATGTTTTTCCTTTTGCCTGGAACTGATAGGTGATTTAAGGCATCTCTTGGTCATGCAATAGTATATTTTCTTAGTGAGAGTTTCTTCCATACTGTATTTGCTAACTTTTTAAGTTGAGTGAGCCTGTACTGCTCTGTACAATTCCAGTTACATAAAATCTAAGTTTGACAAAAACCTGCTGTGCATATTAGAGATTATGATTATACATCATTTTTATATTTACTTGTAATTACAGAGGAAGAATCTAGAGGGCTTTTTTTCTCCTTTTCTTTAGGAAGCAGCAAAGTAAGCTATCAAAAGTTTTGTTTGTTTGTTTTTATCTCAGAGAAGTGTATCCCATCTTGTCTTGTTTGTTGTTTTTATAGCATCTACAATGTCTGCACTACAGGCTGAATTTTGACATTCAAGTTCAGGCCTACATAACTCAGGACAAATACTCATAGTGGTATACATAATGCATCTCACAAGGTGCTTCACGAGATGCTTTATCCATCCTGGTATCTGCTGGCAGAACAACACAGCAAAGTGCAAAAAATCCAGGATGTTCCTGAAGAGAAAAGTGAGCAGAAGACATGCAGGGATGAACAAGGACCTCCTTGCAATACTCAAACAGAGAAAAAAATACATGAGAAATGGAAACAGGGAGAGGTATGTGGAAGCAGGGATGTGACAAGGAAGGCCACAACCCATCTGAAGTTAAATCTGAAAAGGTATATCAAAGACAGGAAAGCTTTCTTTAAATACAACAGAAATAAAGTTTGACAAGTGAGAATGTGGCCCCTGCAGCTGAGAGCAGGTGCCCTGCTGCCAAAAAAATCTCTTTGCTTTGGTTTTTACTGCTAAGACCAGCCATTAGGAATCTCAGATTCTGGAAACTAGGGAAAAAAAGTGGAGAAAGGAAGACTTGCCCTTCGTTGAGGAGGATCAGATTAGAGATCATGTAGACAAAGTTGTTACCCACAAGTTCACAGACCCTCATGGAATGCACCCATGAGCATTGAGGGAGCTAGCCGAAAATATTGATAGGCCACTCTCAATCAGCTTTGAAAGGACATGGAAAACAGGATTGCTCCCTAAAGGCTGAAAGAAGGCTAATGTCATTCCAATCTTCGAAAAGTGCAAGAAGGAGAACCTAGGCAACTACAGGCTAGTCATTCCCACTTCCATTGCTGGAAAAGTGATGGAACAACTCATTCTGGATGCCATCTCTAAGCATGTGAAGGATATGAAGGTGAGAAGGTGATCAGTAGTCAGTATGTGTTTGCCAAGAGGAAATCTGGTTTAAACAATCTGACAGACTTCTAAATGGAATGACTGTCTGGTTAGATGCAGAGAGAGCAGTGGATTTTGTCTGCTTTAACTTTAGCAAGGCTTTTGACACTGTCTTGTATAATGTTCTCATAGGTAAGCTCAAGAAGTACTGGGTAGATGAGTGGACAGTGAGTTGGATTGAGAACTGATTGAAAGGCAGAGCTCAGAGGGTTGTAGTCAGTGACATAAAGTCTAGGTGAAGGTCTGTATATGGCGTTATCTCCAAGGGTCCGACCCTGTTCAACGTAATCTATCAGTAACCTGCTTGAAGGGAAAAAGTACACCCTCAACAGCCTTCCTGACAGAATTCTGGGAGGAGTGGCTATGCTGCCATTCAGAGGGACCTGGGCAGGCAGGAGAGATGGGTGCAGAGTAAGCTCGTGAGGGACAGGAAGATTCATGCACCTAGGGAGTGGTGGCCAGTTGTCAGATTTGTCGCCTACAAAATAATGCAACAAAGGTGTATTATTTGCCTCAGGCTGGATAATTTTAATTTTGCTCTGAAGACATTTAGTTTTTTATTTATTTGTTAGTTTATTTTACCATCACTAGGATCTTCTGTAGCTTTTCTTTCTCAGTTGACTGCTGACATTGTAATCAAGTATCTATTACCTCTTTTTGATAACTTGATAAAAAAAGATTTCATTCTTGTGCATATGAAAACGACAAGGGTCCTAGAAAGATTAGTGGTTGTCAGGAAGAGATCTGGCAATAAAAATACTTGAGCTAGGAAAGATGCGAGGGACTATACATGCCTGTGTTTTCACAGAAGGAATACTCTTACTATACTGGACGGTCCATACAAACTTGTAGGCATCCTATAAGCCAAATCTAGCAAATACACAGGGAGCCACATACTGTACTTGTGATGCTGGAGCGCTTAACATTGCGTTGTGATATTCAATATTGTGCCTTGTCTTTATTTGGATTTGGACAATTATGTGTTTTCTAAAATATGAGAAACTCTTCTAATTACAGTTTTGAGAATTCATATTTACAGTTATTCTTTTGTCAGTCAGTGTGCAGTAGAGGCCAAATGGTAGTTTGGATGGCACTAGTCAGCTAAAATTGTATCTTCCTAGTATTTATTTTTCAGATAGCCATTTTTCATATAGCCATTTTTCATATAGCTGTTAAAATGTGAAAGTCTGTCCCCAATAGCTTTAAGTGCTTCTTATTTGCTTCTGATCTTTTCTTTTTATGTTGTAGGTTTTTAGTTTAGTTTACAACACATCTATTTTGAAAAGCATGTAGGCATGTTTAAATGGAGTGAAGACCAACCCATCCAAGCATGACTAATATTTAAAACATAACTAGAAAATGCAATGAACTTGGGAACCAATGTGTCCTTTCCATTTAAAATCTTAGAGGTTTAATTTAATGTTTTAGGATTAGCTGACAATTAGCTAACAGAATTACAGAATCACAGAATGGTTGAGGTTGGAAGGGATCTCTAGAGATCATCTAGTCCAACCCCCTGCTCGAGCAGGGACACCCAGAGCACGGGGCACAGGGTGGCATCCAGGCAGGTTTGGAAGATCTCCAGAGAAGGAGACTCCACAGCCTCTCTGGGCAGCCTGTGCCAGGGCTCTGTCACCCTCACAGATTCTTCCTCACAGGGAGGTGGAACTGCCTGTGTTTCAATTTGCACCTGTTACCCATTGTCCTGTCACTGGCCACTACAGAGAAGAGCCTGGCCCCATCCTCCCTACAATCACCCTTCAGGTACTTGTTCATGTTGATCAAATCTCCTCTCAGTCTTCTCTTCTCCAGACTAAACAGGCCCAGCTCGCTTAGTCTTTCCTCAAATGACAAATGCTCCAGTCCCTTAGTCATCTTCGTGGCTCTCTGCTGGACCCTCTCCAGAAGCTCCACATCCCTCTTGTCCTGGGGAGCCCAGAACTGCCCCCAATACTCCAGGTGCGGCCTCAGCACAGCTGAGCAGAGGGGCCGGCTCCTCTCCCTCCACCTGCTGGCAATGCTACTCCTCATACAGCCAGGATCCCGTTGGCCTTCTTGGCCATGAGGGCACTCCCACAGTTCTGCCAAGCTTTGCATTGCTACAGATTTTGGAGCTGTGGAAGTTACTTCATTTGACAATCTGCTACTAAAAAGAAAATTTACTAAGGTGTGCAAAATCAGCTGCAATCTTGAGACCAAATAAGGAGAAGAAAATTTAAACTTTTCCATATTATAGTAGCTAGGTCATGTTAGATTAGCATTCTTGAAATGAGTATATGTAAACTGCTGTGTTCTTGTCTCACTAGATGCAAATCTTAGGACAAAGAAGAGGGTGGTTCCATTCTGCTTTTTCTGTTTTTAAACTCTTTTTAGTGAAAGGCAAAAAAGACCCATGTCTTATAGAAACTTTCAGACGAATGTAAATGCAGATTTTAGTACCTTTACTATATTTATTAAAGTGGCTTCCTACATTGTAAAATTAATTTTTTTTAAAAAATTCCTTTAAAAATCAATAGCGAGATAATGCCCAACTTCTATAGTGTATCTACATATTCTTTGTTTTCACATGGCTCTGTCCCATCCCTTTGCTTTAGATTTGCAATTTAAATTTCTTAGCATGGCTTATAAATCTATGTTGATCAACCAGATGTGAATTATTCTGAGCAAGTTTCCTTTTTCTCTAAAACTAGTCTTTCTTTGTATCCAGAAGAGATTTCTTTTTTAAAGTCCAAAACAATGTGCAGATTTGTTTTTAACTCTGCCCATTTTTCTGTTTCTCTCACCTTATAATGATAGTGCCCTGCATATTCTTTAGGTTTGATTATTTGGCTGCTTAGCATGTATGATGAAATAAAACAGTCATTTTTCTGCTGATGGAGGCACAAGTTTACTGATTATTCTACATCATAATCAATAGATTATAATTGTAAAATTTTTGTTTCATACATTGACCAATAAGTCTATTTGAAGAGATGTTACACAGAGCACAGAAAGGACTTTCAAGAAGACTTATTGCAACACAGCAGGCACGGAACTCTTTCCAAGAGGATAAATAGTGACACGATAATGTTAATTCAGTGACAGATTCCTGTAGACACATTATAGCTGTACCCTGAGCGCAGCTACATAGTACAGATATCACTGTGATATCTTTAGGTTTGTGGGGGTGGGGAGTGAGGCATTAGATAAACTTTAAAATGAGTGGAATGCACAGGCCCCTTCATAAGTACAAATGTACTCAAGAAATCACATCAGAACAATAAAAAACAATAAAGACACTTCTCTCAAGCTGGGAATGCCTGATTGATCCATAATATAATGTCTTAGCTGAAAGCAATGATTAACCTGTATTCTTTAACTTGGGGAAACCTTTCCTTCTTCCCTTCTCCCTGCCTCAATGGACAAATATATTGTATGCTGCTTTTGTCTTGACTTTAGTATGTTTTTAAAATTTTCATTAAATGCTTTAAAATGTGGCTGTAAAATGTGATGTGTTTACCTGGCTTCATTAATTCCTTTTTCCTATTTGAGATTCAAAGATTGCATCAACTCCAGCATGAACAGCAGAAGAAATATGGAAACTATGCTTGGAAAGAAACTAAATCATTTAGAAAGCAGAATATCTGAGCTAGAAAATCTTAATGAGGATCTTGCTGAAAGAAAAGACAAATCTGAATGTCAACTTCCAGGGTCTAAAGAGATATATAGATTGTACACTCTCTTAGAAGTCAGTTGGAAGTTAGCGAATACAGTACAATTAGGCCTAGAGGTTTTTTAGGCTGTTAAATCAAATGCAGGGACAGGTTGGGCAGATCTAGTACTTTTTTTTGGCTTTTTTTCTTCCCTTTTTCCCTTTTTTTTTTTTTAAACAAAAGACTATCGTGATGCAGGTAAAAATAATATTTAGCTTTAAAAATTTCTTTTTAAACATCTAAGAAATGTCAAATCAAACTAAATGTTCCAAAGACCCGCTGCAGCTGTAGCTGGAACCAAAAGACATTTCTATATTATTTAATCTTGACTCCTGCCAGGAAAAAATGTTTTACCCAAGCACGTAAATCATGTAAGTCGTGTGGATGCTAGTGAGCCCTGCAACCAGAAGGGGTAGTGTCTGGGGACAGCCAGGATTCTGATCTTCTGTAATGGTAGAGATTCAGTTGAAACAGAGGTAGTCTTAACTGGAAACCATGTTTAGTTTTGCAGAGGATGTTAAAAAACTCTATAACTCTCAAACAGAATTTTTTCCTGGTCTCATATCTTTTATCTTTTTGATTACATTATACATTGTGCTATTCAACCCATGCTATATTATATAAATTTGTACATTTTTCATCAGTGGATCTGTGCCGGCTTTCAACAGCTGAGATCATTTTGTCCTTTATGCTGATAGATAGAATGGCATTTTTCATAGTAGCCAGATTCAGGTTTAGCGTACTGCAATTGTCTGCAATTACTACTCAATTTTACTTTAAAAACAATTGATGCTGAAATATTTTCTCCTAAGCACCTTGATGTTGTGCAACTACTGACCCAAAATTGTATGTTTACTTCTCAGTTATGCAAATCTTTGCAACCTGGGTGTGAAAGACTTGATTTGCATAATTATTACATAGTTATTTCAGAATAACCATAAAATATCTATCAGATTTTATATCAGATCCACTGTAACTGGCTGGAGGCATCAGAATGCCTTTTCCTTGTGGCCTTGTCAGAACTTTCTTTATCCATGCTTATTTTGCCTTTCTTGGCTTCAGAGATTTAAAGAAAACTTATATTAAGAAAGCTATGACATTCTTAGAAGAGAAAGAAGAAATGAAGCCTATGCATCAATCCAATCACTCTGGACTATCTTTTATTTCCTTCCCTCTCTTCCTTCCTCTTCCTCCTTGCTCTCCTGAGCCCTGAGGTCCAGTGGATTGTGTTGCACTTTTGAAGAAATGTGATGAACTTGTAAATCCAAAGACTTGAGCAAAAGAAAAATCACAAGAACAAAGCAAATTTTTATATCAGAAATAATAAGGATACAAAGAAAGTGCTATCAAGCCAGGTTTAGGGCAACAAGGTTTTTATATAGGGAGAATTAGAGATAAATTATCAATATGAAACAGTGTTTCTTGTGAAGCCAGCGGATTGCAAGATGCATACTAGCTGGGCGAAAGTTCTAATCAAAATAATTTATGGAAGTTTAAGTTCAAAATATGGATGTGATTAGATGTCTGAATACTGAAACTACTACCCAAGTTAGTTTTTTTCCTTTTGATTACATAGTGAGAAATTGACTGGAAAATGTAACAATGCTGTATAAACAGCATTTTTTTGACTCTCTGTTTATCTACGGAACTAAATGATGGTTAAAAATAGTCATGTTTGTCATTTGTCTTGTAAATGGATTAGGATCTCTGTAGTTTAGAATATTTTTATCCATTAAAAATCAATTTAAGTAATTTACTTTAAGAAATATATATTTTTTCTAGGATGTTTCAACCAATAGGAGATGATGGGCTTATATATATACACAAAGTATTGAGATAGCAGGGTCAGGGAAATCATGTAGGATATCTGATTACACTAATCAGTAAACCAGATACTAAGGAATGAAGTGTTCATCGATCCAGTCAATTAATTTTGTAATGACTGAATTTTGAAGATATTTACTGGCTAGGGACTGAATTAGGAGGGTCTTTGCTGGGGAATGAACCAGTTGTTAGGTTTTCAAAATAGCCCTAAGAACTTGATATACCTACTGATGTTCTGAATAATCAAAAATATTACTATGATTCTATCTGTGGCAGAATTACAACTACTTTAGCTAGCTGCCTAGCAAAAGATGCAGTAAGGATTGGTGTTAGATTCTTGTGAACTGAACTTCCCTATCGTATCTCTTAATCTTAGAGCTCAAAACAATTTATGTAGTCTGATGTGACCCTAAATCTGACTTTCCTGCTGTGTTGATTGCGTGCAGGTTAGAAATATGTCACTGCTGCAATTGGCTCTTGGCCCTTATACACTGGGAGGGGTTCATTGCAAAGGGCAGGAAACTAAAGCCTATGCCATAAAGAAAATGTGTTTCTTCTCATTTGCCTTATCTTCTTCTGTCTTACACTCACAGACTTATTTAATGAATCCTCCCAGGTATGGATTCTCTGCTCTCAGGAGACTTCTTGAGGAACTCCTTTTTTTTTTTTTTTAATCTGCTATTTCATTTAATTCTCTTAATTTGGAGCTATTATATACCATTAGTAGCAGTACTAGATTTCCATTACAGTGAATTGAACAGGATGTTATCACTGTCATTATTATGCATGCCATATGTACAATTATTCCACTTAGTTTAAATTTTAATTGAGCAGAGAGAGACTTGTTTGCAATTAGAAAGTGGATTTTTTCTCTTCTTTCCTATTTCAACAAGTACTTATTGGTACTAGGAGCCAGTCTAACCAAAGGCACATGACAGAAGAGATTACATTTACTGTGAAGTTGACATAAAAGACTGTTTCCCATTTTTATTACTATTTTCTTAGCAAAATTCATACATTAAATAAATTGTTTACTCTGTTGATACTCCACTTTAGAAAAGATTTCCATATTTTTAACATGGCAAAAAAAATCATCAAGCAAACAAGGAAATTAGTGTTTTCAAGGATAAAATATACTCATAGGATGAATTTGCTGTGTTTTGTGTTTGTGTTTTATTTATATATCTTTTTCTTGTTTTCTGAATGCTCTTCAAACTTCTTCCAACTTACAGCCAGCTCCTATCGTCTCTGTTAGTAGTAAGGTTGGCAGCTGGCATCATCATGTAAGCTTGATGGTTAGCCTTTTGAGCAGAGCTGTGTGTTTATTTGTTTCCCGTTCATAAAAGGGTGCTGCTGACTTTTGATGTAAGGGAGAACATCACGGTTTCAATTTATTAAAAGATTAACATTCTATATCTGACTTCAATAGATGTTTTAATCTTAAGCAGTACTTAAAAATGTTAAGAACAAGAAACTCATATAATCCAGGGAATATGAATATATATCCAGGAAATATGAAGATATGCATACAATATATATTTCTGGAAATTATATTTCAGGGCCTTTGTAAAGGCAAAAAATATCAAAATGCATCAGTGTTTGATTTATCCTCTTCTATTGAAAACTAAAAGAAATTTGAAAAAATTCCTTCCGCTACTTTTCTATTAACACAAATTTCATTTACAGATCATGACATACTATAGTACCTTAAAAGTCAAAGAGAACTGAAATTGAAAAGTGCTCATTCTCCACTCCTTATTTATCTATTTATTTATTTATTTTTAATAAAGACTACTGCAGACCCAGGTCTACTTTCAAGTGTGGATCAGGCCCAGGTCTACTTGCAAGTATGAATTTCAGTTAGGATTCCCGAAAGCAGTGTTCATTACCTGGATTTGAACTACATGTGTTTTTAGCAGTTATTAGTTAGTTTAAACATTGTTTTTTGCAGCTTTTCCAGTCTTGTTGTTAACTTGAATTTCACAAGTTAAAAGACTTCCTAGGAGTTAAAAGGTTTATCTACTGTTGCTGATCCTTTGAGCTCTCAGTCACAAGTAAAGTAAAATTGCAAATTTAGTTTATCTTGGCCTTAGTCTATCATTATCTGCAAGTTACCTTTCAGGACAGATTTGAAGAATTTTCTGGGCCAAGAAAAATAAAAAAAAAACAACAACAAATCAAAACAAAACAACAGCAATGAACCCAAAACAAAACAAACCTAAAATAAACCCTCCAAATTGGAAAGTAAGTGTGAAATCTACTTCTGGAGAATTTCTGAAAGTTAGATGCTTGCACAGAATTTATAAGTATTGCTAATGAAGCAGGTCTGTAATTTATTGTTTTCCTGTTTTATGGGCAGATTCTACCAGAAAACTCCAAGGAGAGCTGCAGTGCTTAATGTGAAGGATTAAGCTGAAAGATATAGTCACACTACAACAAGAAAAAATGTTGGGAGAAAATGAGCAATCTCTACAAAAGGAAGTTCAATAATGTGAAACAGGCTGTTAGCAAAAAGAGCAGAAGGGAGAGATCTAGTAGTGTTAATGTATGTATATATACTGCACTGAGAGGAATAGGATCATAGAAACTGAAAGATACTGAATAACTTATCGATGATATTTGCTCTGCTACTTTTCCATCAAAGATGCAGATAAATACTGTCTAGTCTTTAGAACTGGAAGAGGTATACTGTTGCACTTCTGCGTGTGCCTGTCTAATCCAGTAAAATTTGGTTTTGTGTTTAATTTTTTTGGTGTTAATTTCAACTTTTCAACATGTATGAGGAATCACATGGTTGCAGAATAGGTACAAAATCTTTAAGTTGTAGCAGAGAGTAGACTAATCTAAAAGGGAAACAAACAAAATAATAGAAGGTTAGAAACATCTTTACTCTATTGCTAAACCATGACAGTTGGGGAAATATAGAGCAATCATTTCAATGCGAGATAAATTTGCCATACTGACTGACATTGTTTAGTAATTCATGGAATCTTATTTAACTGACATATCAGTCAAACTAAATCCATCTATTGATATAGATACAACGCTCATATACAATAGATTATTGAGACTTTGCTTATGGTGTGTACAAGAGCATTTGATTGCTGTTGGCTTTTTGGAAGAAGGTTTGGTGGGTAAATACCACTGTTCTGATTATTTTGAAGAAGACAAGGTTAGCTTAGTCAGTCATGCTTCCTCAAACACTGCATTAATTCATTATCATGTCATGTTGCCCACTTGTTCTATTATACAAAAAATTCTGTCAATGTGCAGCTAATCAAGAATCTAGCTATGACTGCACTGGAGCTGCAATTGAATTTTCATTTAATTTTTCCTTAAAAACTTTCTTATATGAATAAACAAATGAAAGAAAATGAAATTGGGTAGATGCAGGGATTTTTGGGACATAGTAAAGTGGCATGTGTTGCTAACACTGCTAAACTAGCAGCAGTGCAGTCATCTATTCATAGATGCAGTATTAGAATATGCTTTGGGTATAAATGAAAATTAAACAAAGCTCTCATGTCCTCAGTTTTCTATGGATGGATTATGGTGAAGAATCTCAAATGAACATAGGTACCTGAGCCACCTAAGGTGCCCATTGCAGCTTGCAGCTGCATGCGGGCTATTTTAACCTGCTCATCCTATGGAGCTTTATTCAGTCACTGCTAGATGTATCGGGTGAAAATGCATTTGATTAGATACAATGTAGATACCTGTGAGCTATGACTGCCCATATCTCAGGGAAGGAGTCTCTGGCTCATGCCTCTGACTTAGCCATGCCTTGGTCCAGAGCCATTGTAAAGTCACCTTTGAGGCATCTTTGAAAATGCATCTATATTTATTCCAAGCAGAGTGTTTTAGAGTGCTGGAAAGATTGTTTTCAATCTGAAGGAGATAGCAGAAGAGGGTTATTCCCTTTCAGGCTGATCTAATCTAGCATATTTCTAAATATTTTTTCAAAGTATACAAAAATAGTAGTTTATTTATTCTTGTTTTCATTCAGTAAGTTGGTTGCCACTTCAGCTCCAGACATCATGCCTTTCCCATCCCTTTCCCTGTGCTTAGAATCTGGAGAACTGAGTACAAGCACTTCCAGAAAGATGACCATTTTTTGTAAACATCTCAACAATAGAGAGTACATCAGAATAGAAAATTTAATATGCCCTCCTTATGCTGTCTCTTCTTTATGTTTTATCACTTTCAAATCAGCAGGAAAACAGAGAACAATTCCATCTAGCATGCTTTGGCTCAAAATGCTAATAAAAATGAATGAAAAAATGTAAGTAAAATAGTCAGTGGAGAAACATTAAATGAAATTTGTGATTGTGTGATGCTTTCCAAATTATACCAACACAGTAGGGGATTTTATGCATCCAAATGATTGTTCTTTTGAAGGAAAAGGCTTTTGTTTGGGAGTCCTAAGGTGTAAAACAGATGGCACTGAACTAAAACTGTGGATGAGATTCACAGCAGAAAGAAAAGTCTTATGATGATATTGACAGGCTGAACAAAAGTGGAAATGCATCCCAGTAGTGAAAAATGCAGGAACATAGCAACAGGCTGAAGTACCATGGAAAAAAAAAAAGAACTAGAAAGGCACATTGTCATACACATATTAAACCAGTGTTTCATTAATTCTGAACCCATCTGGACTATGTCCTCTAAAAAAGGTGAAAAAAGGTGAGAATGCTGTGCTTAATTATAAGACTCTTAACCTCTGCATCCTATTGACAAGTCAGGAATGGACACTTCGCAGCTATGAGAACAGATGATTTTCCCTTGCTATGATTTCTGGCTATAATTTTCTTAAAAGAAATTACAAGTAAATAAACTATTTACGTGCTAGTTTATTCATGCTTGAACACTAGAGTGTTCCCAACAGCTAGATTGTGATCAAGCCAATCTCAGACTTGCCTTCTAAAGGCATGAAAATACTGCCACAGTATACAGCTAACTCACTTTAGTAATGTCAGATTTTTTTTTTAATGTCATTATCTGATTTGTGATAAAACACTCCTTTGTTTGTGCTAGTTTTTCCTTGTTTTCTTAATTCTCTGTTCATTTTCACATAAGAATATAAAGGATTCGAATCAAAGGACTTTTCTTGGAAGCAATTCCAGGAACAAAACTGCTATCTATGATGACCATACTTTTTGGTATTGTAGCACTAGAAGCATTAACCTTTTCAGAAGAGTGAACTGATTCTGCAGCTCTGAAGCAGAGGAAGTTGGACATAGCCACGGATAGGCTAAGAGTTGTATCATTTGACTATATTTTTATAAAAGTAATAATAACAACAATAATTGTATACCTTGTCTACCTTGTCTACCTTGACTTCAGCAAGGCTTTCAACACACTCTCCCATAACATCCTCATAGGAAAGCTCCGGAAGTGTGGACTGAATGAGGGGACAGTGAGGTGGATGGAGAACTGGCTGGATGGCAAAGCTCAGAGGGTGGTGATAGATGGGTTCGAGTCTAGCTGGAGGCTCTTCAGTGCTCTTCAGCTTGCTCATCAATGATGTGGACAAGGGCACACAGTGCACCCTCAGCAAGTTTGCAGATGACACCAGACTGGGAGGAGTGGGCCTGAGGGCTGTGTTGCCATTCAGGGAGACCTAGACAGGATGGAGAATTGGACAGAGAGGAACCTCATGAGGTTCAACAAGGACAAGTGCAGGGTCCTGCACCTGGGAAGGAATAACCCCAAGCACCAGGACAGATTAGGGGTGGACCTGCTAGAAAGCAGCTCTGTGTAGAGAGATTTGGGAGTCCTGGTTGACAAGAAGTTAACTAGGAGTCAGCAATGTGCCTTCATGGCCAAGAAGGGATCCTGGCTGCATCAGGGAATGTTGCCAGCAGGTCAAGGGAGGGAATCCTCCCTGTCTCCTCAGCTCTGGTGAGGCAGCACCTCTAGTACTGTGTGCAATTCTGGGCTCTTCAGAGGGGCTCCCCTCTACAGAGGGTCCAGCATGGAGCTATGAAGATGATTAAAGGAATGGAGCATCTATTGCATGTGAAAACACTTAGGCCCAGTGAGCTGGGCCTGTTTAGCCTAGAGAAGGGAAGATTGAGAAAAGATCTGATCAACATGCTCAAGTACCTGAGGAGTGAATGTATGGAGGATGGGACCAACCTCTTCTCAGTGGTGGACAGTGATAGGACAAGGGGTCATGGGTGCAAGTTGAAACACAAGAAGTTCCATCTCCATGTGAGGAAGAAGCTCATTCCTGTGAGGGTGACAGAGCCCTGGAATAGGCTGCCCAGAGAGGCTGTGGAGTCTCCTTCTCTGGAGATCTTTGTGGCACTTCTCTGTGCCACGTGCTCTGGGTGTCCCTGCTGGAGCAGGGGAGTTGGACCAGATGATC
>JAUBNY010000270.1:74253-134611 GCA_032275445.1 Crypturellus soui | reverse complement strand
ATTAGCCATTCTGTGATTCTGTGATTCTGTGATAATAATTTTTCCCTCCCAAGGTTTTTCATATTATAGTTCTTCAATTTGTGGATAAAACTTCTCATTTTTTTCTATGACAGGCACAATTGTAATGCTCAGTTATTATTTATACTATTTTTTTTTATGACTAGCAAGAATTTGCCCTGCTAGCCTGCCATCTACAAGCAATAGTTAGGGTAACATATTTTGCAGGATGTTTTCTAAGATGCTACTGGAATTGAGAGTGAGTCTATAAACATTTTTATAAGTTATGTAAATATCTTTGAGGTGAGTAAGTTTGTCCTTGATAAATGTGGCTATAGTTAGCAGGGGGTGCAGATGTTCAGTAAAAGATTCTTCTTGTATATAAGATTTTGTATCAGCAGTGACATTTTTCATGAAACTAGTGGTATACGCAGACTTTTAATTTTTTCTGAAAATATTCTATATAAGTTTTATGGAGATGGAACCATTTTTTCTACTCACCACTTTCACAGGACCTACATTTCTTTCAAAGTGTTGTGTTGAGATAAAGGTATATTGGTCTGTTTTATGAAGAATTAAACAGTGTAATTTGCCCCCTTTCCTCACCACCCAACCAAAAAGTCAGTAGAAAGAAGTTGTACAAGGGACTTTGGTTTGTTTACAACAAGTCGCTCAATTTGTTGAAAATCTTTTACTGAATCCCACTCAACAGGAAGCACATCACGAAGTACAAGTAGTACTAATTCTTCCAAGTGCTATAAATTCCACATGGTGCCTGAACAGGTAAGAGCAGGTCCCATAGAGCCTGAGGTAACAAAAAGAAATGGATTTCCTGAAGAATGTGGGGGCTAAGAGATTGGACTAAGAGATTTGGACTAATAGTATTTTTGCTCTGGGCCCAGGCCAGAATATGCTGCCTAAGTAGCCTGTACTGGACCAGAATTTCTCTTTGATTTGTATGTATATTTTGGGCTTATTTTTTTTTTTTTTTTTTTTTTTTTTTTTACTGGAGAAAGAAGGAAGAAAGAGAACTGGGAACACCATGGGTTTTTGCAGTTGCTTTAACTGATTGGAAAACTATTTATGTTAAAGTTCATGAGCTGTATATTTTTCTCAAATAACTGCTCAAAACTGAAGAGGGAAAATTCTCCTCTTTAATAATATAGATTGGAAAGGGAAAAGAATATTGGGAATTGTGCAGGTGTGCTATTCAAAGAAGGAGTTGTATTTTCTTTGTGAGTTTTTCCATAAAATCTTTTCACATACTACTACTTGCAGGCTTTTATAAAGAAAAAAACAGCTGGAACCATGGAGAAAATGTTAGCATTCCTGATTAAAAACTTACCATTTACTGATATGACTGAAGTGATTTATGACAGAATAAAACCTGAGAATAATCTACTGGAAGCTGTGGAATGAGGCTGAGTCAGGAAGCTGACAAAGAGCTAGTTAGGGCAGAGGCAATGCCAGAAGCATGCCTGAGACATTAAAATGCAGAGCCAAGGATGCATATGCAGTAGTGTTGTGTTTATTCTGCACTCTGACTCCTCAAAAAGTTACCCCAAAGGATTCAGTGCTACTTCAGCTACTTCATGGTGGGAGTAAGGGGAAGTAGCTGTTTTCAGTGATTTTTTTAATGCGTATGTGTGTTGGGAAACTTGTGTGAGAGTGTGTGTACAAAAAAGCCCTCCCCCCACATATGTATATATACACTTATAAATACACACACACAAAAGCTCCCCACACAAATGTATGTATATATTTACACATAAAAATGGGACCCTAGACTTCTATTGAAGCTTGAACATATTTGCCTATAGCAGAAAAGAGAATAGCTTGTGCAGTAAAATCATTTCTGATTTAATATTTCAGAAAATTTTGTGAGCAGTTAAAGCTCTTGCCCATCCTGTGAGTTAATCTGAAACTGCTTTATATTTGTATAAAAAAACAAAGATACTGTACTCACTTTACAAAAGATAGACAAGAATAATATTTAGATTTATTGCTCCATAAGGTGAAAAACTCTCTAGCTCTTCATAATGACAGACTTACCAGACCAGCTTTGCTGACTGAAGAAAAACTACTTATGATCCTATTTGACAAACTTAAAAATGTTGAACTCTGGAAGATGATCAAAAGCAAGACTAGAGGAACTGTACTGGAAGTTGCATTTTTATTCTTTCCTCTTGTTGCTTCCATCATTTCAAAGAATGCAAAACACTACATTGGCCCATTTGACCTGGAAAGCCCTTTCATTTATCTTCTCTAGCCATGATGTAAAATCACTGGAAGCTAGCTTTGTTAACACTGATTATGAATCTAATTGTGTGATCCAAAGTTAAATAGCAATGTTCTCCAACAGTTGGCTGCAGCAAATGTCAAGCTGATTCACTAGTAGGCCCTGTCTGCTCTTGTTGTGACATTTTTTGTTCTGAATATGAAGCTTTTGTGTTGCACAGAAAAATATATAGTGTAAAAGGTAGTTTCTAACCTAAAGAACTTGCAGTATAAATCGATCTACTGCAAGCAGTAAGTGTTACCTACAAGCCCAATTTAAGCAATGATTAGAGTTGGATTTACTACTCTCTTGAATCACTGAAATAGCATATTGAAGTTCAGTCTCAAATAACGTTCCCTTAATTCTATAACCAGCACTGATCTTGTTGATTGGACTGCTATCCATCCTCAGCTGCAGGGTTGCTGAAGTCACAGAGCTGAAGAAAGGGGTGGCCAAGGCCTCCCTTTTTCCTTCTCAAACTTTTAAAATAGTCTGCGTTTTGGGATTAGTCTTCTGGGAACTGTGGACTCAGATGCTTGTGACTGAGTAAAATCAAGTGATTTACATCGTAAATTGCTGTCCTTCCTGATATACTTATGGAAGTTTAGTTTAGTTTAGTTTAAACTTATAGAAGTATAGAAGAGAGTTCATTCTGAACTGACTCAACCATGCATTCTGGATTATGTTTGTGCAAACGTGTGTGTTTGAAGAGCCTTCCGTGCATCTGCAGTCTTTGGAGATACAAATTGAAGTGTCCCTCTTGTCATTCTACATAGGCCGCTCATCACTAAGGAAATAGGAGACCTAATAATGTGCATGAACAGATCATCTGGTGCCAGGGAAACCTGTCTCCTAAAGCTGTAAATATTCATGAGTTTGAACAAGAGTTTTTAGCTTTGTGCTTCTGAATGTGAGGAAAATTTAACTGCTCTAAGGTGCTCCATGAATCCGTTCTTTAATATTCTAGTGGAATATTTTTGAAATAATTATCATCAAGGGCTTATAATTTTCACAGAGCTGGCCGACTTATCCTTTTCTATAGTTTTTTTTGCTTTCTTTTGGCTTTGCTGTAAATTGTTTCTAAAACTAAAAGCAACCATGTCCCAAGTTTAACTCCATTGTGTTTCAGCCAAAATGTTGGTATAGATAAAGGTTTTGATATATTGTTCCATATAGGTCATATATCTATTCAAGCTTTGTGCAAGATATACAGGTCTTTGTTCCCTATTCTTACAGCAGATAATTTTACATGCTTTCACTTATCTGTAGTTAATATTGTTGCATTTCAAATCTCTTCTTCCATCTTCTATCTAATAAATCACATATTCATCTTGCCTTGTATTCTTTGTGCTTAGGTTGAAATTGTCTAGAATCTTCTTGGACTACAGGAAATTATCAGTACCTTGCCTGTTACAGAAATCATTTACATATCTGAATTTGTAGGTCTTTAAGGATAGAAGCTTCTTTTCAATATAGAAGAATAAGGGAGAACTAGATGATATCTGAAATTTTAAAATCAATTTCAGATATCATCTAGTTCTCCCTTATTTCAGGGAAGGGGTAAAAGTAAAACAAAATTCTTTTAACCCAAAGGAAATGAGAATGACACAACTAGGTGTGAGCAAGTGTGATTCTGTGTGTGGTGACTTTTGCTGCCAACTCCAGTTTTTTAATTGGTCACTGTCTTATGTTTTGAGAGGACTAGTATTATATAAATATTAATCTTGCAATCTTTACATATCAAAATGATATGTAATGATCAAAATCATATCAAAAATGATATGATTGTCATTATTTGAAAAGAATTGGTGTCTCCAATCTTGAAAGTAGTTTAAAGTATTTTCAAGCACAACTTTATCCTAGAGAACCTCCAACCTCCAAACACGATATGGGCACTATTACCAACACTATCCATACTTTTCATTTAAATATGTCTTTCATAATTGGAGGCAAAGTGTAAAAGATCTTAACAAGGATAATTGTCTTCTAATCCTTATTTTGTTTTACTTCAAAAATGAGGTTTCTACCTGCATTTCACGTGCACATATTCTTAAACAATAAAAATTGGAGAGTTATGAGTTTGGTATTTTTGTTGGTTATTGAGTAAAACTGACTTAGAATTTGTACTGATTTGATAACTGATTTAGAATTTGTAGAACTCCTACTAAAACACATGAGAAAGTGTCACCATGGTAAGCATACTTAAGAAGTTTTGCCTTTGAGCTCTTGTTTTAGGATATGTTTTTCATTTAGAACTTTGGTTTCCACTTTTTTTCAGCTTCTGTGATAACTCAGCCAATTCTTTATTTTCACGTCCCTGATAATTCTGAAGGTTCAATCTCTCCACAAACTAAAATTCTGTCTACAATTACCAGTGCCACAAGATATGGCACTGGTAATTTTTCTCTTGTACATGATCCCTGTTCTGTTTCTGTAAATTGTTATTAACTTTTAAAATCTTTACTCATCCTATTGATTTATATGTTGATTGTAGTCACAAAATGAGTAGACTGTGTCGAGGATGGACAGCTAAATTTCATCTTAAAATAGTATATCTCCAGGTGAACTCTTAAGACCTGAGTCGTGGTTTAAGACAGATAGATAGTTTTTCTGAAGTCACTCTGATAATTTAGCAAGGAGCCAATTTATGTGTTGCTCTGTGAAAGACTTATTTTTACTTAATGTGTAATTTTTAAAACTATACAGCTTCTTAAACTGCTTTTCTGCAATTTGTTCATTAGTACATCTCTGGTGGAGTCATTTTTGTAAACTAAAAAAAAAAAAACCTCTCAGTTTCTTTCAAGTAGCTTGTCCTTTTCTAACAACAAAGGTCTGCAGCAAGGGATGTTCTCAAAGTGTCCCTGTTATTTGCTTCTAAAACTGCCAGGAATTATTGGTCTTAGTTTGATGCTGAGTAGAACTTGTTTTTGAGGAAATTTATCTCAAGCTTGGTGTTGATAATTTTTAGAAACATTTGTATGACACAGGGAAACTAGGGTCTGGCTTTTTCTGATGATAATAATATCAATATGTCAGTATTTATTTGATTGCTTTCCAATCTATAGATATGAATTATTACTGAAAATTTTTGGATAGTTAGAAAGCAGGAACAGTAGTACTAGTGGAGGTTTGTTAACCAAATATTTCCAAAAAGAAAGCCTAAGCAATCAAAACGTATAGTCAGGTGCCAATTTCATATTCCTATTGACATCTGTGTAAGAGATCCACAAAATTATCTCTTTCTTTCATCGTGCCTGAAAAATTTACTTATCCTAAATTTTCACCATTGAAAACTTCATTTTATCTAGTCAATATGTTAAACTTGCTAGCTACATAATTTACTTTTAGTCTATTAAAAATAATGAGCCCAGCGCTGTAGCAGAGCCAGAAGGTTAGGCAGTAGAAACAATATTAATATAAATGTTTTGCTATTGCAAATTGGCTGCTTCATATATACTTTGACACAGGCAATTTATCTTGTTGGAGTGAAGAACACAGACTAAAAGGTCTGATCCTCATGCCACTGATTTCAAAAAGAATTTTGCTATAGATTTCATTAACAGCAGAATTTGCTCTTATTCTCAAAAGTATGATTATTCCCTGCAGCAGTGCTGTCACAAGTCCACAAATAATATTTAAAATTAAATAAACATTCTTTGAACTATGAAATTTCAGTTGCATGTGGGAAGGGAAAAAGTATACGCTGATATAGTGATACGAGCAGTGGAAGTACATAGACATTTTTCTAGAGAGTGCAGTGTTTTTGTTTCTGCTGCTTCACATATAGATAAGCTTGAGTTAATCTGCAAATGTCTCTAGTACTCCAGCATAAGTGGAGCCTCATAAAAAAAGCTCTTCCTTGCTATCCTTTTATTAAAAAGATGTGTGGCAATTTTACTGTATTAGCTATTGTTTTCTAAATGATCTAAATAAAATATTTACAGTAAAGCACAGAAGAAGATATATAGAAGATGTATCTACTTAATCACTGGCTATAAGAAAGATATTTTTCTCTTTTCATGAACTTTCTGGCATAGTTTACCTGCATTCTATTTTTTTTTTAATCTACTGAAAATATGAAAGCGTTGGGAGAATGGTACTGACTGTAAGGCTTCCAGGATTTTGTCTCTCTCTAGCTCTTTTCTTTTTTTTTTGAGACAGGAAACACTAAACATTCCAAAGTCAAAGTCTTGGAGACAACCCTGCCCTACAAAGAAAACTCTTGTTTTTTTCTTCCTGCCTGCCAGTCTTGAGCATGATTTTGATGTCTTTTATCAGCTGAGAAGAAAACTCCATAGTTTTCGATAGATGGAGAAAGCTCCATCTGTTTTTGCTTCAGTTATGAATTTCTAAGGCTTCCCCCAGGTGAATCCCACTGGAGAACTCTGCCCACACCTCTTATTATAAACTACCTGGCCAAATTAATTCCTATTTTGTTGGGGCACCGGGTGCCTTCTCTTTCTCTCTCTCTCTCTCTTTTTTTTTTTTTTTTTCTTTTGTACTGAAGTATGAAGTTGGGGAAAAATTCCCACCTAAATCCTCAATTGTTTGCTCTATCAGAACTCACCTCTTAGAAACTTTTATAGCAACAGATTTGCCTTCTCCACCAAATGTCACAACTCATTAAGCTAAAGGAGCAGTGACATCTCTTGTAGAAAATGTTATGACACACATAATGCAGCAACTTCATCCTTTTCTGTGTATATTTCAAGATGCTGGAGATGAAGGCTTGTGTTTTTCAAGAGTAGTCAGTGCTGGCCGAGCTCTGCTGCTCCTGAGATTAGCAGGAGTTTTAGCATGGACTTCAGCGGGAGCAGGGGGAGAGAGTGATGCTTTTTGTGGTGAAGGACTGTCAGCCATGGTTTATTTTTCATCTTATTTGGAAGAGAATAAAAAAGTGTTAAAATATTTTTAAAATTAACTACTGTGTTTGCATCATAGAAATACGTTGACACGAGTAGTTGTGTCCTAGGCTGTACACATTGAACTGCATTTGAAGCTGCTGGTGTGGGTCTGGGGATTCAAAGAGTAAAGGCTAGAAGATGCCTTAGCAGGGTGCATCATCCAATCAAAATTTCCTTTCCATAGCAGAATTAAATTGGTTGTAAAATGATCCTGCCTTGGTCCTTGTTTGTAAGGCAGCTTCCTTCATACCTGTGTAGATGTCTGTTGGACCCTAAGGCAAGCCAATAGAAGTGAAAACTTCATTTTCTTTTTAAGCAGAAAAGGGAACCTGCTAGCGATGCGTTGCGCATATTGTGCTTCTTTCATGTGAGACTTCAGAAGAAGAACATGGGCACATACACAGGTTTCTGAATACAAATTGTGTGAAAGAGTATTTTTAAAGCCATTGGATAAGTTCTTAATGAATGAGTATCTTAAAATTAACATTTTAAGATAATATTATATTAATATAATAATCTAATATTTAATATATAATATTAGTATATTTATAGTAATATATTATTAATATAATAATTAATATTAATTAAAAATTAATATTAATATAAAATATTATTAATATAATATTTGGTTAAACCCATGTTTTGTTCTTGATAGTTTATTTGTTCCTTTCACGTCCTGAGGAAAAAAAAAGCTTTTTTGTCATTCTTTGTGTCTCCTAGTTGGTAATATCTTTATTCACAATGATCTGGAGTCATTTGGAAAAGTTTCCAGATGAGTTTGTGGGAACTGGGTTTATTCAGTTTCTAAATCTCATAAGAGGTGGCTTATCAATTGTTTTTTATTTAGACTAAAAGTGGAGTGATTTTTAGTGTCACAAACATGTCCCAGTGCTTACAAAGGGAAAGTGATGAGCTGTTTATAGGTATTGCTCCTTAACGAAGATTCTTGAGGTGGGGTTTTATTTTATATTTTTATGTATTCGTCATTTTTAATACCATTATCCTTGGCTGTGAAATGGAAAGGAAGAAATTATGAACACTATTTTTACAACTAATATTTTGTCATGAAGCCTATAAACGTTAGCATCACTTAGAAAATTGAGAGGGACCTGGCTGAAAGAGCAACTGTAAAATAATAATTCTCTGGAGAAAGATGTTCTTTCTGTCTGGAATAATATTCTTCTCTCCATATTTTGATGTTGCACTACCCTTGACTGATTAAGATAAGAAATATTAGGAAAAGGATAGAAATATTCTTTGGAAAGAACCAAATCTATTGACACTAGTGAGTACTGGTAATGTGAACTAACACTGTTAAACTGGTTGTGAGGTTATTTGCTGAACCAGGTAACTAGCAACTCATGAGCAAACTGTGGTTACTGCTGTGATGTAAAGCTAAACAAAGTTCTTTGGCATATTCAGTATTTTCTCTTGATTTTAGCAAAAGCAGTCACGCATTTTTCCATGTTTGATGTCAACAGGAAATTATTGTGGTAAAAAAGATAGAGATAGTTTCAGATTTTGATGATATTATCATTTTAAATGAAACGATACAAAACTCAGTAAAGTAAGTTTTTAGAAACAGAACAGGATTGATTTTTTATGAGACTTCCCAGCACCCAACAAGGTGTAGAAATGGCTAGAAAGTGCATACTAACATTCAGATTCAGACTCATTCCTATTCTTGAATATTTCCATATTTAGCTTGCTTTAGGTTGGTTTTTACTATTATTGGCAAATCTGTTTTGCTCTCCAGGGAAAATTAAGTTAGAGTCCTCTGTTCAGCTGGAGCCTTATTTTTATTAAAACATGATTTCATTCAGGTTGTTGGTGTTCGTTGCATCTTTAAAAGAGGATACCTGTTTAAGTATCGAGTCAATTAAGGGACAAGAAGATGTGGAGAATTTGATGTTCTCGCTATCAGTGAATCTTTAACAATCTGAATAAGATCTCATCAGATGCATTTTTTTTGTATATTCTTATAGTATTATCAAGACCTGTATTATCTAGGCAAAGAAATGTACCTGTGATGTCTGCCTTCTAGAACTGCATCTGACATTTCTGTCTGAAGCTTCAATCTAAAGTGGCTGCACATTGAAAGACTTAAAATTTGTTCAATGAAGCAGCAGTTAGTATATATTCAGTTGAAAATATCTGAAGGAAGAAAAAGAGATCCTGAGTCTGACTTTATGAACTGTCTGAACAGTTATTCCGCTTCCTATTAAATGGAAATTTATTGAAACAAGAAAAATTGCTCAATAGCTAAAAGTCTATTTTTAAAAGTCTATTATACACTATTTAAATAGTGTAATGAGATTTCTGTATCTGCAATTATTTTGGAAATTACTAAAATAATTTAGGAAATCTCATTGATTTTAGAAATACAAAGCCACAGACATTCTGTAGGTGAAAGAAATAAATTTTCGTGTTCTGTTGATGCTCAGAAATTTTTGCCTGTAAAAGATTACAACCTGTGTCAATATCAGACTAGATGCCTTTTTCAGTGATGTTGTAAAGTTTTTGTGAGAATACAACATTGAAATACCAAACTGAAGTCTTCTCTTTAAATAAAAAAAAAATTAACTGGAAAACGAAGACAGAAATGCTTCAGTTAAAGTGCACTATTTATTCTGTGAAACTTTGAATTCTTTTGTGAAACTTTTGATGATAACCACTGTCTATCTGGACATAATAGATCTCCGACAATCTGCAGGATCAGCTTTGTATATGTTGAACACTTATTTATCAGAATTTCAAAACATATCTGATATTAACTTTCTCCAAGTTATTAACTGTCTAAAGCTTTTTCTTTTGTAATCATACCTTATGGTAAAAGTTGAGACTTATGTTTGCAAAGACCAAGACAGCCTAAAACTTATTCTTTATTTTTTTTGTCTGTTACAATCCAAGTGCAATTCTGAATGTGAAAACATGTTTATTTACAATTTTGAGAGCAGCTATACAAAGTTTCATTACGGTAGTCTGGATCAAGAGAGTTTTATTATCTTTTTTTTCCAACTTTTAACCAAAGTATGGAGTTTAACCACCTATTTTGAAAAATAATGGAGGTATCAGCCAAGGGATCACTTTTCTGTGAATCAGGACCTGAAATCTTTATTCTTTCTTTCTGCTTATGGATCAGACTTTTCCCCCTACTTTTTGCATACTCTTTCTTTTCACCATTTTCATGCAATCTTTGCACTCATTCTCTCTATCAGAATGTTGACTCCTGCTATTGTATAATTTCTTAGAAACTGAGAACCTCTGCAGAATTTCTTCCCACTTTTTTTTCAAAAAATGTAAGACGAACTTCATCCAGTAAGTATTTAAAGTTGTGTTAGAAAACCTTTTGTACTAATCCCATGTTGTGCTTCACCTTTCTCTAAAACTTGCAAATGCAATGCTTATATCTTGGGTCAGGCCTCACACCATCACTTTTCTATGTAGGTCATTCTAAAAAAGAACATTTCATATGTTTTCAGAAATGCATAGTGAAAGTTGTATTTATCTTAATCCCTGGTCTGTGCTCCACTATTTCAATGTGTTGCTTGTTCATGAAACAACCGAAGAAAAAACAGACAGAAGTATTACGATAGCTTTCCCCTTTATAATTTTTAATAGTTAGAAATGTTGAGTGTAAAGGGAGAGTCTTTTGTCATTTCCTACTGCTTTTAAATGCTCTATATCAGTGTAACTGCTCTGCCCTCTCTGAGTGGAGATGATTTTAATATGTCTCATGGTTATCCTATTAACAGCTTAATATGCAGAGTCCCGCTTTGGGAACATGTGTGCCCTAACTGTACAATGCTTTCCTCTAACAACTCTGAGTCACAAGTTAGACACTACTGCTTTGGTTAGACACTAAAAACTAAAAAGATGAGTATTTTCCAATATCAGATTAGTTGTGCGAAACAGAAGCCAAAGGAGAATAACTTCCTCTTTGTGAGAAGAGATATGAAGGCCCCATCAATTTCAAGGACTGATAGCAAGTAATTGGAGTGGTGAACCTGAACATGCTGCCATAATTTGTGCTTTTGATTGAAATTTCAGTTGATTGTAGTTTTTACTCTTAAAAGCAGCAAAAGTATTTTCCCCGCTCATTTAAGTTTTTTCTTTTTTAATATTCATATTGTGAAAAGCATCTATGTCTACCTTTTCCTCTTAGCTGGCAAGTCTTGGAATGAAAAAAATGTTTAAAAACTGGGTTCTTGAGAGGAGATTGTTTAGGCACATGTGTGTGTATGTATGGTTGTGTTTTAAACATAAAAATCAGTTTAAAAGAACTCCTGAGTTTAAAAGAAATTTCTGGCCTGATATTGTGTCCTTTTATGATAAGGAGACACATGTGAAGGTTACCGCACTTATGAACTGAAATGTTAGAAAGGCTGCTGTGGTCCAGGAGTCTAGAGCACAACTAGCTGGGAGAACAGGATTGAGAAGATGTGGCTGGGCAGCTATTTTAAAAAAGCAACCTTCCATTCAGTCATGTTTGCAGGACTAAGAGATGTATTCTGAACCTGGGGTATTTGCCCTTTTTGGTCGATGATGATGGTTGCTCAAATGCCTTGTAATCATTTTTTTTCCAGATGACAAAAGGATTGGATGTTGAAGACTGCTGAACACTGACTTTGAGTGGGGAAGTGCTACACTTAAATTACACAGTCTGTGGTGTAATTTACACACTAGGAAACATTCACTTTCCTGCAGTGGTAGCTTTATCCACTGTTACTTACATAATTTAATAAGGAACCCTAAAAGCTGAATGTAATCATTGCTGCTGCCAATCAGTGCCTGGCAGAAAGCCTGTATTCAATGGCTAATTACAGTGCAGGTTTTAAAAGTATTTCTTTGAAATGGCCTTGTGAACCATTGCTTTCAATATGCGAATATAATATAGTTTACCATTGTGTCACTCCTGGTAGACTAACATCTTAGTTTTTTGGGGGGAATGAAGCTGGAACACTGAAGAAAGTTCTTCATTATGTCGCCTACAGAAATGGTGAGGTGCTTTTTATGAGTTGATAAAGTGTATGAATAATCTTTCAGTTTTGTTTTCCCTTGTAGAGTGCATAATTTTTGTATGTCAATATTGAATTTCTTTTGCCATTCTTTCTTTTATAAACTTGTGTAAAAACTGCCTCTGATGTTCATCGTGGCATTTGCTGTTTGTGACCCATCTAAATCACTTTCTGTTACTTGCAGTTTTACATAAATCTCATGTTTCTTTCTGATTCAAGTCCACTGAAAGCATGGGATCTCATAAGAGCCTGTAAGGTAATGTGCTGTTAACCATTAACTATTTAAGAAATTGAAATTTTAATTCTCTTCTTTTTCTACCTGTCTCCTGGGAAGTCCATGATAACAAAATACTGCTTCTTTCATACAGGGCTTTCACATAGTCTCTTGCCCATGATCTTTCTGAAATCTGATTAATCTGTTAATCTATTTGTTTTGTTCCTTGTGCTAAAATCTTAGTTACAAAAGATCTATGGAAAATTTTGAGAGAACTTCTAAGGTCATATCAGTCTCTGCAATATGAGTCTATAACATCACAGCTCCATGGGCTTTATGATACTGCTGATAACCCATCTGAAAGACCCTTTACTTCCATTTCCAACAGGTTCGGAAAAGCACTCTATGTGACTTTCATCCAAAAGCACGGTAGCTTAGGGTCTAATGGTGAATTCCCCATTTCTCTTGCATCAACTTGTTAACAGCATTGAACTGCTGGAGAAACAGCTCTTCTACCATACTACCTTTGAGGTTATATTGGTCAACTGTCAAATCTTTCTAAAAAAAGAAGAGACAGGTGTTTAAGTTAGGGACTTTTTTTGTGAGTTGTAGCAGAAAAATGATGTCATGAATTTCATTTGATGTCACAATGAACGTATTTAGGCTTCAACAGTAAATGAAAGTAGAATTTTACACCAATACATTTATATAGTTAAGTGTGTGTGTATGTGTGTAAAATGGTTTGCCTGATAATATCGTATGAATTACAGATAAATGGTAGAAAACACTCTTAGGTGGATATATGAAATCTTCCAGCCTTGAATAGGAAAGATATGTACAATAAAAGCAAGGGAGAGAAGAGGTGTTAAGATGAGTTTGAAAATATAATGGTAATGACAGATTGTTATTTTATGAGGCAGGAGTGATTCTTGTCACAAAAGGTCAGGGGTTATATGCAAGCAGACATAGCTGAGAGCCAGTAGAAGAGAATTGAAAATTGGATCCTGA
Source organism: Crypturellus soui (assembly GCA_032275445.1). Classification (NCBI taxonomy): domain Eukaryota; kingdom Metazoa; phylum Chordata; class Aves; order Tinamiformes; family Tinamidae; genus Crypturellus; species Crypturellus soui. The sequence continues at coordinate 121,192 of JAUBNY010000270.1, read as the reverse complement.
ATGGAGAAACAAAAGCCTGCCCTGAGGTACGTGTAAATATGCTGTCATGCATGTGGGAATGAAGCAGCCATTTTATAGGGAGCTGATTTTTTGGTCAATTTCAATCTTTTTTTAATTGAAAAAAAACCCATAAACTACGTTGTTCAGATGAGGATGTAGATAGGTAATTTTGTTCATATACAGGAAAGTGAAGGAGGTAGTAAACTGGGTGACTGTATTCTTTTTTTTCAGTGTGTGTGAGAATGCAATAAATGTTCAGATTTTGAAGCTAATGTGAAGACTATGGGCAGCTCAAGATGCTACAAATTTGGAGAGGGATTTCTTTCTTTGTGTGATGTGTTTCTTAAATCTGGCTCCAATTTGCATGCAATGATCCTTTGTATATTCTAGTAGATAGCAAAGCAAAGTAGAATTTTACTAATTAGATGCCAATTGGGAGTTGATAAGGGATTATTACGTACTTGTTTGAGGTGAGTGTGAGACACAATTTGTCTCCCTTTTACGGACAAGTATTTGTAAGTTACTCTCTTTTAAGATGATTTTGTCTTAACATGTTTCAAAGAGGTTAAAGAATTAAACATCAAAAGCAATAGTTGCTGATTATTTTTTGGTATTTTTTTTGATGTTCCCCCACACAATTGCCAGGCAGCTGAATCACATTAATCTGTCAGTTTCTCTTGGTTATTTGCAGTTCACAAACACATCTTCCTTATTTAAAGGTAGTAAAGAACAGAAAGCTAGTCAAACATGCTTATTTCAGCAATTAAATCTTTTTTCCCAGAGGTAGAGGTCACTTGCAGCTCCAAAAGAATTATTTGAGTAGTGTGTTATTGAGAAGTTAAAAGTAGATATTTTCAGTGACTTTCAAAACAATAGATTTGGTTAGATTTAGGCATTAAAACTTTAAAAATGTAATTCTAAAAAGTTCTATTGCTTGTTTGCCAAAGGTGTGTTTTTTCAGTCAATCTGCAGATACTCTGAAGTAGAAAAAAAGGTTTTCAAAGTTTTGAAATAATAAAATCCCACAAGTTTAGTGCAAGTGTTGTGTATATATTGAAGTCTATCGTAAAAAAGAGATTTCGGCAATTCATAAATTAGAGGAGGGGCCTGTCTCCGTTCTCTTAAAGTTTTTCTTGATAATCAGGTGGAGTAGGAATCTAAATTCACATCTCGTATATTGGTTCGGAGAGAAGTTGCTGCTACCATTTTGTTACTGTAACACCAGTCTCTTGAGAAAAATCAGTCTCTTTTAAAGTGTGGATTTCCTCTCTCTTTTTTTTCTCTTTTTCCTCTTTTTTTTTTTTTTTCAAAACATTGCCTTTTTTGGTTCAAAACTTCCTTTTGACACCAGCAAAGAACAAGAGGAAATTGTGTTAAGCCCCAAAAGTTTAGATGCAAAATTGAAAAATACTTCCATGTGCAGACTTATACCTCCTTTCTCTCTTTTTGCATCACTGTATTTCTTGGTTATTTAGTTTGCTAGTAAAAAAGGTGTGAGGCTATGAAAAAAAGCTTGTAATGAATATAGACAGGAAATCCAGGATTGTCCTTGCTTCTTGTCATGGTTGCAGTGTTACAGAATTTATAGTAAACCCATAAATATCCTATGAATTTGACATATCCAAAGCAGCAAAGCAGAAAAAATTAGGCTTAGTAAGCTTTCACTATCTGAACCTGGGTTAAAAAAGATAGGTTTACTTTTAAAGTATTTACTTTAACAAGTTTCACCATACTCAGTGGGGCAGGATATCACCATGAGTTGTTAGAAATGGCATCTTGGCAAACTGTATTTAAGGATTTATTTTCTAATTGGATCTTCAGAGAAATGATACTCACTTGAATTGAGCTGGCTGGTCAGACAATCACTGAAATGTACCTTTGCAGTTTTGTCTCTTCTAAACTCAGTGAGGGTGGCAAAGTATGCAAACAGGAAAAATATCTTTTTCTTTGCATGCAGTTGTCAGGGTGGGAAATTAACATGTCTATGAAGTGGTTTATGAGTTGATTTACTCTGGTCACCTTATTCCATAAAATGTCTGTTCAACTAAGAAGTCTTTATTTTGGCTTAGTCTGTTCTATATGCTGACTCATAAGTCAGCAAAATTAAAATGATGTTATTTGAAATCAATTTGAAAGTTCACATTTTTATGGAGGGGAGTGTTTTGTTTTTATCAGCCTGTTAAAAGATTTGAGTTAGGTTAACTTGCTGCCTGACTTTTATATCGGGAAAATAGGCATGCTTTTAAGTATAGTATTCTTCTTTTGTCATCTTTAATAGCTTTTCAAACATTAATTTTTATAATGACTAGTGTGTTCTAGAGTTGGGGAAACAGTAGTTTAAGTAAGTGACTTGTCCAGTTTACCAAAATGGAAAACAAAATTCCTGATTTCAGGTTCTGAATTTTAAAGCATACTTCCCCAGACTTTCAAATGAGGAAGACTGAAGAGAGTAAAAATATGCTAATATGAATACTGTATTTTGGTAGACAGACCTCATAGTGACAAAAACTTTCAAAAAATAGATCTACTAAATCTGTGATTTTTATCCCTACGAGTGGCTACTTTATGGAAAAATGATGGAAAAATGCTCATTTTCTGAATCATGAGAAAATTATTTTAAACAGCAATAATAGCATCAACAACAAAAATATTGCTGAAACACTAATCTCTCTCCATGAACACTCCATTTATTGCCATCAAAAAATAATTTACAGCTTTTCTGGCAGCTCTTTACCAAGAGTCTGCCATGAGACAAAGCTGGGCCAGAAGAGGTTTTGCTCATCAACCAGTCTGTGTAATTAGTTTAAGAATAACCTCTCCCTTGTGTACCGAAAAGTAGTGCTATCAGGTAATAGGTCCAGATAAATAGACATCACCCGCCAATTAGAGTTGGATGGGTCAGCAAGGTAAAGCATTTTGTTGATGGAACAGGCTATTTTAAGAAGCTAATCTGCATGTTAAATACAGGTACAATAAATCTTTGTAGAGGTAATAAATGAAATGTTAGTTTTCATATATAGGGAAGCCATATGAAAACCAGCAATTATTTTTTAGCCTGTATTATTTTATCCTTTGCTTTTGGAGTAAAGATTAAAAGTTATCCTATATTTTATTTTTGTGAAGGTATTAGTAGAAAAGAGTATGAAATAAGTCATATCTGAATGGAACCATTCCTGATTTTGGTATGAGATGAGATTTTTGTTCCTACATGGCGTTTTTATGCTTATGTGTTTCTTTTTAACTCATTGAGAACCTACCACTAGATGGAGCAAGTGTTGTTTAATAATGAGGGGGGAAAAAAACAAGAATGCCAAAATCCTCTGCTAAAGTCTTGGAAGGCAAAGTGCACAATCATTTAGAGAGGCATCATCTTTGTTATTAAAAGTTATGTGCTAAACTATAGAAGTTTAATGTAGTTAAAGATATCTAGTCAAGAAAACTCTACTTTCTGGCATATATCTTAATAAAAAAATATACTTAAAACAACCCTAATAAGGGGGCTGGTGGAGAGGAAGGCCAACTTAGAAAATGATTATTTAAAATTTCTTGTAGATGCCATTGCATACTAAGATAATTGGGATGCCATCATTAAATACATTTAGATAATTAGAAACATAGATTTATTAGGACATTTCTCACTGTATTTAGTAATGTTTTATACTGGGCACAGAAAACAATCTTGACCTTAGAGTGTGAGGCATTCCTGCAATTTGAGGTTTCTTCTGTCTCACTGAGCTGCTCAAAAGCAGCATTGCATGCATTGGAATGTTAATAGCAACAGATGCTAAAGAGGAGAATGATACAGCTCCTGTGAATCAGAGGTGAGATTAATTTGGTAGAGCCTATGTTGTTATATCAGCCTTGACTAGCGTCTGCTCTTACTATGACTTACTAGGGCCCAAGATTTTTTTCAGCTCTCTTAGGCTGATTTATTTTATTCAACTGTATTTAATGTGGAATAAAGAATTATAGTGTGCTCTAAGATGGTTAACTCTGCCTGGAAATAGCAAAAAATAACAAAGGTGAAATAAAATTAGATTATAAAGTAGTTTCTTGACAGAGTAGTGAAATTTCTTGGGCTGACATCTCAATGTATGGAAGACTAATAAAATGTACTCTGTATTCTGCATCATTGTGATTGAGCAGATTCTATTTAAATCACCGTTTCAAGGACTGATAGAATATTACACTTTTTCAGATCTTTTCAGTTAAACCTCAGCGACTTGGACTGGACCTACTAATCAGTATCTGAACAGATCGCTGTCATGTCTGACTTATTCACATATCAATGTAGTCTGTGACTTGTCTTCATTTGTTGCAAAGTGTTTTGGTTATTTTCGGTGTACGCAGCGTATTTAATGTTTTTAAATGCTTACCCATTGACACTTCCTATTTTCCCCTTCAGCACGACTTATTTCTCCTCTTCAGTACAACTTATTTAACTTAGGGCATAATTTTATTTTCAATGGAGTACAAAGATACTCTTTTAATAAATAAGTGAAAGAGAGAAGAATACTGGAAGTACAATTCCAATGCAGGCAGTGGCAATGCAAGTCTGCCCATGCAGTTCAACTATTATATATCAATCCTGACCCGAAAAGACTTCCCTCAGGGACAAGGATTAGTGCCTATGCTTGTCTAAACAGCAGTCTCTTTGCTCACTCTGCCAGTAAGGGCAACAATTAGTGTTGGTTGTGATGGTAATTTTCTTGCTATCTGGACCATTACGAAAATTCTGTAGTGTCTATAGACAGGCATATTGGGTACACTGTGTAGCATAAAGATAATTGTGTTGTTGGCCTATTTAAAGAGAAGTATTAGAGGGTTGTAAAAGGATAATAAAGATTTTTGGTAAACCTACTTTTCATCATATTAGGATAAGTCTTTTATGGTCTTCACCTCAGACTTTCTCTACTCTTTTTCTACACATCTCTACTTCCTACTGAGGGTATTTTCTGATGAACTTTACTTTTTTGTCCATATCATCTGTAAATAATAAAGAAAAAAGGGGAATTGCTTGCCTCTGATGTCTTTAAATCATTATGAATACTAATAATAATAAGGTTTTATTTTCAAGGCAGCAATTTTAGAATTATTTGTTCTCAGGACAGGTAAATAAATGATAAACTTGGAGCCAGAAGTGAAATACAGATTAATGAAAGAATGAGCAGGTAGAAAAAGGAATGGACTGAAGATTGCATTTGTTAGGCTGAAATTGGTTCAGTTATTGCTTTTCCTAAAATTTTATGATAGGAAATTTTTGCATTGGATATGTGCAATTTGAGTATTGCAAATTGGAATATTTCCTGAGTGTCTTTTCAATTTAATTTGGGATAAATTGTTTCCTCCAGCCTGTGTAACTGTGCCCTAGCTCTATGAGTTACTGAGTGATGTGCTCATAGGAAGGTTTTGAATTTCCAGAGGGGAGGATAACCCACTTAAGGATCATAATCAACACTATGATAGAGGGGCAGAGTAGCCCTTTTACCTCATAGTGAGGTAGCATGTTAGTTCAAACAAGTATAATAAATATAACACTTAAGAGTTGTACAAGAACAGATCATATGCCTTTGCTATTTACATAATCTGAAAAACCTTAAATCTATCTTATCCTCACATCTACGTGTTTCATATAAAATGCTTCAAAGACTAACAGTGGATAGTCTTGCCATATTATTTGTTCTGTAAACCTGTTTGTCCTCTGTGCATTGTCTAATAAATCTTTTGCTTCTGCTATGGCAACTTCTCTTAGCCATCTATCTTTATTGAGAAAGTGTTGAAGATTTAGACTACAAAATCTTGAAAGAATACAAGGAAATATATGTGTATACTGATTTTGTGTTTGATCATCCATGAGAGATTAGATACCATACTGCTTCAAATTTTCCATTAAAATATCTGACGATTAATATAAGGAGATCTGTAGTTGAAAGGGAGGTTTCTGGACATAGCATCACTTCATTAGAGTTGAAAAGGAGAAGGTACTGTAAACATAGGAGTCTTTTTTTATTATTATGCCCGGGATACAGAGGTAGCCAAAATACCAGCTTCTATCCTTTAGCTACTCTTATCACTTGGATGCAGACCTGGCAATAATGATTCACCTATTTGTCACCTTCATATTGGACAATTGCAATGCATTCCACTTGCAGTTCACCTGGAAGGCCAGTCCAGAATAAATGGTTTAATATGTGGTGGCCTTCTTCTGTAAAAGGCTAGGGTGATAACAGCACATTTGTGTTGCTATAGTCATATATCAGCTGTCATTTCAACTCTAGATCCATTAAGCAATCCTGCAATCACAATCACCATTTCAGTCTTCATGAGAAAGTGACTTCTTGAGTGGGAGATAGTGTAGTTGTGCTTTGCTTTTGTGTGAAAGGGTCTATATGCAGACTTGATGTTCTGGAGTAGCTAAAGTACACTTGTAGTGTGTCTGGTAACAGTTTATGTCCAGTCTGGTATCCGAGTAAATGTTAGATAGTTCATTCTCAGGAAGAGTGTGGCTAGGCTAGTTGACTACTCTTGTGAAATCAGAACACATATGCAAGCAGCTACCCTTGAAAAACAATGCTATGTAATGCCATACTTTTCACGAGACAGATCGTTTGTACATAGGCATGCAAATCAGTCTGAACATAAGGGTCCAGAGATAGTTTTTACTTGAAGTAGAAAAGCAGTTTTGCTATGCTGTTGCTAGAGTGACTAGTAGTAAAAAGGGTCATACAGGAAATTTTTGTGATTCTCTGTGTTATGTCTTTGTGTAGATATTTATCTCAATGCTGATGCCATATATTGATTCTACAAGTGTAAATAATTGTCATGTAAAAGGTAAAGCTAAAGCAGAATGGAGTTTTATCAAATCTATTAGCAACATAATGTGTTTTCTTGATAGGGGAAACTTTTTAAATGCTTCTGACTCCTCAAATTCTTTATGTCAAGACTCTTTTTATCAGTGTAGGGAATGAGCAGTGTAGGGAATGAGCAGCTGAATGGTGTAGGTTAAATATTCACAGGAACAATACACTAGCTAGATGTCATGCGTTAGCAAATCAGAATGTGGAGATATTTCTCCATATTCATTCTCCCATTGATTGTTTGATTGATGATTCCCCTATCATTTTGCTTTCAGTGACTGTGGTGCTGTTCTTAGGCCATCTAGAAGTGCATCCTTGAAAATAATAAGCAGGTGAGCCGTACTGGGAACATGTAATTTGGCCTGAGCTAAAAGACTATCTGTCTGCTGTGTTTTAGGAGCAGAGTTGTGGATGTTGATAAAAACAAGAAGTGACTACAAAACTGAATTTCAGAGGAACTAAGAGTGAGGACTGCGGGAAACAAAGGTTACATTCTCAAGAAGATTACCATGTACCTTGTGGTAGTCAGTTCCATTTGGTTATCTATTTTGTCTTGAACAGCATTTTATACCAAATTTTCATTTAACTTATGATGACAGATTAGTCAGCTCCTTACTTTGTGAACAGATTCAAAGTTTGCAGAAATACAGGATAATCCAGAAGAAAAAAATATGAAACATGAAATATAATCCTTTTCATCCTCTTTTCAAGTTCAGACATCCACTCAATTTATGAAAACACTCTACTGTTATGAAAGTTTCCTTTCTTAGCCATGGTGGGGAAATGGAGGTTTGAGGGTACATACTTTATGTTCTGTTTCTTCAAATATTTGGCTAGAATAGACCTAGGAGTGGTTTTCTGTCTTGCTTTGAAAGACACATCACCATGTTTGATGCAAGGTTAAAACTCAGTCTTGTGCCCCTTGCTTCAGAGGAGAAAGAAGCATGATATAAGGGTTTTAAAAACCCAACTTTTAATAAATAAAGCAATGCACAACTTAAAGTGCCCAGTAATGCTTCCAGTTAGTTTTACGGCCAGACCTCTGAGTGTAACTTCTGGCACATTAATCTCCACTTATTAGAGGTACTCTAAAAGCAGTTCTGATTATAATGACTTATCCCATCTTCTTATTTATCATCAAAGATCATGCTCTGTTTTTAAAAAACTTTCTTTTGTTATACCCATAGCACTTAACTGGAGATACTTTCCCTGTTAATGGAAATGCCTTCTCCTTCATCTGCTGATAGTGTTGATCAGCTTCTGCTTTTTCACTTTTTTTTTTCCTCCTCTCTTACTGGGGGTTCAGTTAGGTGTGTGCCACCTAATCTTTGCCATCTTTTCCTCCCTGTGTGTCAAGTGAATTTTTACTTCAGTAGAAGTTTCCATCCTTTTTTTTTCTTTTTCTTTGTTCTCAAATAATAAATTACTCTACCCTTTTGTCTACTTACTGACTTCTTATACAGGTTGTAAAGTGAATGTGTTACTACCAATCCTTTTCCTGCTTCTCTCAGCCCTTTTTCCCCCACTGCACCTTTCCTGCTTCCTTTGCCAAATGTTCTAAGCCACTTGACTATTCTCTTTTAATTTAAAGAGATCATTGCAAGATTCATGTATTTTCTTTGTTAGTTTGTAGTCTGGATAAACATAACTACTAGAAAATCAAGCTTCTCCTAGTACCATTGTCTCTGGACAAGCCAGATGGCCTGTAAACTCCTTTACCTCTGTGTTGATCCTTCTCCTACCTTTTCTTGTTGCAAATGGAAAATTCTGCAAGGAAAGAATTAAAAAATGTCTGGTTTAAATGAAATACAGCCTGAGCAAAATCTCATTGGAGTCAGTGGGATTCTTTCCATTAACTTTAGTGTGCTTTGATTCAGATGCCAGTTGAACTTTTTTTGCCTTTAATACAGTGGGTACTCAATTATGCTTCTCCTAAAGCTGAGACATGCTGGGAAGGGGAAGAATTTACACTGCTGGAACCCTGGTTCCTGGCAACCATATGCCTTTCAAAGGCATGTCTTTCCCTCTTCCATGGGAAATGAAGGAAAGATTCCCTTTGCTACACCTCTTTAATTACAAAAGCAAGCACCTTCCCACTGCAGTCCTTCTAACATGTAGGAACAATGCTCTAGCCAGAAGTGCCTACTACAGTGCAGTTAGCATTGCCAGAAATTATGATAACCTTTCTGTCTGCATTCCTGATACAGTCCTGCAATCTCCCATGCAACTGTTACTTATAACTGCTGTGCACTCCTTAACCCTCTGTCTTGAGGTTCCTTGAGGACTAAGGATTTCCATATGCCCCTTGCAGCAGCTCTAATACTAGGAAGATCACTCTTTACTATTTATCTTTAGTGAAAATATATTTAGTTAAGAAGTACTGTGTGTTGCTTACTAGATTTTTTTTTAGAAAGTGCACAGACAGAAGACATATGTTAATGGTGTATATGTGTATATACATATGGATATAAATGTGTATGTATAAATACAAAGGAATATAGATATGCACATATAGTAATAATAATATGCATATCATAATACACATATAGTAAAATAAACATGTCTATTTGATTATAAGTCCTTGTCACTGTCTTTTCAAGTTAATAGCAATCAAGACAGATTTGCAAAAAGAGCAACTTACTTTGTACTTGACTAAGTAACTCTACATTTCATGTGTTTTAGTCATCCTGAATCATTGGCACATCAAATCCTGTTTTGACAACTGGCAAAACCATTTAATAAAAGCAGACTATTGCCTATAGCAAGGCTGTCAAAATGCAAGTTTTAGATGAAAGTGTAAACCAGGAGCTAAACATAGTAAGCATGAATAGAATAATTCCACCACAGCTCACTCCTTACTTGTATATGAGCAGGCAATTTGTCTATGTAGTTTTACAGTGGCATAATGGAATTATGCTTTTTTAAAGAATTCTGATCTCTAAGAGAAAATCACAACCTTCTTCCCTTTCCATCCTATTTGGGAATACTTAGTTTCATTAGAAAAACCTTGATTTAATGTTTGAGTAATTGCCATCATACCCCAGGCTGGAAGAATAATTAGCATTTAGTGTTAGGAAGTATGAGAAAAATATGTCACCTACATATAGTACAATGCTTGTAGGTATTCCTTGTAACATACACAGAAAGAAATGTGGTTAGCTTTAAAGAAGTCTGGGTTTCGCGTTTCTGGAAGTACTGGAGCTTTGTAACAGGCTATCTGGAAATAGATCCTGCGTGCTCCCCGTGGGTACAGCAGGTTAGGATACCCCACTGCATGCAGGGAGGCTCCCAGACAGGGATGATACAGAGCCTTGGGAAGGGGTTGATGTGCCTGCGTAAGAAGGTAGGGTATGGTCATGTCCAAATCTACTGCACAGGCTGCCCTGCATGACTCATTGTATATGTGTTGTAAACCCACAAGTGCTTTCTAGAATTAATATGTTGTGTAAGAGTAATAGTATCAATTTTAGTCAGGAGAAACTGAAGTAAAGTTGTAGCTGTGCTTATACGTAGGAGAAGAAAATTCAGCTTTCAGCCAGAACAAAACATGAAGATTTTTTAATGTTTTGGATTTGTCCAAAGCTCCAACATTTCTCTGTTTAGTCTGAGGGGGTAGAGTCACAAAGGGATGCTGATCTCTTCTGAGAGTGAATTCAAGGCACTAAAAAGGTACCATACTCATTTTTAGCTTTTCAGTGGTAGGCTTCTCTTAAAGACAGCAAATGGCCTACTCAGGAAGTAAAGTCTGGATAATAAAGACTATATCTTAAACTCTGTCGCGAAGAAAGACAGTGGAAAGAACTACTGTTTGTATTAATGGTCTTGATGGGTTCATTATGGGTTGTGGTCAGAACAGCATAGGAAATAAAGGAAGAAAGATATGTAATTGCATCTTGCTGTCACAGTCCTATTCCTCATTCTTCTGGAGGAGTATACAATTCCCTTATAGCCATTATGTAGGTGGTGGGTTAGGTCTTCAGCCAAGAGGCTCTTGAGATAAAAATGTCAGTGGTAACCCAAAAGAAGCTTCAAAACTCTTTTCCAGCCTCCTATTCTCTGGCTCAACCTAGACTTGAAAATTCGGAGCAGCTTGGCACTGCTACTCTAAAATAAAGGAAGAGCAGCAGACCCTGAGGGATTGTAAGTGTTGAGGCAGTTGCACCCAGGACTGCCTTATATGAGGAGTGGAAGTATATAGCCATGTTACAGCTGTTGGAAATAACTTCAGAGTTGGTCTATGCTGGAGACATATCAGACTGCCCTAGTATAGGGGTTCTTGATTTCTCAGGAATACCTGGAGCAGAAGGTGGAAGGGGTCAGAAAATAGCTAAACAGTTAATTTTCACTGCAGAATCCAGCTGGGAAAGCACAGGGAGAAGTTATATCGAAGATCATTCCCCATGTTTAATCATTCAGGATCGTAAATTAACAATAAAAATGGCATACAGGTTTTCCTCAGTAGATGGTGATTTATCACTCAATGATATTCAGAAATTATAATTGATGGACCTGCTAGAGAGCTGCACAGTAATAAAAGTTATCTTTCTCAATGTCTTTTGTGATAAAATGTATTTGGCACTTTACACATTTCATAAACTTAATTGCCATCTGACTCATGCTAGTGATCATCTCTATTGCAGCCATTCTTAGTCACCCTAAAACACACTCCTAATGCTTCATTCTACCAACCAAGCTATTTGTTATGTAGACATAGAGCTTTGGCTGTATGCTTAAAATGCAGAGAGCAAGATACTCTGAAATCCTCACCACACCGAATGTGGGTGGAATATAAAAATAACTGTCAGTCTTTAGATGACTATTTTAGATGAACAATTTGGGATGGCAGAGTGGTTGTATGGCCACTTTAGCAAGGAGGGAGGAGCACTAGTGCCACCGACAGAAAGTAATAGTTATTATTCTCTTTTTTATTACCTGATAAAGTTTTGGGGCTCTGAGAGGTTTTGGGCTGGTGGGAGCTTCTTTGATTTAGTCTGTCTTTGTAATGAAGGAAAAGTAATAAGGAGCCTTTAGTCTGTAGATTTCTCAGTGTATGCCTGTGCTTGCTGGAGGTTATGTTTCATCCCTCTCTTGGAATTATTATAATCCTTTTGAGCTGAAATCTTGCTGATGATATTTTTCATGCAAAATATTATGCAAAGCATGAAAAAGATATTTTCATGCACATCCACCTATTCTGGAGCACTCAAAATACTGATATCCTAGGCATGTTTATGGCAGAGCCATGTGCTAAGGAATAAGTTATTTTGGCAAGCCTGCTCATTCTAGTATAGTCCAGCCATCAGTGCACTGTTCTTGTGGCATGGTAGAAATAGTTTGAAATAATCCTTTACTTTCCATAGAGGTACGATGAAGACAGCTTGAGTTAGAGAAGGAATAAGGTGATTGCTTTTTTGCGGTCTGTAATTTCCATGATGATTTCTCATAACAATTGATTTCGTTTAGTCATGCTGGCTCTAAAAATAGGCCAGATTTAAACAGAGTAGTCTAGGTGGATGTGAAATACCAATGTAGGATCTTGTATATATATCCTGTCTGATCAGTCATTTGCAGGCTAATCATTTTTTTCTCAATTTATCAGAGAAATTTGTGGACTCAGGCTGGTAAAGGTATAATTGTAGAGGCCCCCACTTTTTAATGTAGAAAATGTTATAAATAAGGATTTCAGTTAGTCAGTGACAAAACATTCTCTTCTTTTTCAAATAGTTATTTAGATAATTATCTTAATTCATCCTTGTTATCTATGTGGCACTTGGACATTTAATATAACATACATTAATATATAACATATATTTAATAAAATGTATGTTCAAGGAACTGCAATTTATGAAAAGTTTCAAAGTTACAAAAGTTTAATGAACAAATATGTGCTACCTCAGAGCGAGGTCGTTGTCATATAACTGTACATATATCATATATAACTGTATATATTCCTATTTTTAAAATACTTATCATTGGCCTAAGCACAAAGTCTATTTGGGAAGCAGAGAATGCAAACAGCAGGTAGCGTGAAAATTACCCGTAGCAGGTTCTGACCAGTGAGCAGTTGTGTAGGTACAAGAACTTTTGCTTTAGACACTGAACCTTCTAGTAGAAAGAGTGAAAGAGAGCACTTTCTCTTTGTGCTTGTGGACTTTCCTGCAGATTACTTTCTTTTTTTCTGAAACTGCTTTGCTTCAGACAGTTTTGCTTTGAGCTTTTCTGGCTACTCTTGTGTCAGAAAAAGAGAACACACTCCTCGCTATTGTGTGGGCACTGCCTTTATTTGTGCTCAGGTCTCATTTCTTCTTTTCTTCATCATAGATAATTCTTGCAACTTTATTCCTCAGCTATCTTTGCTTCCAGAAGTATTGTTATTGCTTGACTGGACAGGAATGGAAATAAGTTGCTACTCCCAAGTGGAGATCATTGCTTGCAATCAAAAAAAAGCCTTAAATGCCCAATGCTTGTTAAATATATTAGGGAATAGGCGTAGTAGACAGGAAACAGAATATTTCCTTGATTTCTCGACTAAGGATACTTACTTGGAGAAAGCTTTTCATATGTTTTCTGTAAATAAATGTTTCTAGTCTAGGATGAGCAGTTAAAGAACTTTTGGAACTGACACTGAGATCCTTTCTTGTGTTAGTATGGTTGCAGCCTGATAGAAGTGAGAGGCTGGTGGGTGGATAAATCCAAATCTTTGACATTCATTTTCCTTTCAGAAGTGTGAGCTGCCACAGAGAAATGACTTTTCATAGCTGAGGAAAAGGAATTCTTTCTCCCTACCGCACAAGTTTCTGGATTCTCTAAAGCTTTTGCTCCCTTTATTTAAAACCTGTTAAAAAAAGACAATCAGGTTAGACTGTTAGTGCACTGTTGGTCAAGACCTTAGGCTAATGGTTAACCTAAGTGTATTGTTTCACGTAAAAGATTTTACAATATCTTTGGTATCTTCCTTCAGGCAGTTTCTTTATTGAAATGTGTGTATTCAGCACTATTTGTGTGTAAAAATAATTTTTCCCTACCTTCAAAGGGATTTTTTTTTGCTGTACAAAAGGAAGCTGTGAGAACCAAAGTTGACCTACTTTGAGTTGTAGAACTTGTATGGGAACATTCTGCTGATTCTACACAATATATCCACTTTATATTTTTAATTCTAAGTGTATATTAGTGATGAACATAAAGCAATAGGTGCTTGCTTTTTACAAATTTACATAGAAAGGTCTTTAGTCCACCTCTGCCATTCAGAAATGGTTAAAAAGAGAAAAACATCACCAGACTCCATTTTTGCAGTCTCACAAAATGATCATTCAAGTTTAGACTGCTCAAAAGGATAATACTGCTCTCTTAATTCCATGTATATGCTTTGGAAGGTAAACGAGAGTTTGAAGGGTTATGTTTAATGTGCCTTGAACAGAAAGTATGTTTGTCCACCTGATCAAACTCATTAAATTCACTAATTTCTGAGTGGATAAACAGAATAGCAATTATTATTCATGCCTCTTTCACATTTCCCCAGAAGATGTCTACTATCTTCTTTGTTCAAAAGTGCCAGAAATACAGTTTTTGCAGCACCTGGAAGATATGGTCTTCAGTGTGTTTTCTTTTAGAGCTGATGTAGCAGTTATTGCTACTGCTACAAAGATCCGCTAGTGGTATAAGGTACTAACTGAATTTCAAGCACCTTTTAGGAAATGTTATTTTAGTTTCGGATTAGTTTCAAACATAAAGATGAAAAAGGAGGAGAGCAGGGAAGAGTGCACATACTTTTGAAGTAACAGCAAAGAAAGACAAATGATAAACTAGATAAAAATGAGGAATGATTGTAAAAGTTCTCAGTTGCACTCTTGAGCAGAAACTAAGCATTTCTAAACTATTTGGCATAATTTTGTGACAGCTATGATTTTATATCTTTTTCTTTTAGGCAATTCCATAGATTTATATACACATTTCAAGTCTGTGCTCAATTGACAAGATAAATACACTTTGCGTAACTTTATGATTATTTTTTACTTGCTACACAAAGGGGAAGAAAAGTGTGTTCCTAAGTGTTGTGAGATGTAAAAGGGTTTCAGCCAAGAAGTAAACTTGGGACTGGCTACCTCCATGGGAAGGACCCCACTCTATTTCCGTGGATATTAGGCCTGACACCTAACCAAAGCAGAGATTGGACCGTTATATCCAGACACATCGCAGCTGTCTCTAAGAGACTTGTAAAGGCATAAGAATAGTTCACCTTAACTTAATGAGAAGATCTCAGCTTGAATAGCAGCTACATGCTAAAAATACTGGAAAAGTCATTTTTAAATGTAAACTGGTAGTTTGTATTTCCTTGACATTTTTTGTTCTTAAGTTTCTTTGACTTTATATGCCTGACTTCTTTGCCTATTCTCTAAATTCTTCTGGACCATGGACTATCACCCTGCCACTCTGACAAAATCCACCCAGAGCCAAGTGCTGCATTGGAAACTCTCTGAGGAAATCCTGAGCTTTCCCTATGATAAAAAAGAGCAGTTCTTCTATTTATTAAATTTTATTCAGATCAAGTAATTGTCCTACTAGGTGACTGGAGGATTACAGTGTTCTCTGTTGTGACCCTGTTGAGTTACTTATAACTAGAGAAACATTCAAAATCCAGACCCAAGTAGGTCTTAGAGCTAGAAAATTCTTTTGAAAATGTCATGCCTCTGAAATATAGAGCATGACGTAATGAATAATGGGTTTATCTGACCTTGACATTAATTGATGTTATAATTAAAGTATGTGTCTAAATATTTTCCTTACCTGGTACCTCTCTTTTTAAGCTTCCTATGTATTTCTGCTTCTCAGTATATACATATATGCATGTACAGAAGAGGCAGCATTTAGCATTTTAGTTCCATGCTGTCTTGAAAAAATAGGGTAACAAGTCAAGGGAAGAAAAATAACTTATTTATTCTGTGCAGCTTATTTATTAGTGCAGCTCCTGACTGATTTGCAGAATGCTTGTCTGTGATGATCCATCTAGTGCCAATATTTTTATTCTAGTACTTTCATGGTTAGATCTCTTATTTTGGATAGATCTTGACTACTTTCAATGGGAACATACTACACATTATGATGGAAGTCAATGAAGACAGTTGTGGTAGAATATACATATAGAATATAATAGTATGGAATAATATAGAATATAACATTTATAAGCTGCTTGGTAATGACAGTTGTTATCACTATTGCATGGAAATAATGCAGTGGCACAAGAATTTAACAGTAATTTAAGTAAAAAGCAATATTACATTAAGATATTTTGTCACTGCCATAGAAATTCCTGAATTAGCTTGAGATACTATCCAGCTCTAATGCTTCAACAGTATTGTTGGGATGGCGGCTGAAATGGAGAAATGATCCAAAAAACTTGTTTTAAACACAGCAGAAACTATCCTAGTCTGTTCATGTGAGTATTCTTGGACTATCCCTAACTAGTTAGGGTTATTTCCAAGTCATAGTGATGATTTCCATAATCATCTAACCCAAGACTTTTGCAGGTTCAGTAATGTATAGTCTGTATATATAGTATAGTAGACACCTGTGGAATATAACTGTAGTGAACCTCATGGGGACAAAACGAAGAAAAGTCACTGAATTGTGACAACTGTCCTCTGGGCTTTAAATCCTGAAACTTTTGATGTTGGTTTAGTAGTCTTGGAGAGTTTTCTATGTTGTTCAATTATAAAGAAGAAAAGAGAAACAGAAAAGAAATAACTATCAAGAGACAAGGGCTACAACCACTTTGAGTACTTTCCCATAGCAGCTGAGCAAAATGTTTATCAGAGGACTTCAAAACGTGCAGTGCATAGGACATAAAAAGCAGTTCAGTTTATGCTTTGATAAATTATTTAGCCTATTCCTTTCTCCACTGAGTGCTGCAATTTCTTTGAGAGATCACTTATCTTAAAAGTGCATATACTGTAACTACTGATTTATTCTATGTTCTGAATAATTGCATTTCATATATTTTCCATGCAGGTTTGTTTTCTTATCTTGGATACTAAATATATATTTGATTGAGATTCTTCATTAGGTTTTGCTGGCATCACTTCTCTTCCTCGACACCCATTATTAGTTTGGCATTGTCTGATTTGGCACAATAAAGTTACTTTCATTTGTATTAATAAGTGAAGTTCAAAATACCTCCATGCTGTGGCCCAGCTGCAAAAATTTCCCTTGTGACTGTTCTTCACAAGGCAGAATATTAGTATCAGCATAAAATCGTCTTCATTTATTCATGTAATTGTTAATAATGAATTTCACTACATACTTTATAATAGTTTTACAGTTGTTCAGTGTCTAAGTGAGTGGATACCGTTGTCCTCCACTGTGATGGAGAAAGAAACCAAGAGTAGTACTGCTAGGAAATTTTGGAACAACACTCTTATCTCAGGGGAAACAGGTGGAAAATACTTTGAGTAGAATACTTCAGGTAAATATTATTAAAAACATGTACATAAGAGATGATTTATTCAGCTGTCTGTTTATTGGGCAACTAAACTAACTGACTATAGAAGTGCAAACTTAATTATTACAAAACTTAGAGTGCAGTCTGCTCATTCATGAAAATGAATCCGAACATAAATATTGTATACATTTGGATTTAAGGTTTGGGTTCAGCAGCGAGTATTTTGATTTGTTTCTAAATATTCTCCCATTATGAACCTGATAGCTATTTTTTCAGGCTATCTCAATAATAACATTAATGCAGAAATGAAAAAAAAGTCTGCTGTATTCTATTTTTCTCTCCTGTGCACAATCTAATGTTTTGTACTACCTAGTGAAACTGTATAACTCACTGAGTTATAAACTATGTGATAGCTATTTTATGATACTCATGTTCACTGTCTAGCTCATTGGTTTTTTTCCCTGTACTGGGAATTATTACAGTACAAACAGTGAATATATAATTATTTCCAGATTCTGTTGGAAGAAATATATGATCCCTTGGAAAGTCAATGTTAATAGCATTTCCAAAATACAGGCTCCAAAGGAACACATAGATCCTGGAAACTGATTCGACTAATTGTTTTAGTTTAGTCTGTCTTAAAGATGAGGGTTGACTGTAGCAAAAATGAGATCTATTAAACAAGGACATGCTTTTGACTGTCAGTGTTGCAAACATATATAGAGTTTTATTTTCCTGTGATAATCAGACAGTTTATTATTAAGTAATGTTACATTACATTGAAAATTGATGGATGCTTTTCTCAGTATTATAATTCTCCCTTTATTGAAAAAATTTATTTGAGATTTCACAAGAGTCCAAGGCCATTGTAGAACACAGGGTCTTAGTATTCCTGTAGTAAATTAGTATAGTAAATTAGTAAATTTCCTGGGCAAAACTTCATTGAAACTTCTATTTTTGAAAAATTCTCCAATTAAATGTTTAGTAAAGTTTTAGGAGTTTAATATGTATGTTTCTTTTTATGTATTTAGTTATTATATAGACATCATTTTTTTTTTAAACAACTGCAGAAGTTTCCCAGAAGCATATGCCTTTTACTTTACAGATTCTATCTTTGGTATTTGTAGCTAACAAACACAGGCTGAGACCTGTCAGACTGACTTATAACTGAGACCATGTTTTATGGCATCAAAACATTAAAGGCAAACTGTATGGGCAGTGTTGTAATGTTTACAGAGTCTAACAGGACATAGGAAAACTGATACCTAACCATATAATCTGAATGATATTACTAAAAGTTTACTAAAAGTAAAAAATGGATACCTTACTGTTCCAGAATCCTGGAGTCAAACTGTAATAGTCAGTAAGAGATAAGAGAGTTTCTGAGTGTAAGCAAATTCACATATTTTTAGGAATATATGCATATATTTGAAAAATATGATCTGTTTTGCTTGCTGTTCATCTGTATGGGAATTAAACAACTCAGCTGAAGAATGTTATTTCAAGTTGACTAGAGTGTAAGACCTCTGTGAATATCTACAGAGCATTATATCTTCTGAACTTGTAGTTATCTGGATGACTACAAAGATGATAACAAATCATCAGTAATATACAATACTGTTGAACATTGAAGGAAATCTTCACTGATGAGATAAATATAAACAGAGATCAGATTTAACCTGCAACATTAATTTACTAAAATTGGGCTGATTGAATGATTTTATCTTTTTCAGGGCACAGGAAACATGGTAGGCTATCCATGGTAGATCCCATATAATTATACTTTAAAAATGTATTTGATTCTGAATGTAAACTTTTAAGGAAGATGAAGAATGGTGCAGGTATCATGCATAGCAACTGAGTTTAAAGGTAAGCAGAACATGTAACATTAGAAAAGAAAAATCAAACAGGCAAGAAGTTAAAACCAGAATTTTTCATGGATTAGACAGTTCTAGCTTAATGTTGTCTTTAATTGCTAAAAAAAAAACAATAGAATGAGAGATAGAGAGGGAGTATACCAGTGGTATTCCTGATGACAAACCTGGAAAGCATCATCAGTACAGAGAGGGATTAAGAAAAAGAAAGAATGAAATGATCATGAAGAGTAACCTAAGCAGATGAGGGCTAAAGCGTAGTATAATTGTACAAAATTATGCACTGACAGTCTAATCACAGCCATTTCAAATGTAACCTGATGAGTTAGAAACAATTGTGTTTGGGAGCAACCTGAGTGACTACCTAGTTCAGAGTCATTCTGTGACTGCCAGCGGAATGAGAATGTTGAATATATATTCATTCACAGGATTAAACAGAGGAAGACATATTTCCTCAAGGGATGAAATAAGTCAATATTTGTATAAGGTATTAACGATACTCAAGTGTAGACTGCGGTGTACACTTCAGGCCACCCTCAGGAAAGATGGATTTCAGCCTCGAATATTGCCTGAGAGGGACCAGAAAAAAGATAAGGAGGACAAGAAGCTTGTTCACCACAACAGATTTAAAGAGTTTGGTAGGTCTAGTATTGTAAATTAAACTTTGAGAGTGACTTCATAGATACCTGTAATTGTGTCAGAGGGTAAGTTCAAAAGAGGGAGGAAAACTATTGTGGTAACAGGTAATGTCAGCAAGAGATTAATGTAGACTACTCTGAAATAAATGTGGTTTGCAAATTAGTTAACTACATTAGAAAAATAAAGAAAATGGAGTATTAGGGGCAAGAAGTTGCATTTATTAGTGGTGTAGTTTGTGAAGTCTCTGAAAGGTGGTTTGGTTCAGAGGCCAGGTTCGAGGCACCAAAACAGGAGATAATTTTTTATCTTATTTATATTTTTTTTCCTGCTAGTATTATTAGCCCAAAGTGCTGTCTTTACAGTTGCCCCTCTAACCCCTCTCCCTCTGAGTACATAATCATCGCTGTTTCTCTCATATCTTCTGCTAATTCTGTATTGCTTTTTTGCCTCTCACATGCACTGGTGTCTTTCACAATTTAGTCTGCTTTGCCTTCCTCTGTCTACTTTTGGTTAAGGTTGTTCTCATTATCTTCCACAATACGTGATCTAAGCCCATTGCCTTAATAATGCAGAACAGTTTTAGGGCAACATGCTGTCCTTAGAATATGAGCAACCTGCATTTTTTTCCATACACTCTTTTCTGTCAAGCTGTAGTTCAGTCAATTGCCTGAACCTAGGGTAGAACACATGCTGTGTGTGAACTCTATATTTCTAGCTTGCATATCTTCCCTCTCCGACTTTGCTCTTCTATCTGAGTAGAAATGGTATACTGAGAAGCAAAAGGGATCTCTCATCTTAGACAGGAGTTATTTATTTTCCAGTCACAGTACTCTTGCATTGACATCAGATACAAAAGAAATGAGGAGGGAAAAAGCAATTTGTTGTGCTACAGTTTTAATACATTGGCTGCTGTGTACTGTTTAAGCAACTGCATTCAACATATTTCTTCCTATCAAAGGGTCCTAGTTCTAGCTGAAGGGACCTGAGCAAGAATGATAGCCTTATTATTTCTTTCTCCTTAGAAGAAATTGATACACTCAATCCGAGCAGAGAAGCTTTTACCAAGTGATGGGTGCAAGCACTTGATACTGATGTTCTTTGTGGATATCAGAATGCTTGTAAATATAGATGAGTGAGCAGTTAAAGCTGGGCTAGGATCAGGTTCAGCATGTCTATAGGAGCTTATATCTGTAGAATATTTTGTCTTAAGCAATGCCTATCATACGGAGTGTGCATGAAAGTGTGACAAAATCCCTATGATGGGAAGTACACTGCTTTGTTATATAGTTCATTATTTTGACCAAGTTCATTGCTCTTGAAATGTGAATGCTTGTAAAGATCTCAAATGCAGTAATCCATGGCTGACTGAAACCACAGTTTTGATCCCAATTTGCTATTATGAAAAATGCTGCTTATTATTTCTCTTCATTCTGGTCTTTTCTCAACAGTGGTAATTAATCAGCATTTAGGAAAGTGGTTGAGTTTTATTTTGTATCTTCAATATACTTCTTTTTGTCAGTCCCATTAAAATCAAAAGAAAATGTTTGTTGGCAAATAGGTCCCAAGGCACTTCTGCTTGTTTCTGGGCTACAACAGCAAAAATCTTATCAGGCTTGGCGAATCCTACCTATAGTTTTCCAAGCAACTCAAGGGGAAAAGAGAGTTGCAATAGAATTGAGAGTTGTTAGGTATGAATGCCTTCCTTAACGACCTGGCTGGTGCAAGTCCAAGTGGTTGGAAGGGATTCTGTGCATGGTTTTAAAAAAGTATTTTTAATGCAAAACCCTTTTTGCTGTTGTTGTTTGTTTGTTTCCACAGAGAAATATGAACCATTTGCTGCAGAATTACTCCATGTTGCACCTGACTGGCTTTTAATTTTGGTGGGTTTGAGTTCTTAGCCAAATATGTCTGTATTCAAATGTACGTGGAGAAGCAGAAAGTTTAAAATACTAATCCATGCTACATCAACGAGTAGCCATAGATGGAGCCCTCTGTCTTCTTCAGTGGGAATAATTATTGTGATATAAACATGGAAGAGCAGGAAACATCTGCCTGAACACCAAGTGAATTTTCTGTGATTATTACTTTCACAAAGAAGATTGCATGAATTCAGAATGCTAGAAAGCTGTCTGCTGCGCTACTCAGAATTGCAGTGCAAGCCTGGGTATGGTGTTTCCAACATAATCTTTAAAGTGAGGATGGGATTTTCTGAGCTGTGTAAATTTTGCCATTTCTCATGAGGCTCCTTTGAAGTTCCTGAACTTGTAAAAGGTAAGCAGCTTTTAACTGATTTGTGAGCATTCAATTAATCATAGCAGAGTGTTAATTAAATAATTAATATGGGTTCCTTAAATTGTGAAGACATTAAATAATTAAGCAAAATCTTTTTGCAGTGAATAATACCTGTTAGCAGCTATAATTCCACTCCAGCCTTGTGATGTAGAAAACAAAGAAATAAACAGCAATAAAAAAGGTAAAAACATATTTTTGTAACATATCCGTGGGCATTCTGCATGAAAAATATCAACAGATTAATGCCGGTGTTTTTCAAAATTAATTAATTTGAAGTGAGTCATTTCTCATGATGAGTGGCTAATTACAGAACAGCAGAGTTGGAGACATAAAAAGTACTCAGTACTATAAGGACAATCAATACAACTGAAACAATTTCAGTAGTGTTCCTGGAGCTGAAGTTATTCTTAAATAAATTATAAGATTCTGGATAAGAAAACATAAATCACTGCCTGTATGTTCAAACTGCTATTTACTTGTAGCCATATACCACTCAGAGTGCTGAACTCAATTCAGAGTAGGTGTCTCTGGGTATGGATGAGTGGTGGGACCCTTTTGACTTTTAATACTTCTGAAGTCTGACAAATATTTCAGCAATAGCGTTTTGCTCTTCGGAAGGCCATGATATTACTATTTAGAAAATAAGCTTTGGTCTTCTGTGTGGAGACATAGTTTCATGATATACAGCCACATGTCTAAACTGGCTGTATAAAGGAACACTTGGGATCCAATGGGAGGGATATGTTGGTACTGACAAAAGGAGTATAATCATACCTATATTTTCAAATCTAATCAATAATCTTCATGTATTTATGTCTCATCATAAAATCTCGTGGGTATTTTGTACCTACAGCAGCAGAGTCAGGTCCGGCAGAAATAAGATTTTTGTGTCGTCAACTGCTTTTCGAACAATATTTTGTGTATCTTCTATAGATGTTGTGATGAATTCAGTCTGGGTGCAATGACTGTGCAGCTGGATACACCTATGGTTTTGCCAGGGCCAGAGGCCCACGTGCAGCACTGAGTAGCAAGGGATAGACTGCAGTTTAAAAGCTTCTTACTGTTACAGTCTACCCCTTTCCGACAGGAAACAAGCACTTGTGACTATGAAGTGCACCCAGTACTAAGAACTGTTACTACAAGAATTTCAGCTGAAGCCCTTACATATAGTCAGCCTAAAAATTTATAGGGAAATAACCTAGTTTATGACATCAATATTGATGATGATGCTGTACCGGTAGTATTGGAATGGTATGAGGCAGAGATGCTATTTGCTGAAGGGTTTGGTAGACAATGGACATCTCTGTAAGCCAGTGAAAGTTTAATACTGTAATTTTGTATTAAAAGTAAGCTTGCTGAATAAGTTACACATTTCTTTTTTTCCATAGCTTCACTCATTCCATCATATACCTGCCTTTGGAAATGAGTGGCAGATGAAGTAATGCAGAATCTTCATTTTGAAGTAAAAAGAGTTGCACGCATGCATGTCCACATCTACAGATTCCCTATTGCACAGTGTGCAAAAAAAGTATCTTTTCTCTGAAAATTTTAGCATCAGGCTGTGAATAAGATGAGCATCTTCTGCTCTTCTTCCTCTTGTAATTCTTTCTTCTGCTGTTTTTTGACCAGCTGAGACAGAAAACATTGTGGAAACTCCCACATCCTTTAGGCTTTCACTTAAGCAGAAGTTATTCAATATGATTTTTCCATATTAAAAAATAGTTACTTTACAGTAATGATGAAGGATATAACCATGAAATCAATTCAGAAGGATATGCTTGGAATGGAAGCTGAAAAACAACTCACTTTTCACAAAATTAAGACTAGAATGTTAACATAATGCTAGCCTTGGCTCTGTTCTACCTTCATCTCCTTTTGTTTTAGATATTTCAGCAGTATTTCATGATTACTGGTAATCAGTTGTTGGTAAGCATTTGTCCTGTTCAAAGAGGTTTTAATTCTAGTGGTCACCATTTAGAATAGATAGATTGTGCTTTCCTGTTACAATTTTCTTAAGTTTTGTATTGAAAAAAAATGAAGACTGAAATGGAGCTGATACCGAGGTGTTGAGCTTTGTCTGAGAGCCTGCACATAAGTTTCACACAATTAAGAATTTAAATTTTTATGTTGAAATTGCAGAGATCTGGCAAATAATAGTTTGCATTTTTCAGTGAATGATTAACCTTGGCAACTCCATTGCTTGCAATCATTGATCCATGGCCTGGTTTAGAGTGTGTCATGGTGGGAGCTAGATACTAAGACTTCTTCAGACCCTAGAGATCCTGGTTATAGAGACAGAAATTTAAAAACGTAGAAATCCTGAAAGTTAAGTTAAAAAGGAGTTTATATATTTATTAGGCTTGGACTAGGCAGGAATGGAGATTTGGAGGTGGATTTAAGTGACTGATTTTTGTTTGTGTTGAAGCCACGTTGTGGAACTAGGTATTATCCTTTTAGCCTTAGTACTTACAAAATAGAGATGGAAATACATTGTATTTTAAAACATGTTAACATTGTGGGACATTCGGATGTGTTAACTACCTAAGAAATTTTAAATACCTAAGAAAGAGAGAATATCTCAAAACAACAACAACAACAAAAATGAAGAGTTTAAGTTATGGGGTTTAGGAAAAGATGAACTACTATTTTGGAAAAATGACACTGCAAATATATATGATTAAAAAGTATGGACAACTGCTATAGGTACCTTTCAAGGAAATATATTTCATATATGGCCTTCGAATGTCATAAAGGAGCATACATTATACATCTTCTTATAATATTCAGGTTCTTTCTTGTCTTTTAAGTCTTTTTCTCCATGTTAATTATGGTTACCACATTTAGTCTCCCACATAAAAATTCTCTAAGAATTTTGTCAGAGCTCACGTTCAGCTGGGAATTATATTAAATTACATTAAACTTTGCAATGCTGATGCTTCACTACAGAATGACTATCATTTAAGAAGGAAAGAAGGGAACACATTAATGAGGAAATATATTAAAAATGAAATTAGTGACATCAACTACACTCATTGAATAAGCATTTTGATTAATTTGCCATTTCACCTCTTACTTTAGATTTCAATATTTCCTTGTATGTCAAACTCAAGTTTCTAGATCTACTTAATTTTCTTTTGATCTTCCCTGCATAATCCTAAACGTAGAGTCATGAGAAGTGCCCGAGGCCTACTGAAAAAGGTTTTTTTTTGCTCAAATTCTTTATTATTCCTTGGAAATCATTAAAGTACAATACAATAGTGATTCTAGAGGTCCTGTTGTGCTGGTAAGTTTAGGACTACATTTCTCAAATCTGTTAACAGGAAGAACCCTGCCAAAATCGTCTTGAAAATCAGAGCAAGTGATGGGAGAACAAAGTCACAAATCTGCTAAGTAGTTGTTCCTCTATCAGTTTATGAACCAAGAGACTATTGATTTACTTTGGAGAGTCCCACATGCAGAAGATAGGTACTGGAACTGAGAACAAGTCAAATGTACCTGAAGATGCCTGTCCTTTTCTTCTCCCAAAATCAATGGGGGCGCGTAAGTCATGTCTAATGCCACTTTAGATATCCTAAGTTATATGTTGTGTTCATTTCTGTATGTAACAGCCTAGTCATTCAACAGTCATTCAGCTGACTGCCTGGGCTTGCAAAGGCACTGGGAAATAGCAGGCATCTTAGAAGCAGTAACCCAAAACTTGATTCAGGGTTTTTCAGCTCCAGTGAAGATCCATACTTAGAATGGCTCTCTTGGAATGGCCTGTGTCTGGCACTAAGAGTAATAGAGAAGTTTGTAATTCTGCTGTGTCCTCACTGGCTGCCCTGTAGGGCTTATAACATATCCTAAAATCACATAACCTTGTGATTTACAGAAGGAAAGTTGGGAGTTTCCTGCTTTTACTTAACAGGTGTGTTGAATTTGTTTCAGATAAACTTCAGTGAAGTAAGTTGATGAAGTCAATGTTATAAAAGACATCTTAGGAAAACAACAGCAAGTTATGTCCACACGTTTAACACTACAAAGTGAACACAGGGACATGCATTAATAAGCTTCCGGAGAAACTTAATTCTTCTGGTTGGAATAGTGGGAAATTAAACCATAAATGTTGGCACTCAGGTTAGAAATCTTTTTGTAAGCAAAATATAGGATTAAAATGTCTCCTGTTTTATATCTTTTCTAGTACCTATAGAACTGATATGTTTTATGAATCATTTTATTCACTTTCTGTATGTTGCTCTGTGCTTTGTTGATAAGTGAAGAGGCAGAATAGAAGTCTAAAGAGAAATAATTAATGAGCAAGTGTATAATGCAACTTACTATTGAAAAACATTAATACAAAGAGGAATTGGTCAAATATGTGTTATAAAAATCTAATCTATAAAACATATATGGAAATGTATACAAAGCAAATGGCTGTTGATATATAAGTATATTTCAAATCTTTTTATGGTAAAATAGTAAAATTTCATTTCTTTTGGCTAACGTCTTAGCATACAGAAAAAAATTAACCTTTAAAATATGGATATAAGTGGGAGGAAGAATTTGTCTATCTCCATAAGTGTCAAACACTTGATTCTATTTGAACTTGAATTTCACCCCCGCTGTACATAACAGTTATTCATAAAGTGTCCTACTATATTTTGAAGAGAATAAGATAGCTTGTAAATAGAGAGTTTGTAGGCTTGTCTGTTTTTTTTCTTAATTTCCATAGACCCTAAACCATAGAACAGGCTGTGGAGTCTCCTTCTCTGGAGATCTTCAAAATCTACCTGGATGCCACCCACATACTCTCAGTGTCCCTGCTGCAGCAGGGGATTGGACTGGATGATCTCTACAGGTCCCTTCCAACCTCAACCACTCTGTGATTCTGTGTGATTCTGTGTTATGAGACCATATGAATAACTCCAAATCAATGAAGATTGAACTATACAATTACTTAAGTTATGGAAAAGAACTTTAGGGTTGTTCCTAAATTCAGTAATATATAAGCAAAAATTTTAGTCATGTGATTTCATATTTACTTTTTAAAATCAAACTCCTCTGCAAATATTGCTTTGCATTGAAATCTTTTGTCCTGTCTGGTCTCCTTAGAGAAAATATATAGAAAATGTGTAGTTCTTCCTATATTGTCAAATGTACATGTTGTTTCAAATAATGAAACAGATCTTTTAAACTGTACGATACTGTTTGTGATATAGTGAACATCAAAGACTTTACTGGAGAAAAGCTGCCTGGGAAAGGAATTGTCCCCCAGCAATGTTGCAGCAAGGTGTGGAGTATTATGCCAGCTTTCAAGGTAGAGCATCCTGATTACTGTCCTTGAGGCTCCAGGCTGATTTTCTGCCTAGAAACATTTAGCATATAAAGCATGTTGTTCTTCAAGAAAAGAAAAAAAAATCAGACCAAGTATAGCTGTTGTTGCTGTGTCCTGCTATTTTTAAGGCTTTCATATCCAATGAATTTTCTGTTATTGAAATGCAGAAAGGATTTAGTTATTAACTTACTATTGTATGTCTTCTAGTCCTAATATTTGTCTTTCCAATCTTAGTGACATTGAAGTTTGTAACAGTAGGCTACTACTTGATGTCTTAGAACTGTCTTAAATTGTTAATGACGTTTTGTTATGCATGATCCATGAGGTTTTAGTTTGTTCCTTCTTCAGACTGAGCACCACAAAAACTAATGAATTCTTTTTATTTGCTTAGCAATATCTTTTGGAATGATATTGCTTAGATTCAGTATACTGTTATGATGAAAACATAAGAAAATATGGATGTTGAATAATATAAAACATACAATGACCATCATCTGTCATTTTCTTTGTGTATACTCAGTACTGCTTTCTATATTCCATTACTTACTTTCAAGTGCAGTGTACAAATATACAGGTTGCTGCTGCCTGCGAAATATGAAGATGAATTGCAAGAAGTCAGTATATTTAATCTCATAACCATGACAATAGGTCTAAAAACTGCTGATACAAACTCCTAATTTTAAAATAAAGCAGAAATTGTGATTAAATCCAAACCGATCAGCTGAAGTGATTTCACAACTTCATGCTGTGGATGAGAAGGGATAGCAAGGTAAAAGATGAGGAAGGCCAGAGGATACAGAGGAAAAACGGAGAAGTATGGAAATACTTCAGCTGAGTGAATTTTGTTATAACTTATTCTATAGAGTTTGAAATTGTGGACTCAGCCCATTCCTGTTAAGGGCAGCATATTCTGTTCTGACTTCTGCTGTAGAATTTCTGTGACTTCTGCTGTGAACATTCCTGATGCCCAGCTGGATGGGATGGACCTTTAAGGACATTTTGTACTGATCTGGTTTGGTTTCTGAACAAATGGATTGAGTTAGGCAAATCTCAGGTAATTTGAACTTGGTGCTTTATGATTTGCACATATATTTTTATTTTATTTTTTACTTTTAGTTTTGTATCTCCTTAATTTAAGCATTTTAGGACGCTTTCCTTTCATTTTTCTGCAGAGCATATACACCACATAATGATAATCATTTCCTTTCCTTTGTGACAATCCTTTTCATAATCCTTGAAAGATCCCAAATTCTTTCCCAGAAAAAATGACTCACGGGGTCACACCCTTCTACAGGGTGAAGATGGAGAAGATTTTTTTCTTCTGTTTTCCTAGATAGCGCTCTTCAGTGTTTTTGAATAGTTTCACTCAAAGTCTTGAATGACTTCACAAGCAGAGGGAAAGGAGACGCAAAGGAGCCCATGGTGATACTATCGACCTTCTCTGTGATTAAAGTTTATGGACATAACTCTGGTAGCGGCTTAAGAAACTAGGCTGTAATAGCATTACAACAACACTTAATAAGTATAAGCTTCTTCTTTTTTTTTTTTTTCCTGAGTCACTTAAATTGCAAATCACTGATCCAAGGTCTTACAGCCTTGACGTTCAAGTCAAATTATCTGCAAATATTAGAACATGTGCATGTAAGGCACCCTTTACAAGCTTTAAGATCAAAGAGTCACTGTGCAACCTTCAGAATAATATAATTCTGTCACTCAAGAAATCATGAGGAATCTGAGACTTTCAAGTAAACTTTGGAAGTCCCTCTGTGTAAAACTATTTTGAACACAGGTAGTTTATATTCCAAAAAAAGGCTCTATAGTTATAATTTATTTATTTATTTATATGAAACAGGAAAAAAATCTAGATTTACAGTTGCATTCACTCGATATGTTCTAAAGTTATTTTATCTCTGGATGGTCCATTGTTATGTTATTTTAAACAAAGATTGTCTTGTCTTAACAGAACTTTACAGAAAAGCTTCAACAAGTATTGGATGCCCTAGTCTTGCGCCAGTGAAATTTGTTTGTTTGACTTAATGGGTGCTAACAGCTCAAGGAGAGTGTATGGAATTACATACTTGTTCAATATCAAGCAGCAGGGTTCAAGAACTTTCAGAATAGTGCCTACACTGCTTAATTTTTTGATGATTCTTATCACAATCGAAGCAATCAAGTACAAACATGTTTTGGATGGGTGCTGGCTTGTCTATTTCTCTAAAGTTGGTCCGTCTATCTGAGTTGCATTACCAATCTATCTCCAACTGTTTAGTATAATTCTTTGGTTCTAGTTTCCTTACATTTTCTTTATAAAGCTGTGAAACAAAGGTATCAGGATATAATTCCATAACGCATTCTTTCAATTATCTAACATTTAAATGTATATTTCAAGTTTTGAGAAAATATGTTCTTATATTAGTCCTGTATGTAGAACGGAATAATTAATAAAACACACTGTTTATGGAGTGAAATATTTTCTCTGGTAGGGGAGGAATAATGGGTTTGGAAAATAGTTTATGAAATATGGGCTTCTAAACATGGGCTTCTATGCTTCTAATATCTAGAACTTGCTGTTAATGAGGATGATTTCATATAAGCAGCTGCAGGACCAAAGTTTAAATTAAGTATAGCTACTAGAGAGATATAGAGCTAAATATAGCTGTTTGGAGAACTGTGTATTGACATCTAAAATGTCAAAGAACAGAAATGTAATTATTTAGTAATTTCTTTTAATGCTATACAGTTTCTATTTGGTATTTATATTAGGTATTTTTACGTAGATACATTAACATACAGGTTTTGTTTTAAACTAGATACATTTTGAAATCCTTTCCTATATGGGAAAAGGAACTTTGACATTTTTGACTAGAAAGCACGGAATAGTGTATCTTAATGTGATAAACCAGAAGATAAACCAGAACCTTTGTGAAAGGACTATGTGGGCATTTCTGGATGAAAAGGGAATTAAAACCTGTCTGTGCCTTAGTTCTATAACTGTGACCTGAGGATAATAACATAACTTAACTGGTGAGGCTATTGTTAGACTGCATGTTTTAAAGATGGTGAGCTGGCTAAATTTTGTGGTGACAGGGGCCATATAAGCACTGTGAGCACAAACAGTTCTCAGCAATTCACAGTTTCAAACCCTTATAAAATAAAAATAAACATGGCAAAGTTATTTCCTTTAGATATGCAATATAAAAGAAATAAACACAGAAATGTAATTCAACCAGCATTTGGGATGGAAATACTGAACGACTTTTTCTTTTTTTTTTCTTTTTCTTTCCATTTTAGGATTAGAATTAGGAATGTGCAGATAATGTCAAAAAAGTCATATGCTGACAAACTGTAAAACAACATGAAAGTGTTTGTTCCTGCCTACCTATTTATTTATATTTTGGTCTTTCACGTATAGTGTGAAGACGTAATGTGTCAGATGATTATTTTTTCTTACCACTCATCAGTTTCAACAGAATCTGCTTGATATTGTTTTTATGCTGCTTTGGAGGAACTTTTTACAAGTGCTAAGCATGATATTTCTGCTACACTAGAAAATCTAATATAAATATCAACAAAAGAAAACACTGACATATTTCTGTACACTATATTACCTAAATGGATGATAGACAGAAATAATCACTTTGTTTCTTTAAGCAGAGGAGAAACCCATCATGCACCTGTCCGCAAGTATTCACAGAAATTACCAGTCCATGCACAAAAAGGGCACTGCCACTTTGTCATGATGATTGAAGACAGCTAAATGTTAATATTTTACTTGCCTCTTTTTTTCCATTCTCTTCTTGTATGTGTTGATGAATGCATTGTTTCATTTCTCTACCTAATTTGTCCTATAGGCTTCTGATGTCAATGGCAGTTAGGTGTTAAGGCTTTTCTTGCAGTCACCAGAGCCTCTAGAGGGCAATATATACTTTATATTTTAATTCTGGTATAACTGTTACTGGATGTGCATGCATAGTTCTACAGTCTGTGTGCATTTGAATACTGTAAATTAAAATAAAAAAAAAAAAAAGATTTCTAGGTTCTGCATTAATTGTCCCAAACAGCTTCTTATATATGTTATGTATTGAGGAAATAGAATATTTTAATCATAGTCACCTACATGATCTGGCAATGACAACATGTGAATCTGACACACCTTTTTGCAGGAATATACGCAGGAAGGATGAGTGTAGAAATATACAGAAATTTCTTCCAATCCTTTCTAGACACTTCTGTATGTCAACCAGTAAGGGTAAATATCACAGCTACTGGAATTCCATTGTAAGTAGGAATAGAAAGGAACTTTTTTTCCTCTCAGTAAAATTATCAGTCAAAATTCTTCCCATTCAACATGTTCTTTCTGGGTCTGCTCCGGTCAGAGCTTTCTTACATCCAGCAGCTGCTGAGTACTCAGAATTCCCACTAACAACGTCTGCAGGGATTAATGTTTTTTACCATTTTGCACAGGATAAGCACTAATACAACTCTGGCGCTGATAGCATATGTTTTGAGGGACCAAAGTAACTGCATCTTCCATTTACTTTGCGCAGAGTCTCTGAAAAATAAGACTGTCTTACTGATGCTTCTTGGTAATGGCAGGAATGGGAAACTGAGGAATCAAAAATATGCAGGAAAGGCTCATTTAATTTTTTTTTTCTGAGAGAGTTGCAACAAATTAACTTAATTGAGGTGGAAATTTTTAAAACTGAACAAATACTGGAATTAAAAAGTATTTATCAGAGGCTTACTACAAATCTATTGAATATACTTTTTAATATTTTACCTCCTGCTATTATTTTCATTAAAGCTTCTACCCAGTCAGTTCACAGAATGAGCAGTGTTCATTTAATTTCCATGTAATCTTTCCTTTCATGGACATCATTACAGAAGCTAAATAAGTAAGTTCACTCATGTTGCAGTAAGGTGTACAGATCATTTACTATATTTATTAATTAAATTATGTGATTTTTTATATCGTCATCCATGGTGGTCATCAATGACATTGGATTTATTGTAGTGAACTGTAACATTTGAGCTCATATAGTAAGAGGAGGTTTTTACTCCACCACCTTTTTTCTCTATTTGATGGAGATCAGATTGTAATGCGATTCAAAAATGTACATTTCAATTCCTGTATCTCATGTAATGTGCTGTCACCAACACATTCTTCTCTTTTTGATTTCCTCTATTTCAGTTGTTTCCCTTCCCAGTTAAATTTCTTTTTTTTTTCCCAGTTGTGTTCTCCTACCTTCTCTCTTACAAATTCTATTCTTTTGAGTGTTTGTCCTCATCTACATTGTTGCTATAGCCCTACCCTGTTGCAAAAAGCCCAGTCTTCCCTTTATAGCTTAAACCAATCCTTTTCCCCTTCTGCTAGATCTGCTCCTCAGCGTCAGTCTAGTTGTTCATCCAGACCAAATATTTTTACAGCTCTTAAAACACTCTCTGTGAGAATCTGTCTAGTCTCTACCTGCCTAGTTGCTCCAGCCTGTTTTCCCAGGCAGTCACTGTGTTGGCAGCCTCCGCATCAAGTACTCTGTGGAAGTTCACATGTTCCTATAGTCACAAATTACCTTCAGCCTTTCCTCCTTTATATACTCAATTTCCTGAAATCCTAGATTGGACCAGCCTGATTTGGGACAGACTTTGGGACAGGAAGCATTAAGAGGAACATCTCCAGCAGGTTGAGGGAGGGAATCCTGCCCTGAAGGGAAACTCAGCCCTGGTGAGGCCACATCTGGAGCACTGTGTCCAGTTCTGGGGCCCGCAGTACAAGAGGGATGTGGAGCTGCTGGAGAGAGTCCAGTACAGGACGACGAGGATGATCAGGGGCCTGGAGCATCTGCCCTGTGAGGAGAGGCTGAGGGAGCTGGGCCCGTTCAGCCTGGAGAAGAGAAGGCTGAGAGGGGACCTGATCAGTGTCTACAAGTACCTCAAGGGAGGCAGCGAGGAGGATGGGGCTGGCCTCTTTTCAGTAGTGGTCAGCAATAGGGCAAGAGGAAATGACCACACTGAAGGACCAAAAGTTCCACAGGAATATAAGGAAAAAATTCTTGACAGTGAGGGTGATAGAGCACTGGAACAGGTTGCCCAGAGAGGTTGTGGAATCTCCTTTTCTGGAGATCTTCAGAACCCGCTTGGACTCTAGGTGACTCTGAATGTGCAGAGGGGTTGGACTAGATGATCTCTAAAGGTCCCTTCCAACATTAACTATTCTACGATTCTATGATTTTATGACTTATTGGTATTATTATCCTCTTTCATTGGTCTCTGTCTCTACATCTAACCTGGCACCAAATCCAATCCCCGTTTTTATATTCCTTGTCCTATTCTGTGATCCAACTGTGATCCAGCTGGAAGAATTCAGTTCTTGGTCTTCTATTTGGGTTCAGTCTCAGTAGGATCCTTTCCAAAAATGAATTTTTTTTTTGGAAAAGAGCAATTCTGAAGGCTTTTGTGAAACTCCTGTAAGAAGGAAATCTGATTTGCCTTTGCATTAGGGCATGTTCAATTGTCCTGTGCAAAAACAAGTTTTGTAAAATGAAATTGTTAAAGCATTTAACTATAATTACAATGTACAGGTGTGAAGCACAATAACCTACAAACTTGACTAAATATGAAGTAGTTTTCTCAGAAACCAAAAAGTGAACAAAAACATATTAGCTTCCTCTAAGGCCCACTTGTTGCCAAATTTCACATCCATTTGCCACAGTAGGAGGTACAAATGAGAAAAGAAGGCCTTCATATTTTTTAGCATGAGTGAAATATCCTGCTTATTTATACAGAAAAAAAAAGTTATATTCAGAAAATGTTCCTTATTGAACTGCCATTCAAAATTCCAATCCATTTTAGTACAATTTGTCAAGAACAAGCTTTATAAATAATAAAAAAATATATTATGGAAACTGAATTAATCTTTCTTACAGACAGCATTTTTTTTTTTTCTAATTCTGTTTGTCATTGCTTTTAGAGGCAATGGCACCATTCTCAAATTGTTATACATGCAGGGGAAAAACAGATAATTTCTAAAATACTGTAGTAATTCAACTCCAAAAAATCAGATAAATGAAACCTCAAGCAGGTAGCACATTTCCCCCGCAATTGGTCTATTTGGTTTTGCTTTTAAAAAAAGTGAATTTAACTATGTTGTTCAAATATTTGATTTTAACTCCATACCTTAATTTTTATTAATAGTCATTGTTACAGCATGCACAGTACAGAACTATTCCAGCTTTCATCTGTGCACTTTCTTGAAGGTCAAAGCTTAAAATAACTGTCAAGCCTCTGTAACCTAGTAATCATTTTCTGCCTTGAGGTACTTCCTTCTGCAATCAATGCCACAAAATATACAATTATAAATGTATGACACTGCTTCTTTTTGTCCTTCATGTTACCTGAAGATGACAGTTCACACTGTTCATTTTTAATATAAGAAGGTTACAATTATGCAGCATATTAAATTGAAACTGCAATACATGCAGAAGTTGCAGACTCCGAGAACTAATTAAAAAGTGTATCATATAAAACAGATTTTGAAAAGTTTGATGGCATTTGAAACAGACTGTTTTTTATTCTAGTCCAGAATAAACAACTTTTCCACAAAAGTCTGGAAACAATGTGATGCTAGAACTTTCATGTCCCAACAAATAGGTGCACTAGGGACATCGAAACATGATTTTAAGAAGAAAGAAGGAGGAAAGAAATAGAATGAGTAAAATCCTTCTGACAGATATATGCTATACAAAGAGAAGCTTTAAAAATGGCTTCATTTTCTGCATATTTCTGTGCTTTCTACCCATTTGTTTTTCTGCAGTAGTGGTAGTAGTAGGACTAGCAGTAGTATCACCAGAGTGGTACTACTGTCCCAGTTTAGTAGATACTGTTTATACAGTGAGACATCCAGGTTCAAGGAACAAGAGAAAGTGAATTTCCTGAGAAAGAGGTCTGAAGATAGTCAGATCCAAGAAGAAGTTAGGCACTGAAGTATTCCATCAGGAACCAAAATGATGTCCCTCTTCCAAAATCAAGCTTTGCCTAACACTGTAATGGTGGAGGAGGGTATGATAGAGTGCAAGTTTGTTTCTCTCTCTGAAAGCTGAGAAAGAAGAAGGTGAGTTAGACTATATGGCTCAAGGTGAGTTGCAGGACAAATGATCCTGGCCCTACTGTATTCAGCCAGGGCCAGAGGTCAGGAGACAGGTTGTTTCAGCCTCAGAATTGTTCGGCTAGAAAGCAAACCTACTCTGCTGTTGCTGCCTTCTTACCTCCTCTGGCATCTTTTCACTTCACTCATGCTACAGTTATGCTACCTGAAGTAAGCTTAGCTTTCTAGTACTAAAAATTTCCCTGAGGAACATTTTTTTTTGCCAGTGTACAGTTGCAGATAACTTGTCTTGAAAGCCCCAAGGAGCAATTTTTTTCTGCAACTATTAGTTAAATCTGGGGCCTTCTGTGTGTGTGTAAATGAAGAGCTCTGTAGAGCTTTTCACTGTTTTCATTCTTTCATTGTCTTTGGTCATTCATTCTACTGAGCTGTCCTGCAAACTATGAAAGGATCTTAGAGATTCCTGCTCTGGATATCCTGGTCAAGCCAGAAACTCAAACAGTTAAATTCAGGCTTTTTAAATCTTTTTGTCTCTGTGTTTGAGTGTATCTCTTGGCACTGCTCTCTTTAGGGATTGAAATCAGAATATTGCTAACTTCTTATCTGGACCATTTCTAAACATACTTAACTAAAAAGAGCTTCTTTACTCTTTCTTCAGGAAGAAGATGCAGGAAACGGCAAGAAAGCTAGTATTTAACGGTTGGTATAGTTTTATAGTTGCTAGATCCTTTTTTGTGTTTGTGACAAGGAACAAGAAAGTCAGGCTGTTCTGATCAAGGTTGTGTCAGCAATTCTGCATAAACTATCCTCAAGACGTTATAATTTAGTAGCAGATAAAGGACCACTTTAGTTTTAAACTTGGCACTGTGCCTGGGAATGATATTTTAAACCAAACTGATAGCGATGTCTTGGG
Organism: Crypturellus soui; assembly: GCA_032275445.1. Lineage (NCBI taxonomy): Eukaryota > Metazoa > Chordata > Aves > Tinamiformes > Tinamidae > Crypturellus > Crypturellus soui. Next base: position 84,767 of record JAUBNY010000270.1, on the reverse strand, counting down.
TTAATTAATGTCTTCTGTGGAAATATGTTACTCTGCATTAATTCATTCAGGAAACTTAGTTTCCTAACCCACCAGACCTAACATGGTAAACTACCAAAGGTAAGCGAGTACTACCTTCCAGTCAAGTTGTAGTCCTGATTATGCCTCCTTCTGTTCCAATTAGTAAAAATTGTGCAATTATTTTGAGCACGAAGGGAAAAAGATACCATCTCTTATAAAATGCCTGATTATTTAGGCATTCTAAACCAGCTGTGAATCATTTGAAATAACATTTCCTATTGTGGTAAGTACTATGGGAGAAGGGAGGAGGGAAAGACTATGAATCACAATACTTTCAACTTTGGAAAAGATTTTTTTGAAATTGGATTTGGTGATATTTGGTAGAAATTCAAAGTTTAAAGCCTGAAAGAAAGTTTTATAATATGCTATGTGCTATGAATTCCATGTAATTGCATTTCTTATCTTCCATATTTTTCTTTTAGTGTTTGACCGATGATAATCCATTGTGTAGATCAGTCACATTGAGACTTGATTTAGTGCAGAACAACAAACATATAGAATTTAACTTGTGGTGAAGATATATTAATTATATCTTTCATTATGAAACTGCCGAATTTAATTTATGTTTTCATATGTTTTGTCTCTGTGTCTCCATTACTAAATCCTTTCACTTTTAAACACTTATTTATCAATGCATCCCTTTGTAAGTTTTACTGACAAACATAAAGTTATTTCTTGATCTTCCCCGTACTGTGCTAATTAGAATGAACTTATTACAAGCTAGTTTCCACAAAATAATAAATTTAGTTTTAAGTTACCTAAGAGGGCTATAACACCTACTGTCCTTACATGTCACAGGGTACTGAGACAAATAAATTAATTCTGGTGATACAAAATAATAATAATAATAATAATAAGAACAACAAAAATAACAACAGTAACTTTTGAATGTAATGAATAATAATTATTAATATCTAATTCAGAAGTATATCCTGGCTAATTTAAAGAAAAAAAGAATTGCCATGTGCTCTGGTCAAACCTGTAAAAGCTTTGCACTTTTAAAGGGTCTAGTATGCACAAATTTATGTTAAGAAATTTCCAGTTTTATATGTATCTTTTCCTTTTTTGTGTGTGTTATGTACAAAGTACAATCCATGAACCTGTTCTTAGCATATTTGGAGACAGTAATCATCATCCATATGGTTAATGTCATGTGCATGTTTGAAGCTATAGAAATTCCGATGTTAAGAGAGTATTTGTTTTCTTTGTCTTCTATATAATCCCTAAAAAAGCTTTGGGAGTCATAAAATAATGGAAGGCTAGATTAGTTAACAAAAGTACCTTAAATCAATAAATAAAGTACTTTGGATAAAAGAGGAATTTTCAGTTTTTGAGGAGCATGAAAAAATTGTATTATGTAATTATATTACATATGTTTTAGATATATATTACATGTGTAAATGTAATGTAAATGTAAATATAATGTAATGTAATATGTAAATGTAAAATACAATACGTATACAAATATGTAATATATATCTAAAACACATTGAGGCTATTTATTTTCTAGTTACTGAAGGCAATAAGAGTAATACACAATTTTGCAGCGCTGCTTCAGCGTTCTTGGTTAAAAGACACCACAGTTCAAAAGATCTCAACTTGATGGAACCTGAGGGAGAGTTGAAACATACTTTAAAGCCTGATTCAATTATTGACAAATGACTAAAATATCTGCCTCTCACAGTGTTTACTCCAGCATTTTTGTTGCATGTGAAAAATAGGTGAATAGGACATTAGTATGTCATGATGCAGTGACATGTACAATAATGTATATAGCTGCTAATGTAGCTTTTCACCTGTTTGTTTACAAATTCACTAAAATTTTGGCAGGAGTGGGATCACCAACCCATTCATCTGCATAGGACAAAAAAAGACCAAAGTGTTATTCTATTATTACATTCTGTTTTAGTTGACATTTTATTCTTAAAAATTATTTTTTTACTGTCTGCTACCCTGGACAAGGACTGTGAAGAGCACAGGAAATGACATTTGATTTATTTATTGTCCTCGCAGAGTGTGTAAAAAGCACGGATTACAGTACTACCATTTTTCCTGCCATTTCATAACTGTAATCTGCTGATTCTCCTTGCTTGTCACATCCAATTTACTCCAAGAAAGACATGTGTTACACAAGATCACATTTCTACTCGATGGTGGTAGCCTGAAGTTCACAAGGATTATGGTTAAATTCCCTTTCTAACAATTGTATAGAACTAGAAAAGGCCTGTCATATTATTAGTCTAGAGACTTTATAATTATCCAAGTGGAGAAGAGAAAATTGACAGGATCATTACGTATTTTCCATTTTCATTTGCAAGCTCTATTCAAATGTGTTCAGATTACAATCAGAATATGGTTTGGGATCAGAATAAGAACTGAAAGCAAGAAAATAATAGAGATACAGTTAAGCAATACTCCCCAGAGCTGCTATTTTGTTCTAGCAGCAGGTGTAGGAGGAATATGTGTAATACCAAGACGAAGTCAGAAAACCTTTGTTAGAATATTAGCTACTACAATACTCTATCTACTGAAATCAGAGCACTTTTCAAAATCATTTCACTTCTATTTACCAAGCAAATAAATAGTATAGAATATATGCTAACTGCATATGCTAACAATGTGTGAAAAATATGAAGAACATTTTCAGAACAAAATACAGTTTTTCTAATTGCTTTGTTTCCATTGTTATTGTGTTACCTCTAGCAATTAAAGGTAATGGCAGATAAAACAACAAAAGTGAGTGACTTAATAAGAAAACAGTTTTTCAGCATTTAACTCACCCTGAATTTTTTCATTCTTATCTGAAATTAAGTGAAATTTTAAAATTGTGCTCATTAGTATAATCAAGTAGGAAGCAGGTGGAAGAGATATAGTAAGAGTTTATTAGACAAAGAACCATCTTGGTTTTGAGGATTTTCAATAACAAGACTCATGTCATAATTAGCCATCTAAAGAAATTATCAGAGATTTGCATAGTCATCATCTTATCTGTTTTTCCAGTTGATGATCAGGGACATATGCACCTTGGAAAAAAGAGATGGTGGCAGAAGAGGAACAGATCTCTTCAACAAGAAATATGTGCAGTAACTCAGAGTTGTTGACATCTCATAAGAAAAGAAAGTTTGGTATGAAAGGCTTAATGGGAAGCTAGTCCAAGTGAAAAAGGAAAAGTGCTATCCCTTAAAGAAATAATAGCTTGGGTAGGAAGTCTGAACGATACCAAAGTTGGGGAAAGACTGGCAGCATGATAAGTGACTGATGTAACATGCTCATGGACTATTTATTTACTCATTTTACTTAAACACAAAAAGGAAGCATACAAGAAGAGGAAAACAGCTTAGATTACTAAGAAAATGTATGACAAGATGAGAATATAGGAGCAAAATCAGAAAATTTGAGATATGGAAAGAGATGCAACAGATCAGAGGTACAAAAAAAATCCAATAATTCATTCTATATACACATTAGTAGTTAGAGGGAGACCAAAGGCAGTATAGGTCTGCTAATCAGTAGAATGTAAAAGCTATCAGCAAATGATTGAAAGGAAGCTAAAGTGCTTAATGTCTTTTTTTAATTGCATCCATCTTCACTGAAAAGGTCAGATAGTCAGATGACTATCATAACTTATACTAGAAAAGCAGGAATATATTTTAATCTTTAGTAAGGAAATACAGGTGAGAGTACTTTGATTTCATCAGATGGTTCTTTAAGATGCAAGATGAAGTTCATCAGTCCCAATGATTTGGAAAGATCTAACTTACTGTTATTATTGAGAACTCAGGGAGAACATGTAAGAGTAGCAAAGGGCAAATATAATACCTATTTTAAAAATAAGATTGTGAAGGAAGATTGTGAATTACAGTAGTTGATTTCATCTTTGAGATAAAATATCCAACTGACTTTATTTAAAGGATTGGTAAGGAAGAGGAATAATTTATTGCCACTTTTTAATGTGATAATAGAGACATATTCTATTTCTTGATTTTTAGGAGGTTTTTGATATTGCCTTATGCAGTTTTTTCTAAAGGTGACAATATTATATGGTGATTTCAAAACCTGACTGGAGGTTCATACCAGAAAGTAGTTATTAATGGTTGCTTGTTGAAAGAGAAGGATGTATTAACTTGAGTTCTGTGGGGTACTTTGTCTCTTACTACTGGTATGTTAGTGAATGATTTGGATGACAGCAGAGGAGATTATTCATATTAAATTTATAGACAACTTTTACCTGAAGGAACCGAGATTGATTGGATAGTAGGCATGTATAACAGAATGATTCTGGAAAAGTTCATGTATGATCTGAAAGAAATAGATGCTATTACTGCTGTGGTAGTGCATTTAGGCACAGAAAATAACCAGGAGTGACTGCTGCTGAGCTTTTACACAGACTGTGAACAGATTATTTCCTTTATAGGAGCAAAATGGAAGTCTGCCTCCTGCCTGGGCAGTGTCATAGAGGAGTAGAAGGCAAGGTCAGGCTCAGTCCTGAATTCTTCATACCTTTGGATCATACATGATGTTAAGCATAACAGTAATATGGCTCAGATTGTATTTCTGTGTGGAACAAGAAAGCTCTACTGACTCAGTTCCGTTAAAACTGTGCAATGGTGACACACAGCCTGTGGAGCTGATGCTGAGAAAGCTCCCGTTTTATTGGGGATTTCCCTTTTCACTTCTGTTGGCAATCAAATCTATGAAGAGCAATAATTTGAGAGGAATTAGACAATGACTCTGCCTCATGCATTTATTTATATATTCATATACCAGCTTCATATACCAGCTATACACAGGGGTAGGAGAAATGGAAGTGCTTAAGCACTCATTATGTTTCCAATAGAAGGCTCAATGGAAACCATTCACAAGCATAAGAACACCTTTTTTTTTTTTTCTGGCGGGGAATTAGGAATCCTCTGGAAGAATTAGAGCAGTTATCATAACCTGCATGTCACCCCAGTAAATGGTGCTAGGGCAACACAGATCCCAGTCCAGATTCTCTGTTCAGCCATGAAAACTTAGTTTCCCTCTACATTTCTTTTTTCTATCAACTTGGTCAGTATGGGAAAGGGCAAAGATAGTTATGGAGGAGAAAGGAAGCACAATAGAACGATAAGCAAGAAAATGCAACTAATAAGACAAAAGGAAAAAGATGCAAAGACCTTGATTTTTAAATTGTGTATCCATGTGTCATTGCTCTATTATAGTTCTATTACTCTACAAGATCACTGGACTCTTCCCACTGATAGTGTCTCCTGACTTCAGCATCTACAAATTTTATATAGAATTGTTATGATTAGAAAAGAAATTCAGGATCATCAAGTCCGACTGTAAACCCATCACCACCATGCCTGCTAAACCATGTCCCTAACATGGTTTACACATTTCTTGAACACTGCCAGAGATGGTGACTTCACCACTTCCCTGGGCAGCCTGTTCCAATGCTTCACTACTTCTTTTATGTAGAAATTATTCCTAATGTCTAGCCTGGACCTCCTCTGACACAACTTGAGACCATTTCCTCTTGTCCTATCGGTAGTTATCCTGGAGTAGAGATAAATCCCTGCCTCACTACAACCTCCTTTCAGGTAATTGTAGAAAGCAATAAGGTCTCCCCTGAGTCTCCTTTTCTCCAAACTAAATGCATAAATTGCAAGAAAGTAACATCGGAGAACAGGAAAGTTTTCCAAAATGATTCCTGTATTACTCCTGTAATAAAGGATCTTTCAATGTAAGTCCTTATACTTAGGCAGTATCTTACCTTTTGTGTTAATTCCTGTATTTGCTTTAGTAGATAATTCTCCTGAGACAATGACCTGCTTAGATCTATGATTTGTTAGATTTGCTGTATTTGTACCTAGATACAATGTTTATTATTTTTCTTTTCTTGGATACCAACTCCATAGCAGAGAGATTCATAGCTATTTTTCTTGTAATATAACAAATAATTTTTTTCAGCAGTGTTTTGGACTGGTGATTATCTACCCCTCTCTTTGCTTCTGCTCTCATTGAAGAATGCATTTCCTTCTCAGCTCTGAATATTTTTTTTCCTAATAGATGAATCATTACTGTTGAGCTTACATTAAATATTAACCACATGTCAATGTAGACTAGTTTTGTTTTTCCCCTCTTTTGCTTGCCTGCATGGGGACTCTTGAAATTAAAAAAATAAGCTAACATTCTTGCCACGGTTTAACTGGAGTGGCTTTTTCTGTGTGTTGTTTCCTTACTGCCAGCTACTTTTTTTCGTTTATTTTCCATTGTCCATTTATTCTTTCTATTCTATTCAAAATGATGAGTCACCTACGTATGCCCACTGCACACCAACCAACCTCCCCCTTTTTCTTAGGAGACAGGACACAATACTGCTTTTTTTTTTTACAATCAGATCTCTTGAGCTGTTCATGTCTGTCATTCTCATAGAATGATTTCCTTAATTTGTCAAAATGTATCTTAGTTCATATAGCTGCAATAATATAACTAAATTTTGCATAGAGTTCTGTATTTGTCTGTTCTATTGTTTAATTGAATCAAATCAAGAAATCTTTATTTGAGAGAATTTTTCAAGCAAAGCTCTTTCAAGGTCCTTGCTTATTACTGAAATATGTTCTAAATAACATCGTAATGCTACTGAAGCATCCTAATGCTTCAATATTTGGTGAAGAAATCTAACAACCATAATTGCTGGGAACATTGAGAATATTTGTAGTGTATAAGAGTTCATTATTACTTGATTCTGCCATCAATTTGTGGAACTTAGAATTGCTGTCCTAATCTAGGACCTAGGAGAATGAAAGTGATGGGAGATATTTTTACTCTGTAAATGTATTCAAGTAATAATTTATAATAAGGTTGTCTGGGCATTAGAAGTTTGCTAACTAACAGGAGTGACGCTCTCAAATACCTTTGAAAATAGAGTATAGGAAAATGTCTCAAGTTGAAAGGTAAATACATGGAAAAACCTATAGGAGGAGATTGTTCTGGGACTAGGACTAAAATATGATATAGGATGATTAGTGTTTTTGACTTTGGCCAAATTTAATGCATTGGAGATACCAACAAGTCTCTTAAAATACTCAGAAGCATCGGAAAGTACCCCACACAGTCTCCAGCTACTTGAAGGAAAAGGACTTTGCATTTAGAATATTGACATATTTTTCATTTTAAAAATGTTATTAGGAGTAGATATGGTAAATGTAATTATGAAAATAGTAATATTTCAGTCTCCTGTTTGTTGTAGAACTTCGCTTCTATGTAAGATACTGTGGCCATTTCCTTTGTTAAATATTTTTTTTCCTACCCAGAAACATTAAACCACGTACTTTAACAGTTCAAGAATGTAGTAAACTGTTCTGACAAAACCATGTGTGAACATAAGTCTAGTGAGCTTAAGATAAAGTGAAAGATTCTTTTGGAACATATTACTGGCTTATGCTTATAAGACTTTATCTGATAGAAATAAATTGGATTTTGTTTTGGTAAGTTTGAATCTAGAACGTGTAAAATTACAGGAGAAAAAGAATTAAATGGGCAAAAGTAAAACAGGTAGGAATAAAAGACTAATGAGTGCTCGAATAAAGTGCTTTTCCACCTTCACCTATCTAGAGTGGATTAAATTTATACACTCAAATTTAAACTCATTTATCGATTCTTTCTCCAGTGATAATTAAAATGGGAAAAAAAAACAAAAAAAAAAAAAACAAAAACCAGAGTGGCTATAGAAGATAGATGGCTAACAGAAGAAAAAATAAAGGGAATTAAGACATAAAATTACCATAAAGCAAATCAAAAAACAGGATCAGTTACAGAGGTGGGAAAATGAGAAGAGATTAGTTGTAGGAAGAAATTTTAATAGCAAAGGCTATGATATTTTAAGCATATAAATGTCTCTATCAGCCTGTAAAAAAATTAACTTCTAAGTGGATAGGATTTTTTAAAATGAATTACAGTTATAACAAAGTTCTTTTTAGAATAATTATTTTTAAAGTACTTGTTCCATAGAAAATTACTGGCAATTCTTTTTCTCATCTAGTTAAACTAATTGTGAATGTGACCTACATTCGTAATAGATTCATTATAAAGAGTTAAAGAATAAAACCGTGTGACCCTCTCTTCTTGATGAAAAATATATTTTTGTATATTAAAGGGGTTTTATGATTTCAGTGTTTTCTGAACACCACAGCTATAATGCAAAAATTTTATACCCATTTATGATAGTTTTCTTTTATTGCCACGCTGAGACCATTCAGCTTTCATTCCTTTCACATCAATCTTCCTCTCCTTACTTCCCCGTTCCCCACAAGTAATGCAAGTATACATCCATCTTACAGTAATAATAATCTATTCGGGTTTGAGTTTTATCTATTATGTTGGTAAGAAAAATCCTTTCATTTAAAAGCAAGCTTTTTGCAAGAGAAAAGTTAACCACAAGTGTGTTTTTAGAGAACCACTGAGACATCTTCAAAAAAAAAATCAAAAGGGATCTATGCTGAACGAAATGGGAGTATGAAAAAGAAATGCTTTGACTTGCTTTGGTCTTCGACGGACTGCAGTTGTCATTTATTTCTGCTTGTCTGAAGTTGTGAAACAGAATTGAAAAGCAAAACAACAGATTTAATTTCTTTTCCTCGGGAACTACAATAGTTCTTGTTTTGTTTTGTTTTTAAAGCTTTTTTTCATTCAATGTCCATGAATATGAATGAAAGAGAGCTTCATATAGGTGGTTGTTAAAAATAAAGAAAATGTAAATGTCTGCACCAGGTGTGGATTTATAAAAACTGACTGGAATTGCTGTTGCACAAGCAAGTCATATCAGCAGTTATTACTGTAGGGTCTCATTTGTGCTTTTTGTGTTCAAAAGGAAGATTTCTTACTTGAACGGATGTGCTGCCTTGATAAAGCATCAACATTTGTCAGATGGTGAGATTAGACTCCTAACAACTTGCAGATGACATTCAGCCATAGCAAACCCTCATCGTCTGTTGACAGTTTGTCTAGTATGTGTGTACAATGCTGACATTTAGACAAGAAAATGTCTGAAAAGTATGGTTGAAGAGAGCGAAGTTGAAGCTAATCTTAAATTTCTGAAGCTTGTTTATTTTTAGTGGGAACTTTTTATGTCCATTTGGCTTCTCTGTAGCTTGTCTGCAAACTTGCACAAGAAGAAAAATTATACTCTACCCACTTTCGGAAAAATATAAAAAAGATTTGTAAATTAAAATTAAAACTGATTTTTCAGAAGAATGGAATGAATTATTCATATGCTTTGCTTCATTTTCTGTTTGCAAAATATATTTGCAAAGACATTATTTTAATAATTTATTCATTGTTCATCTTTGCTCCCAATGTAATTTCTGCAAATAACTTTCTTGCAAACAATTCATTCTAAAGCTTTTAGATGTATGAAATTTGAGCCAATTGGACTGAAAACATTAGTCACACGTTCAGTTTCTGTTTCCAGATTGGATGGCTATGACTCAAGAATCTGCATTCTGCTTGAAGTCATGCATATGGCTTTGAAATTCCATGAATTTTATGAGTATGTCAAATGTGTTTAAAATTCAGTCTTTTGGAATATATTTCAGCTAATAACTTCTCTTGCTTTCACATTTTTGAGTGGAAGATTTTGTAGATAAATCAGGTTTACTAAAATTTCAACTAATATACCTTGATGTTTATCTTTAGCAAATGTTCTCCTCTTAAAAAGTGAAATGATAAATATTAAGAAGGAAGATGTGCTTATCCACTTTTCAAATTTTCAATTATTTAATAAGAAATTTTAGCCTTTTCTGTTATTGCCTATCCTTAAAACTTAGGAGGAAGAAATTACAGCTGTGTTTCTCAAAAAAAATTACAAGTTTCTCTCCACGTTATATGGAATTCTTAATATTCGCATCCTTCTGGGCCATACATCTGCTTATGTGTGTAAGAAAGCAGCAAACTATTTCACGACTGAGTAAAGTTTTGCAAAGAAAAAGCTATATTTTAAACCAGCGCTAAAACACTGGTTAGTGGCTGTGTAATCTTTGAAACATTTTCTTCAACTTGATATAACCTATCTAAGATAACCAGCTTGCAAGGGAATGTCATGAAGAATCTGCTTTTCTAGGCATGAGGCGTGGAAGGGGATTCCTAGTTTGTGTGTTGCTTCCATAGTGTTTTGAATACAAGGAGTAATGACCTCTCTGGTGACTTAAATGGGACTGACCAAGTGCCTGAGAAGCAGGTGGACTGGGTGCTTTGTCACTAGTTATACTACTCCCAAACAGCAGTCACAACATAGCTGAAAAAAAAAAGGAGGGAAAATGCCATCAAAAATGCAAAGTGTAGCAACCAGCTGTGCAAATTTTTAATTTTGCTGAACTGAATTTATATTAGTCATTACTTGCTATTTAATGAAGAAAGATAATATTGACTATTTTTGCAATAATAATTGCAAGCAAGTAACAGCCATCAGGTGT
>JAUBNY010000270.1:0-74243 GCA_032275445.1 Crypturellus soui | reverse complement strand
ACATACTTCTGTTTGAGTGATTTTGATATGCGTTAGATAGGGGCTGAAATAGTGTCTAAGATGGTGGCTGTCAAAGATATTAGTATTTTAAAAATTTAATTGACAGATCTGTTGTGGGTTTTAGGAGCTGTTTGGTAAGCATGCCATGGTGAGAATTTGATAATGTGAGTTTCATTTTATTTTTATAACATATGGCAACCAAATAGCATGTAATTAAGGATCTAAGGATCATGCTGTAGAGGGACTGACGGTGATAATTTTGTAGCTGTAAACCAATGCAACACCTTTGGAAATAAATGACACAACAACAACAACAACAACAACAACAACAACAACAACAACAACAAAACATTGGTGTAGCCAGGATGAACCAAACACTTCTGAACTGTCTGAATTTGTATGGCTACAAATTAATTTGAGCAACCACTATCTCATTCTTCCAAATTTTCATGTGAGTCTCTTGGAAAGTTTATCTCAGTGGACGTTCACTGTCATATTGAAATATAAGGCGAAATAAGAACCACATCTAAATGCTGGGGCTATCCTGAAGTCTGAAGGATAGCAACCTGCACTGGGGCTGTGCTTGTGCCCCCTTCTCCATTACAGTGGCTGCGGTCTACTGATGCTCCACAACATGCAGTTAACCTTTCAATGCTGGAGACCAGATAAAGCTAGGAGGAATGAGTAACCTATGATGAATGCTAGTACTGTTATTTCTACTTTTGTGGATAACATCTGTGGTCCAGGAGGTGGTTTGGACTACATTAAGATTATTACAGGAGACTATAAAGTTATCAAAATGTAACTGGGTTTCTCAAATCCTCTAAGCTGAAAGAAATGGCTCCTCTGTTTCTAAATGCCTCATAAAACTAAAGGAGAATATATTTACAGGTAAAAGGTTAAGAAAAAAGCGATTTTTATTTTCCATTTCTGTGGAGAATCTTTGCATCCTTTTTGGTGCAGACTATTTAGTTGCAAAGCATTCACATGTATCAGGAATTGTGTTTTTATTCTCAAATGTTTACTGGTGACCTCTTTACTGTTTACATTCATGTGCTGTGGGACACTGTTGTAATACTGATTTCTGAGATTTTGAATATATGATATAAGCTTGTCATCTGTAGCTGGGAATTATCTTCTTTTGTAATACTTACCAGCTGTTAACTAGACATAATGAAGAGGTCTCTCTCTCCATTCAGTAGGGATAGAACTCAACCTAGCAAAAGATGCTAAAGTAAAGCATATGTTAGAATTTGATGACTTGCATTTAAACAACTTTTTTTTTCTTTTTCCACCATTAATACTTACTGTGTTGATATTTTTATTCTTTATTAGTGTGTAAAAAATAAAGGATCTGAACCTGCTGTTATATAAAAATAATTTATATGATACATCAGTGAGATCTTATACTGGTATCATAATTACAAACGCAGAAAAAATGTTAAGTTTTGTTCCCATAACTTGCAAATACTGGATCTGTGTTGTTGCTTTCAATTCAAACCGACTCAAACGCAAATCAGAGACTATTAGAAATACTAATATGCATACTTGTCTGTGTCCATGGAGAAAAGGACGAGAAAAGGCAAAGTCTCAGTTTTATAGATTTAATGGCAGCTACCAAGACTTTGATATCCAGGTGGTATCAACAATTTGCAGGTATTTTGATTTCTGTATTTCATTACATAGGAAACCCTGAGTGATTGGAGACTGATATCAAAACTAGTGATTTTCCAGAGAACATAGAGCAGCTGCTATACTTAAAGCACCAGTCTCCAAAGATCAAATATTCACTTCTTCCTGATTATTTTGTTCATCTGTGTTATTGACATTTGAGGTAATATTGTCATAGAAGATTTGAAGAAAGCACTTGAAGCTGATTACTGTCTGCAATCACAATGGGACAAAATTAGATCAAGCTGAATCAGTAATTTATCAGTGCAAATATGTTATTTTCAGATAAAATGCTATAGTACCATTAAGAAATATTTGCATAAGAAATGTAGGTTGGAAATGCTGAGAGAATAGCATCTAAATATGCTGAAATTTTCTATATAAGATAAAGGCAGGACCTGAAATTTTGGATGCATGGAACACCCAAATTAGTGTAGTACTGAAGTAATGTATAAAAAATGAAACTAATACACCTGCTTTACTCTTTACACAGTCCTAACCTTAACTAGAGGACTAGTCAAAAGGATAGATTAATCCTCATATGAGACAACCACGTTGCAACATGATCTACCAGTCCAGTCTATTAGCCCCTGTTCATCTGAGCCCAACCCTTTGTGTTCGCACCAGTTGAAATACACAGTTGGCCCACTTTGGTATTTCTCCTAATCTTTATTCCCAGACAGTCAGCTCCTGTCAGCTCTAAATTTAGCATTCATTTTAGCTCTGCAACAAATGTTCCAAATATAAACTCAGATCTATCTTCTGATATCTGCTTGTGCCCGCTGAGTGTCAGGAGCACTCTAACCTTGGCTTTATCACACACCATGGTTGTGTTGGGTGCTATAAATATAGCCCAGGTATTCTGGTGGCAGTGCTACTCCTTTTAGCTTTGCCAAGATTTGTCCTTGAGTCTACGTGTTGGCTTTTCTTGGCTAAACAGTACCTGGGTATCCCATCAAGTATATCTGTAGGTTTGTGACTTCACCCTAAAAGCCTCTTTCATCCTCTTTCCCCCAGCACATCCCAATGGATGTAAATACCTGTTTTGGCCATAATTTTACTGTAAGCAGTCTTCAACTAATGTTCCTTTTTACATTCAGAACTTCTGTTTTTTACTGCCTGTAAGCCCTTTTACTATTCTCAGCTCTCACCTCAGCTAAAACTTTGGGTGACTGCTTCATTTCTAAACAGTCACTTGATTGTTATCTCTAAACCACACATACTATCCTTTCAAATTCAATCCAAAGTGTTATTCATTGGTCTTGTGTAATCTCAACCTATTTCGCTATTTACTCCAATGACTCTATATCAGTCCTGTTTTTCAAAATAATTATTCTGTACTCCCTAACCCAATGCTGTTATTCTTTCTGGTTATAATCCTAAACCTATTTCTGAATATAATATTATATTATATATAAAAAAACGCTAAAAATGCTAAAAAATATAATATGCACTAAAATAGGGCTAATAAAGTTGGTGTTGAAGAACACCACCACCACCAACGAATATGAACAGTTAGTTTATAATCTGAAATTCATTTGTGACAATAACATCAATTAATTTTTGTTTCATTTTGTTTAAATTGCAAACCCAGACACGCATGGAAGTCCTAAAATCAATTTTCAATTTATAGTACAAAAATTGCAAGATACTTGACATTTGTGTTGAAGCCACCTACTCTTCAAGGGTAATTTTTGAGTGATTTTAGTTGCATAAGCCTTTGATTTATAAAGAGACTAAACACAGTATCCCCATTAGGTAATGCTTTTAAAATAAGAAACAAAACAAAAGAGTGAGTCTTTATAAAAAAAAGAGTCATGTTTATTGTGAAATATTATGTTTATTCAGTGAACTTGAGATCTGAAATTTATGTTAGTAGGAATATATATTGCTGTGTTACATATCAATAGATGATAAACTTGGATTTCAGATAATAAGCAGTGATCTCAGGAGGATTTTATGTATTTTTTTGTAATCATGATTATGAATAATCTTTTTGTGGTTGATATATAATGAATGTTAACTTCAGGATGATGTTACTGATTCATTTAACATCTCATGGTTAAATCATGACTATCCATTAATTAAATGGAAAACACATGGGCATAAATTAGTCTTTAATTTTTAGTTAGAAGAAATGATTTCTCCAACTGTACCTTTACAAATATTTAAATTAAGAGTTTGGTTGAAAACGTACTTCTATGTTGGGAATAAAACTGAGAAAATCAGGCCGATGACCTAGGTAGGCAAGTCTGTGGCTTCCAATTTCTTATCAGTGCTTTGAATCAATCATAATACTTCATAAATATTCCTATCACTTTCTCAATATTTAGCAGAAAATTACTTTTCCTTCCTTTGGATTTTTTTTCCTTCCTCTTTCTTGTTTTCTTGGAGTAAAGTTTGTTTTTCACTTTTGTGGTGTTTTCTTAGCTTCTCAATCTGTAGCACTACTGAAAATCAGTATTAGGTAAAATTATCTCTACTGATTATTTACAGAGCAGAGGATCTCTGTTACCTCAGCTAGAGAAAAGGATCTGTAAAAATTTGGAGAGTAGTCTCTTTAATATGATCCTTTCCTTTTTTTGAGTTGAGAGAACATTGTATGATATTAGGAAGGGAACTGCCACTCAGTGCTCTGTTCTACAGAGGCAGTCAATGTTGTACTGCTCATTAGAACAGAATTGGATTACATTAAATAATTTCAACTTCAGAGTGTCTTATAATTTGTATCATCTTAGATATTAAGTATTGTTCTATATCTGCTAGTGTTGTGAATTTGTGTGGACTGTCACAGGCTGTTGCTTACTGATCAGTAGAAGAACTTTAAGTCTTTTGTTTATTATGCATATTGAGATGTTTGCTGTTTGTATTTAGATGGAAGTAACCAAGGTCATGGTCCTATAATACTAGTTAGGAAGTGGATTGAAAGGTGTATTATCTTAATAATTAATGTAGTGTTGTAGAAATAGCATATAGATATAAGCTAAATGATTTCTTCACAGGACATTTCTGAATGATCTTGGTATGGAGTGCAAAATATTGAATCTTCCCTTTCCCTGTATCATTATGTGCTTCTCTTTAATTCTAGCAGAAACCTTTCAGTTTTTAAAAACGTGAGGGGAGAATGTAAAGAAGATGGCCAAACTCTTCTCAGTGGTGGCCAGTGACAGGACAAGGGGTAATGGGTTCAAATAGAAACACAGGAAATTTAATCTCCATATGAGAAAGAATTCTTTACTGGAATGTGACAGAGCCCTGGAACAGGCTGCCCAGAGAGGCTGTGGAGTCTCCTTCTCTGGAGATCTTCCAAACCCACCTGGATGCCACTCTGTGCCCCGTGCTCTGGGTGTCTCTGCTGGAGCAGGGGGGTTGGGCTAGAGTCCCTTCCAACCTCAGCCATTTTTTGATTCTATGATTATTGTACATTTCAAATCAGACACATGGGGCAAATAGAAATGAAAAAGTAAAAGTGTGTGACAACGCTTTTAATACTATTAAGCTCTAAACTTGCTGAAAAAGCATTACTACCACTAGTTGAAATCTTATTTTTCTGTAGGAAAGCATTGATTATTCTTATCTCAGCCATATGTCTTGAATAAGAGCTGCTAGCACCTGTAATCAAACACCTGTGTCTTCAAAATATGCAAAACTGATGAATCTTCAGACATGCTGTTTGAGTAAGAGCTTTCTGTAGCATCGATATAACTAGTATCAAGGGAAGATGGACATTTTTCTTCTAATTTTCTCGTGAGGTTAGTTTTCCACTGTTTTTTTCTATTCAATATGTAAAAAAAAAAAGCTACAATTTTTTAAGATTTCAGAAGTCAATTTATCATTGATTATGCTGAAAAAGCATATAAACCTCATTACAATAAGGTAAAAGCATGAAAAAGCCCTAAGGCAACATAATATGCAGTAATGGAGTAGTTGTACCATTTCACTGGAAAACGGATTTCTGGGGCGGCTGAGTTTCATTTTCCTTTCTATAAAACCCACAGATCTAAAAACTTTAATTTAACTGCCTAAAGGTAATAATATTTAATGCAATTATCCTAAAAGCTTTCTTGTTCTTGTATTCTGAATCTAATCTGTTTTACAATGATAATTATTTAAAGTGAGCTAGGACCAAACAATTCTTTCTCTGGTGACCTCTTGTGCCTCATTTTAGGGAGGAGTGTTCAGTACAGTAATTGCATGACGTATAGGTCATAGCCAGACAGAATTACTGGATCATAGGCAAAGCAACATAGTGTAGGAGTATAAGCTTATATGAAATGTCTATGAAGGGGAGGTAGTATGATTATGAATATAAAATTGGCTGGCAGTTTAGCACTTACTAGTTGTGCTAAAGGGATGCTTCTGAGTTTTTTTTTTTATAAGTGGTTAGAGTTGCTGGTGCAGATGGAAACTAGGGGGTCATTCCAGAGAATCGGTGCAGCAGAAAGCAGAAGCATACCACTCGATCAATATTTAACAGATGAGAAAGCACAGGAGCTGCAAAAATGGCATAAAGTCAGCAGAGAAGAAGAAAATAAGATTTTGAATTAGGAGAGATTTCTGTCATATGCTAGCAGAAATAATAGGGAACTGCTCTTCAAAGATAAGGTGATGCAGTTGCATTTACCTGAGTTTGTGGTGTACACTGTGAAAAGACTGTTTGGGTTGACATAATTCAAGGACAAGAGGGAAAATCTTGAGAATGACATAAATGTGAATTTTAATTCTGAAAGGAGTGGAAAGAAACAAGAGCCTTGAAAGCAATTTTTATTAATAACAACAGCAAAAACTTCAAGCTTAAGCATTCCGAACTGCAAGTGAACATTCAGAGCAAAATTTATTTTTCACTGCAGGTAAATATGCATCACTATGTAGAGAACAGTTTAGCAAAGGCCATCAAGATACACTTGATTAATTAGAAATAAAGCAAATATCAAAATGCTAAGCAATATAGGGGAGAAAAAGAAAAATTCTAAAAATTCTTATGCAGGCAGTATCAGACTTACCTTAAATTCTTAAGTAATATATTCAAACTGGAAAGTAGACAGTAGGAGATCTAACTGACTGCAGTTTAAGGAAACACCTTTGATTTAAGGAATATGTAGTTTGTTATCACCATAAGGTAAGTTATAAGTAATTTAAAGTTCATTGTTGTTAAAAAGGGAAATAACTTCCTACTCTTGATCATGTGTTTCCAACACCTAGGTATAGTGATTAGTGATCTAAGATCTGCCTAGTGACTTTTGTGACCTTTTATTTTTGGGTTAATGGATTAAATCATCTCAGGGAAGGATCCAGCAAACAACAGAGTTCCTACAAGGTGTGAAGGCCTGCTGGAGGGAAGAATGAGGAGGGTACAAGAAGACTGAGAGCTACTGTTTTTCTATAGTGGCTACAAGTTTTTGGGTGAGCTCAGCTGCTCCTGCAAGAGTCTTTACAGAGCAGTCACATTACGTCTGGGCTAATCAAGCAGCTAACAGCCACGGAAAGAGGCTGTCCTGAAGCAGGTGGTGAGTGACTGCAAACAGGATCGCCCTTTTAGGCAGAAATTTAGCTCTAATGTGTTTCTTATTGCCACTGTGCATGTTACAGTGAGCAATGCATCTTTCTCCAGTTGTTACACCCTATATCAGTTTGTACAGAGGCAATCACTTCTGATGGGAACTTTAAATGCAATAAATGTGTATTGCTTATTTCTGTTGCGCAATGGCATGTGGCCAGAATTGTAATGAATGACTTTTGGGTTGACAGTGGAGCTGAGATGACTGCCCCCTTCCTCTAAGAACATTGCAGTAGACATCGTAGAAGGTGCACATGGACCCTCCAAGGAAGATAGCCTAGAGCCTTAGCTTAGAAATTAAACATAGCTTGTGGTTAGATCTTAAAAAATATATAATAGTGCAGAGTCATGTTGTATGAAGTCATTGACAGACCTCACGCAAATCTTAAGCTCATAAAATGCAAAAGGATTTTGGAATGATATTGTCTTGAGGAGTTTTCTCCTTGTTCCTATGATATTTCCTTGCTAACATAATTCTGGTCAGTTGTGGCGTATTGGAAGTTGCCTTTGCAAACAAAAGGTGTCATGGGATTGTGTGGTGAAACTCTGCTAACAGAATAGTGTTGTCAGTCAGTATTTGTTTGACTTGTGATGGAGGTACTGTGCAAGCACAATTTCAACAGAAGTTCAGGAGAGACAGAGGCTTGTAATGTTAGATGGATTTTGAAGGCTGTTGTACAGAGGGGTATCTGGAAGGATGAGAAGTGCAACAGAGAGGGAGGTGCTACTCCTGCTAATAAAGAGTATAAAAGATTTGAGGTGATAAATACATTTTATTTTCTAATTAACCAAATATATAATGGAAGAGTGGAAAGTTAGCTTGTTTTCTGGAGTTTATTGAATGCATTCAGTATTTTTAACTGATCTGATGAAAGTGGGTGCCTGGAATCCACAGGATCTTTAGGTTTGCCTAAAGTTCTGAACGAATCACATGTGTCAGGAAAGCAATCTGGATAACAGCAGTGAACAAAACTTTTAAAACTGAAAGCTTGGTGTGACAGTGCCAATCTGGGTCACACAATCAATATAGTTAAATATTCTATACTCAAAAGCTGTTCCTATTTATTAAAAAAGTTTTTGAAGAAAAGGTTTATTTTTTATTTTTAAAGTATTTTTTTTTTCAGAAACAAACTGCTTAACTGTTTTTGTTATAAACCTGTTACTATTTTTCCAGCCTTTACAGAGAAACAGGGAAAGGATTTTTCTCAGTCGTGTCACAAGCTGGTTACTCTCCTGTAAAATAATGTCTATAGGTGACCCACATTTCTTGATTCTTATATTCATACATTTTAATTTGGAATGTTGTTTATGAAACACCAAATGAGGATTTTACTCTTGCAGTACAGCAGAAAGAGCGAGTTTCTAATGTGGGTTTTATGTGCGTTTCAACTTCTATAATAAAACAGTCCAGTTTACATTTTTCTGTCTTAATTCTAACTGCTAATAAATCACTCTGCACATCACGCCCTCAAATGCACATCAATTATCCTGTGCTTTCTTCTTCAAGAATTAACTAGAGGTGCCCTGCTTTAAGAAAAGCAACGTTCTCTTTGTCTTTAAGATGTATTCTTAAGATACATATTCTAATGAATTTGTCAGACAAGTTACCATGGATCTTCTAGATATCTGCTGATTCTGTTGGATGATATCTTCATGTTTTCTCTGAGAAATCTGTAAAAAAAACAACTAGCATCTTAATTTCTGGTAGAACCTGGTACAGATTGTGTATTTTTATGGCCCAGGAATGCAATGATTTTGGAACAAATGTATCTATTTCATACGTCTTTGCAGAAAGCCACTGTACTGTGTTTCATGAAAAAATAGTAAGTTTAAAAACAAGTTTCCGGTATCCTTCCTCCCCCCCGCCTTTCTGCAGAGTCTATGGCTGCAAACACAGTTAAAATAAACAAGTAATTTCTCAGTCTACTTAGGTAGATAAAGTTATTTGCCAATCCTTTAACAATAATGGGATTGATTATCACTATTTTTTCCTTTTTGTTAGAAAACAAATCTCAACCACGTTTGAGCAGAGCACAGTAGAGTTATTGGTGAGGGGGAGGATGTGGTCACCCCTCTTAAACTCTGGATATACAAATTGGGGTTCTTGCACTGTAGACTCTCAGGAGATGTGCATTTACTTGCTTACTGGAGTGCCCAGAGATTTATACGCTCAGTGTTTAAGTTTGATGCTATTCTCATGTTAGATGTGTTAAAGATTATTGTAATGTTTTGTGATGTTGCAGTATTAAGGGGTAATCTACTTATGGAAAAATTGAAAAAATATTGAAAAAATATTGTTGAAAAAATATTATGTGGGCAGGTGTTGTTTTGCTAGTATTGAATTTATTGTTGCAGAGTACTATAGGTATCTATAAGAATTCCGAATTAGGACATTGTTGTCAATGATCTATAAGGTCATCTGCTGAGAGGCAAGATGATGCATTTATGTATTGTAACTCTGCTCACGGGATTGTTACCTTGCACCCATTTCTTACTGTTCCTTGCTGAAGTGTTTCACACTGTCTAGAGATTTTCAGTGCAAGAACCTATATGACATCATTCACTATTAACTGAAGTGTCACCTTCAAAGGGTGCTGTGTTATGGGCCATTAGGTATTCAGCCTGAGATACCATAAAGATATGAGAACACAAGTTAGCACCCTGAATTTCTCCAGCTAACTTTTCATGTGGTATTGCTAGTAGCAATGCACAGAACTATGGAAACAAATAATAAAGGTCCCAGCCCTACACTTATTTTACAATAACCTACATGCACAATTTGAAAAATGTACAATTTGTCGGGCAGCTGTGAACAGGCTTACTGATGAGAAGGGATGGCAGGACTTTTTAGTTCTGGATTTCTGTTTGGATTTTGGTGGAAGTACGTTTGGATAGTCAGACTTTCTGCTAAACTGTCCTGACTTTCTGTGAAAATGTTGCAGTTTGAAAGCCGTAGTGGTGGAGTGAATCGAGTTTCCAAATAGTAAGATCGACTATAAGCTCGACTATGGCAACACCGGATTGACAGTCTGTAGACCGTAGGTCCGGTTGCCTTCCTAGGAGCGAATCAAGTTCCCATATAGTATGATCAACTATAAGCCCGACTTTGGCAGTATCGGATTCATGAACAGTCTGTCAACTGCAGGTCTGATCACCCTCCCCCACCCCCAAACAAGTCTTTGAGTTCACAAACAGCATGGTTTATTCAAATGCAACATTTACAAAGCAGGTTTCAGATGTCTGTATAGGAAATTCTCTACTATAGTGTAGGGTTTAGCTATCTCTGATGTACAAATGTGCAGTCTTCACTCACCTCAGAAGATGGGAGAGGGCTCTCAGTCTCGAGTCTCCTCAAGCAGCGTCCCGACCCCAGGGAGAAAAGGGTGGGATCAGCCCGTTGACTGACCCAGAAGTTATGATGGAGTCTTCCCTCTTCCTTAGTGTTCTTCTCTCTTTCCTCTTCTTCTTCTTCTGCTTCCTCTTACTAGTTTGCCTTTTATATATTTTCTTTTACATTCATGTGGAGTTTGAGTGATTCTAGTCATATTTGCTTTGGTTTTTCATTGATTTAAAAAATTCTCCCAAGTTAATCGAAAATCTAGAGAGCATGCTTAGTGGGATGGGGTTGTGTGTTGGTATTATAATGAGATTAGAAGGACGAGAAGTTTGAGCAAAACCTATCAGAAGGGGATGATCTGCCACCATTGTTGGCCCAGCACCAGACATCACACTATGTGACCCATCAGCTGTGTGGTACCACCAGGCTGCCACCTCTGCAGGGAGTACAACGGAGTTTGGCCGCGGCGTCTTCACGCTGCTCCACCCTCTCTTTACTGGTCATCTGCACGGCACTGTTAGATTATCCCCTCCGCAGGGAAGCCAGCAAAGTTTGGCCGTGGTATCTCTGTTCTGCTCCACTCTTCGTTTACTCTTATCAGTGTGTGCTAGGAGGGCAGATTGTGCTGCCAAGGGAATCGTGGAGAGGTAGATTCCACACATAGCAGCCATCCTGGATGTGTATCATCCCAAGCAAGCTTCTGTAATGCCAAAACTTCTGTTAGGACCTACGTTTTCTCTAAGTTTCCCCTTTTCCAGGCCATTCTTCCACACTTTCTGTTTTCCCAAATTTGGCTTTTCTTAGTCTGTCTGGTAAACGCTTCTCTTATTCCTGAAATCTTTCAGTGTTTCTTTCCTAATATTCTTCACTACCCAAACAGTTATTTTTGACCTATTTAATTACCCCAAGATTTTCTCTACTATCCTCATGCTTACTCTGCTATATTTTTGCATAGCCAGCTCTGCTTCTTCTGATACAAATGGCTTCTAATTCTGTCTTTCTGATCCTTGTCTGCTATCACAATAGCAGACATGCTATCATGCACATTTCCTTATCCTAGTCTTCTAGCTCCAGTCCAAGTCTAGCTTCTTTTCCTTCTTCCTGATGCACAGTCTACTACTATTCTAAGTCTTGAAGAATTGGGCTTGTTGCTTCCCACATTCATATCATTAAATATCTCTTTCTATAGGATTTGGATTCCAGAGGAGACCAATGACCAGTGGTTCTATCTTAGTTCATGTAATTGGATGGGAAGACTTAGACATGCACAATGTGCATCATGCGTACTTCATATGGTTTGCTGGCTCACTGCTAAGGATCTGGAAAATACGCATTTGAATTGGTTACATGTTAATAATTTTTTAAAAGAAGAAGAACTGAGACCTCTTTAACACAAACACTGTCTGAGATCCCTACTCCATTAAAGAAAGTCTTTGAGTTTTCAGTTAAAGTGTCCTGTATCCTAGAAAATAGCCAAAGCATTTGTATGGTATTTTCATAGCCCAGTCACAGAAGAATATATGTATGGAAGGTCTTATAAATAGAGTCCAACAAACTTATAAGCTATTGAAAATAGATTTGTTAATGGGAAGCACTGAGGCTGTTAATGATGGTCTGTACTATTATCCACTCAAATAATTGTAAATTCAGCATTAAAGACTACTATAAATGGATTAAAGTTGCTCCACCCCATATTTTTCTTTTTCAGGGTCTGCTGTGGATGAATTTTTATCAATAAACCTGTTATTATGAAATGAGGTATTAGTATTTGCACAGATGATTCCTTATGCTCACGTAGTAGTAAAACTGAAACCATAATTGATCATTTACTTTTGCCATAATTGTCTTATTTACACTTTCCTCATTTTTCCTGAGAGCAGTAACTGGCAACAAGAAATACCAATTTTTGATGAGTTCAGAATGAACAATTCAGCTATCAATAATTGTTATTTAGATAAAATGTGTTTTGGTTCAAGCAATGAGAGTCTGATGACAGAGCAGAAGGGCGGGAAGACGCATTTGCTGAATTGGCCAGCAGCTAGATACGTGCAAAATCCCCCATTTTACTGTCAGCTTGGGCTCCTATTATTTATATCTTCCTGTGGAGCTTGGAAATAGCTATTGCAGAAAATGCAACTAAACTTTTTCTGAGGGAAGATTTCATTATCAGATATCAGGTTTTCTAATTCTTCTTCTTTTCCTTTTTTGGGGGGGGCATGGGAAGGGGGAAAGGAGTGTGGGGGGTTGCTCCCTGCCTTTGTTGTCCTCCATTTATATATATATAAATATATATTAATATATATTAATATACACATTTTAGAACCATGATTTGAAAAGTCTCCCACCTGATATAAAGAAAACAGTAAATATTAAAATATATATATATTAAAAAAAAAAGGAGAACCAATTTAAGACCAGTTTTCTCTCTCCAGCTCTACTGCCTTTCTTCTCCTAGCTTACAGAGAAAGAAACAGGAGGAAATAAAAAACACCTCTTGTATTGATAGAGTGAAAATCAAGTTTCACCCTGGAGTTAATTTGTTACTTTGCTTTCATTCATTCATCTTTTAAGGCACTTTAAGTCAGTCTGGCTTGTAAACAAGAGAAGTATGTTGAATAGTGAAGGAGACAAATTAGAATTGATTGGTTAAGAAGAGTACATAGATTGTTCATATTTAAAGTGAGCTATGGACCTACGTGCTTTTTAGTTATTTGAAAACTTAAAGAATTGATTTAGTTGGTGCTGTGCCTATGATCAACATTAAATCATTATAAAGTTTTTTTTTTTTTTACATCAATATAATTACTGCTTCAGTTACCTGGGAAGAATTTGATTTCTAAAACTGAAAATGACTTGGGGTGGGTTTATTTTTCTTTCTCTGCCTTTAGTTAGTTACTATCTGCATTGTTAAAGAAAAGTCTGATGCCTAGCACATGTCTAAGAGATGCCTTTATTCTGAACACGTATTGTGTTAGTGCCCACAGAATGCTAAAGGTTTACATAGCTGCTAGAAAGCTGTTAGAAGGTTTTCACTCTATGAGACACTTCATCCATGGATGAAGTAAAAATAAAGTCAGGAATATAAAGAATGGATAGAAAGGCAAAATTGGAGTGATTTATCCAGCGTTTTGTTTAATTGTCAAAGATATGGGCAGTTAGGCAAGGAACCTGGCTTGAAAGATTATCTGTGAACTCACTATGGTTCTGATTTCCTTCCCCTTTCTTACCCTATACCCTTTTGATTCTATGCTGACAACTATAACTCATTAATTCTCTACTGCTGTATAAGTCACGTTAGAAAAGTTATTTTTATTTACACTATTAAGGTATCTGCATGTCAAATGTTTTTTAAATATATAAAATAGACATCTTTCTAAAATTTCTCCAAACAGTAAAGAAAAAATGTGGCTCAGATAAATGGAAAATATAGTTTGTGTTGCACAATTCATGAATTTTCACATATTCTCCATTCCTTCCCTCTTTCAAATATTTTTTTTTGACCTGACTTTTTGAAATAAATACAATTCATGTTTCATCTCTTTCCATTTCTCCGCCAGGCCTTGTTTAAAAAGTAGCTCCATAGGCCAAAAAGAGAAGTAAATAAACAAACGGTGCCTAAAGTTCCAAATCTCCTGACGGCTTTTCTGCTGTTTGCACAGCTGAAGAGAAGCTTCTCTTTCTTTTAACTTACTAAAAATTAATCTATGTAAACATATGCATTAGTAAGTAAATACTTTAGCTTGGTGTTTTTCTGTTGATAGAGATGTAAGGAGAGAAATAACAGTAACGGACAGAATAGATAAAACATGATATGCATAGAATAGATATAATGAGAGAAAAAATGAAAATGAGCTTGTGCTGACCGTGTATAGGAATGATTCATTTTCTTTAACTTCAGTCATCTACAATATTGTTGATGTAATCAACATTGTGACAGTGTTGATCTGTAGCTTGTTTTTCAGATTCCACTTTTAATCTATGGAGAAAAACAGTCTCTTCCACAGGGTAATTCATCCCCCTTTAAGGATGACTACTAAAATACTTTGGAGGAGTTTTGTGATGGGAAATCACCTATTCCTCTCTATTGACTGGAAAAGGAGGCAAAATAAGTTGACTTACATAGGTGTCTACAAGTTGGATAAGAAATATCCAATATCTGGTGACTAATAAAAGAGTGGATGATATCACAGTGTGCCTCAGTCTTAGTAATATGGTGGTATTTTACCCTGTTCCTTTTGGAAGTGTTATCTGTTATTTTGTTGTGGACATTGCTGTGTGCTTGCTTTATTTTTTTTATTTATTTATTTTTTTTAATATTGGCCTTGGATAGTGCCTTGGAGTCTCAGAACAGCTGAGGCTTAAACTACTTTGATAGAGTGCTGGGCCCTGTGCACGTCTCTCTAACTTCTCTGCTGATGAGGGTTTATTTTGTCTGGCTTTCTGGATTTTCAGATGTCAAATGAAAAAGAGTTCTATTTCATTTTGCTATTTTTCAACAGGTTTTCCAAAGCTTCATGGTTACCACTTGAGTGGGCAGCACCTCCTTCAAGATCCAGCCTGTTGTAGTACTTCTGTTGGTAAGGAACCTATGTACATAAACCATTCCTCTGAACATCCTATGTGCTTTAAATAAATAGGACAGAACAGGATCTTAAGCAAAAGCTACATCGGAAGCAGAGAGTACCTGAGTTAGTGGAGTGCTGAGTCTATTTCTGTCACTTCATTTAAATTCTGCTTCATTTAGAAATGAGACACAATCAGTACTTATAGTCTACAAATGAAATCAATTAAGAAGTTAAAACTGAGACTTGAGTTGTTTACAAAAATAAGGGGCCACGAGGTTCCAGAGAAAAGTCTAGATGTCTACTTGAAGGATATGCTTTCACATCCGTAATAAGAAAAACAATATTTATAGAATGTCTACAAAATAGCAATTAGTGAAAGAAGGGGGAACCCATATTAAACATTAGATGACAGTTTTGATTTCCTGTTGGGATGCAGATTAATATTTATTAGTATAAGTTTAGATCTTCAAAGGTCTTGATAATCAAGGTGAGAGGCAATTTTCATTAGATGATCTTTAAAAAGGAATAAATATACATGAAGAGATTAAATATCCAAGTAATAGCAAAGCAGTAATAAGGACAAAAAAAAATCCCATAGTAACTCACCAAAAGCAACAACATTGCTTTTCTTCTCAGTTGAAGCGGTTACTATCTTAATAAAGGAGAAAATGGAAGAACAGGAATTTATTTTTTCTTATTAGTAAGGAAGAAGGTATTACTGAGGAATAACTCGTATGGTCCATGAACCATTCCACTGGCTATCAATCCATTAGCTGTACTTACTTGCTCTGCTTCAGTTCAATCCAAACTGAATGCACTTTCCTTCTAATCTTAACCAACTATTACAGTACTATTGCTCATGATATGTCAGAGAGTTCTTAACTTACCCTTGGAGCAAAGCTGTATAAGCCCCTGGCTTTGCACTAAGGACAAATTTGACCAATTATATGGGGACATATTGTAAGTTATCGTAAGCTGTCCACTGCTACAAAGTGGTTAAGCAAAACCTTATGGCTCAAGATCTTTCTTGCATGTCACAGAAACAATCTGGTGGTTTTAGAGCACAAATGCAGCATATTTCAAAAGCCTATATTTTGACACTACTCATTTTTCTAAACTATAGATATCCCAGTTTAACCCATGGAAAGTTCAGAGGGTATATATTGTATATTATTTGTTACAAATGTGAACTAGAATCTATATTTCATGCATTATACAGCAATACTAAAATACTGTATTATTGCTACTCTTGAACTCTTGTATATTATGATGTTTAATGTTGTAGGTCATTCAATACCTCTTGGTCAGAGGTGGTATTAATCAATAATAAGGTATTAATTAGTCTCTCAGTATTTCAATTTTTCTCTTGTATTAGGAAAATGTTATAATACAGTTTCTTGCCCTAGAAGATTTTTTTTGCTGGGAAGGCTATACTGAGTCCCACCACTCTGTGAGAAGGGAGGAGTTAGTCTTTATGAAAACATGGCATCTCTGTACCATTACTTTCTGGTGTTCAGTTCCAGAGTGTAAAGTCCCTGAGGGTGTCTGAGGTAGGCTTAATCTGCATCAGAAGTAGCAGACATAGGGCTAATTCTGCTGCTAGATTGCAGTAAGCAAAGGCAAATGCCTTATTAAAAAGAAAAGTTGAACAGGGAATTATGAAAGTCTTCTAACCGAGGAAAATGGGGAAAAATAATGCAGATCTTGAGCAGGTGGCAACTTATAGCTTCCCTAAAGTAGCTGAAGAAAGAGAGGGAGAATGGTTACTTAGCTGCCTACTCTGCTGTGTTTGGAGGTCTCTGTGGGATCACAGATTCATTCCTTTGTCTTGTTTTCAATCTGAACTGCAGGGCTCCTTTAAAGTGCTTAGCATGGGTATTTATTTGTCAGCTGTGATAATAATATTTAGACTTGAAGCCAGCTACTTATACTGGTATCTAATTGAGCATCTAGAGCATTACCTGCCTTTTTACATAACGTTTTTTTTCCCTCCATTTTCCCCCCTGCTGCTGTAGGCCAAAGTTTTGAAAGGAAGGGAGCTAAAAAGAAAGCTTAAGTAGCAGGGGTGGTTCAAGCATAAAATCATAGGTTAGGTTCGAGTCACTGAATTGACCCAGTCTCTTTTTCTGCTCTTTTGATGGGAACAGCAAAAAGAAGCAATTCAGAGTCATTCTCTGATATCCGAAGCACAGCAGATAAAGCTTTCTGGGGCTATAGCTTCTTTCCTCAGCCGGGCGTGTGCTGTTGTTGAACAGTGTTGTGCTTTGCGCTGCTGGCTCTGAAGGATTTAGGAAATACCAACACTGCAAATTTCTTAAATTTATTAGAACTCTTTTTTTTTTGTAAAGGGAATTAAAGGACAGTTGAATGAAGGCCAGCTAGTTTCCTCATGGTCTCTGTAGGTTTTTTTTTATTTCTCTCAAGAGAAGCTAATTTATATTAATTTATATTAAAGAGAAAAATTTAGCATATTCATATCTTTAAGAGAAAAAAAAACAGTGAACCAAACTTTCATAAGGAAAGTGTCCTGGTAAATGCACTCTTCCCACCCCATGCAGACTTAACCCAGATCAAGTTTCAACATAGAATAAAAATAATTCCTACTTAGCAAATAATTCTTAGGATGAATAGAGATTTTTTTTTTCCCCAGGTTGCAACATACTTCCTGTTTTGTGTGATCAGGTGACTCAAGTGTACTGTTGTTCTAAGCATTTGCTTCATGTTTATTTTTCTACAAAAATATATACTTTTACATTTGCAATTCTTGAACTCTAGAACCTATACTACTTCAAATATTGTTCATTTTCTGAAATATTTAACTCAAGCTCGAATGTCTTTCCAAAGAGATGTTTTAACACAAAAGAAAGCTAAGCTATCTCCAGAAATCAGAGGTGAGCACTGTGCAAATTTAAATAATAGATTATAACAAGGGTGGTATAGTTTATGGTCAAGTCATCATAATTGTCTCTATATATCTCTGTGAAATACCACTGAGTAACTTTGTTCTGTAATGATTTTCCATGCCCTCTCCTAGTCACTAAGAAGCTCATGGCTTCACTTAAAAATACTGAAGTTTCTGTTAGCAGAATGTAAACCAGTCAAAGCACCCAGACTTTTCTGCCAAGTGTTTTTGGCAAAGTAGATGTTACATGTCAACTTAAAACAGACGATACTCTCATAAACATATGTGAAAATAATCCTTGAAACCCACATGGTTGGGCCAAAGGAAAGCACTTTTTTTTTTTTTCCTAAGTAACAAACATCTGTTTGTTAGTATACATTTGTCAGAGTAGAGAATTAGACAGCTTGTCATCTTTTCAAGACAGAATGACTGGGGAAATTCTTAAAGAGAGGTTAAATTCTTCCAGAAGTGTTGACTCAAAAGAAAATTTGGCTTAAATCAGTGACAAACTCCTCACTTTTATTGCCCCTTGATATCGGGCCACGCAAAAAGGGAAGGCAGATAAATGCTTTGATGAAATTCACCTTATGTTATTTACTCTATATAAAGAACAATGAAAAACAAAAACCAGGATCTGTTACAAGTCACAGTGAAGGGCATGTAGTCTTATACCATTAAGACTATCAAAATATATAAATGTCATGACCAACAATATATTACAATATGAAGAAAAATATGTATACCGCAATTAAAAAAATTATAAGAATACTCTCAATCTCAAGGGGTAGAATAATATTAAGAGAGATCTTAGATGTTTTTCATTTCCACATCATGAAGAGAAAATAGAAAACAGTATTTTCTCACCCCTCCAAAAGCCAAGTTACAACTCTAGAGGTGAGAAGACATCTAATAATTGACTTACACTGCTAGAAAACATGAGGTGAAAATTTGCATCCAACAGAACCATTTCAGCCAAAATTAAATGATACATAGCCTGTGGCATGATAGTCTGTTCAATCCAGAATGAAATGGCATGTCACCTATGGCATAATACGAATGTGTACACACATCCTATTGTATTTTTGTCAACATTTTAGTATTGACAAGATAATGGAAAATAGATGGGAGACAGGAAAAAGCTCATGTTAGAGCTTATCTTGCTTGCTCCTTCTAATCACAGACCTTTTGTTAAACAGGCTTGGAGATTCTCTATTTTGTTGGCCCTGAGGATCTGAAAAGGGAATATCTGAGAGTTTTAAGCAGAGTAATTCCTGAAATTTTTGAACTTCAGGTCTTAGAGAGGTCTTAGAGAAGAAGAGCTGTTAATGTTAGTGTCCAAATAACACAACATAGCAGGTATCTAATCAAGCACATCTAATTCTTATGGCAGTCTGTTTACCTTAACACAGGTGTTAGACTATGTTCAGAACGAGCATATCACTGAACATAACTTCAGAGAGGGACCTGGAACGCAAGCTGATTAGGCATCAGCAAAGTGCCATTTTGAGTGCCCAGTGGCCTGTGTTAGGCAGTGTTGCCAGCAGCTCAAGGCTGGTGACCCTTCCTCTCAGTTCAACATTGGTAAGACAAATCTGGGTTCAGGGCGGGGCCCAGTATAAGAGAGACATTGATATAGTGGAGTGAGTCTGGCGAAGGGCCATGAAGATGATTAAAAGTTTGGAGCATTTCTCGTATGAGGAAAGGCTGAGAGAGCTGGAGTGCTCAGCCTGGAGTAAAGAAGACTCAGCTTGATCTTACCAGTGTTTATAAAGGTCTGATGGGAGAATGTAAAGAGGATGGGGTCTGATCCTTTCAGGGGTGCCCAGTGACAAGAAGCAACGGGCACAAACTGAAACACAGGAAACGCATCAGTCTGTTCACTGCAGGTCATTGAACATTGGAACAGGTTGCCCAGAGAGGACAGGTTGCCTTTTCTTCCCTGAAACTGAATATGTTAAAACCTGTTAAAGGTGTACTGGTTCTCAAAAAATAGGAGTTTTTAATGTGTGCATTTGCATGAACTTTGGTATCCAACACTTAGGCATGCTCTAGGAATTCTAGTTATTATTCTCTTAATATTTTCCTATAAAATTTTCAGCCTTTATTTTACATTCTGTAAAATACAGTTATATTCCAGGTATTTTTATGATAAATGCATACTATTTTAATGGATCCACCTGATTTTTTTTGTTCTTCTTGGTAAGTGCTTGTAGATTAAAATAACAAATTCTCTTTTTATCATTATCGAGCAAAATAGCAGTACCCCTCCATCCTTCTGCCTCTCTAAAGCTTCCAGGATATAGGAACATCCAGGAGTAGGAACGGATTTCTGTACATGTGTGTTTCTGCGAATTAAGTCATTGGTGTTGCAAAGTGGTCCAGAGATTGTTGTCATAAACCAGGACAAGCTCATAAACTCCTTAGAGTTATAGTAATTTGAATTAGCTGTATTCATTGAATGCACTTACCTGCAAATAGTGCAAAACAAACAGAAGGATGAACAAAGTATTCTTACCATCTTCAATATGTTGTTATGAATTATAATTTTCAGTTATCCTGTCAAGGTATCAAAAAACAGTGAGGGATAACACCTTAGAATAAATAGCTTGTAAGTTCATTTTATAAGCAAAGGAATTTTTACCTCAGCAAAATAGTTAACTGAAATCACCCCTTGTGTTTGTGAAGATTGTTTGCACAGCATCTGTCACTCAAAAGTTCCTTGCTCTCAATCAGAGAGATTGTGTACTTTTTTTTTAAGTGGATTTATGTACTTAGTATTTGAATACAAGTGCCACTGAAATTAACTACTGTAAGTAAATTCATTTGACATAACTATCTTGTTACATATGTGTATGCAAGTGGAAGGATTTTAGTAAGTGCTTGTTAGATATGTTGGGGCACATTATTCTACAGAAAAGCCAGTCCCTTGTAAAGACACCAAGAACTACTTACCTTCTTTCTGGGAACTCCATTAGACTAAACACCTGGCATCCTGTCAGGTTTATATGAACAAATATATGCTCTTTTGTAAATATTTATGCTGTTTATTTAATGCTAAGTTCCTGATTTCTTCTTTCCCTTGCAAACCTGAATTTTTAAAATATGTGGCACTCAATGACACAAATGTAGAAAGCTCAAGTATACCTCAAAATAGCCATATTACCAAATATCTTTTAACTTCTGAGACCACCTGGCAGGTGGTTATAGCAATGGAGTTCTACAAAATATGTAATTAAAAAATATCCCTATGAGACGTAGTGCTTGCTAAATAAGTGGAATAGATCAAAAAAAAATCTATACTCTAATTGTCATATGATTTTCCATTACCCAGGTAGTTTTTGAAGTCTTTCTTTTCTATATTTGTGCAGCTCACTAATGATGAATCTGATTGGCTGATTTCTATTCAGAAAATCAAATGCCTCTTTTATATTAATATATACTTTAGTATGAATGTATTTTTTTTTGTTTATCTTTTTGCTGGTTTACATTCTAGATGGGTTTTCTCCGCAAAAAAAAAAAAAACAGAAAAATAAATACAATTTGCACAGAAACTGTGCAAAACAAACAGAATTTTTAGGAAACTTACCATCAAAGAGTATATATTGTATATGTTTTGTTTAATAGTCTCCATAGAAAAGTCTTAACTGCTTCTAAAACCTACAAATAATCTTTATTTAATTATTTTTTTTAAAAAGGATCATATTCATAAATATAGTTTCATCTACAGTAATCAAGTAGATATGAATCATATAAATGTGAGTGATTTCTCCTTTTATCTCACTTGCAAGATCTCTAAAGCACAGGGATTTTAAAAAGCAAATTAACAGGCTCCTAAACAGATAAATCCACCTGAATGTTTTTTCTTCATATAGTCTTTCCAGTTTATTATGCTGTACTTAGACATAAAGTGCTAGAAAAATAAATAGCTAAAGAATTCAGAATTTGACGTATGTCTTTGTAAGAAAACACCATAGACATTATAGTTGGGGGAGAGTTGCCATGGAAGCTAATACTCTTATGGGTTTCTAACTGGTTTTGAATTTACAGGAGAAAATTTGTGAATAACAAATGACACTTAGAGCTAAATGGAAGAGATTTGGCAACTAATATAGATGAATGTTGCTCCAGTTTCAGAAGCTTCACTAAGCTAGATGACGGTATTGTGGTTTTTGGAAAAAGTGTGTCTATATATGTTGTATAAACTGACCTCATAGAAGTAAGTTACAGGAAGAAATTTATTCAAAGAACTTGCAGCTGTAAAAGACTTATTTGAATTCAATCTCTGAAATTCAATCCCTGAAATTAAAATTTGGCCATCATTACTTTGAGTTTGCAGTTTGCAAACTGTTCCACGCATAAAAATTCTTGCTGAGAGGAAACATAAAGAACTGAGTCCTAGAATCCTATCAAATAAATAATTCTCCCTCACCCTACTTATTTCTTCATGCACCATTATTTCAGATGTCTCTATGATGTATACAGATGTGAGTAAGATGGAAGAATATGTTCATTTTACTGTTGAGCTATGAAAAATATCCTTTGTCAAGTTCACTTAAAACACGAGGAAATTTAACAAGTTGTAGTATCACGCGGACCAAAGGGAGAAAACAGACCTTTTGTAGCAGCGAGAAAACAATGTGTGTGTTATTGTGACTGTGAACACATATTAGAGAGCATTCACATCAGCAATTTGTATATCTGCCTGTATTTAAAGTAGAGCTGTTAGTGGAATGTAATCACTACTGCTGAATGAATGGGATGAAGGTGAATTTCATCTTCTCCCATGGGTGCCATAGCCACATACCAAGTACGATTGTCACTCATTAAAATTTGACATCATAAAATTGGTGCTGGAAATGTATCTTTGTTGATGGAGCAGGCCCTATTAAACCTGCATGGATGTATTTATGATAATGGCTCCATGAATCTGGAAGAAGTGTAATAGCTTGTAAAAGTATCCATCTTGTCATGTCCCTGCCACTGACTGCATAGCTCTGAGAAAGTATCTAGAGGAACCTTGAATAAATTTTTATGTCTTCAACAGGAAAGTATTTGAAATGAAGCTGAAATGCTGATGTTCACAGTATTGATCTTATACATAGTCTGGAAAAACATGCAGTTTGAGCTTTGACTGTATCACGGATAAACTGAAATCTGCCATCAGAATGGTACCTTGTTTTTTACTGATTATGCTCTGTTTTCTAGGAATTGAAAATCCTCTCCTTCCCTACTAAATTCAAATGATGAATAACTCAGCTGATGCTTATCTGAAATTCTAACTTTGGGACTACAGTCTTAAACACTCAGCTTGCCTTAGATGAGTATTTTCCAATAAGAACATCAAATTTCTTGTAATTTGCTAATGCCATCTAAGCTATAGTTGATTTAATTTATTCAGTGGTTGCCATTAACTCACACTTAGTGAGTTGTCTGTAAGTAGTTCCCAAAATATTAGTTAAAAACAATGTCTAATATTAGAGAAACCCAGTAAAATCAGTGTGATTACACCTTGAAATTGAGATTTTCTTCCAAACTGTTAGCATATGCTCCCTGTAGAAGGCTGACCATTATACCAGAAAAGACTTTTAATTCAGTTGCTAAGAATGAAGTACTGTTTCAAAAATGCCTGGGCTGGCATTAAGCAGCCTACACCATTTTGTGATTCATCATTGCAGTATTTCCATGTTCAAAACATTGCCTTTGAAATAATTATTCTATTCGTTCTTTGTGTTAAGCATGTATCATCTTCTTTAGGTGATGCAGCACTTCCAGAAAAGACAATCATGGAGAGCTGCTAGGCATTTCAAAGCTGTTCATAGGGAGATGGTATCAAGGACACTGCAAGCTTCAAAATTAACATCAAAAACGATGTATCTAAAAGAAAGTCTTCGTACTGACAACTGCTTTCACAGCTGCAAACAGTTTCATTTAGAACATTTTGTGTGTCTCATGTTGTTTACAGTTTTTCATCAAGTTTCTTTGTTTTTCCCCATGGAAGCAACTGAATATTAACAGGAGATTAAGAAAAACAAAACAAAACACTTAAGTGTTCATATCTGTTCAAGTCTGTTTGGATGTCACCCAGAAGCTCCTACTGGGTTTTCAAGCCTATGCAGTAATTTTAACTCATCACCAGTACGTTATGCAAGACAGTGCAAATAATGGTTCCATTTGAAGAATTATAGAATTATCCAATCTTGTCATCACTAAGTAAAATTCTAATTCAAAATGCTGCAGTGAATCATAGCCCAGATGTGTTCACTTACTATTGTCAATCAAATATCATCTGAGGCTATTTATCAGAGCAAAAAAAAAACAAAAAAAAAACAAAAAACAAAGAGAGCATCCAAAATAATTTTTGGACAGTTGTCAAATTTCATTCCTTTGATCCTTTCATATGCTGTAGTTAAACACAAGCCTTTAAAAGTTCTTTACTTGCAAAAACGAGACTGATTGTGTCTGTGTCTGTGAATACAATTTTAATGATTGCATAAAAGATTAAACCTAAAAAAGAAGTTTGTTTCAAAACAACTGCAGAAAACTCTAACAACAAAACCCTGCACCCTTTTCCACTTCAGCTGTTATAACAGAGGTTGTATAATTTCTTGAATTTCTTACCCTTTTGTACCTCTGAAAAGACTGATATTTTGTCTTAATAGTAACAGCTTGTGTTAGAGACAGCATTGAGTTCTTGAATAGGTTAGTGTGCAGAAAAGTCAAGCTATTTTCCCAGTATATTGGCAACTGCAAAGCAGGCCCAATAAAGCTCTGAATGCAAGAGAAGATTTTTAATAGCAAATGAGTCTGACTTTTCGTGTTTAAGAGAGTAAGAGTAGATGATACAAAAATAAAGGGGAGTTTAAGTTTCTTCCAGAAGAGCAGAAACTAGAAAAGGATCTGGATTCTGATATTCATGCATAAAATATCACCTGAAAATCACTGGGCTATACTATATCACTACCTTTTTAATCCTGGACCAAAACATAAGGAAAGGTTATAGCAGATGGAAAATATCAAGATTAAGCACAGTTTTTTAGGATGTCCCGATTCCTAAGATTTTCTATAGAATTATATGTACAACATTAGTTGTTACAGTTGTTTTCCCTGGGAGAAATATCCAGAAAGTCTGCTACATTTACCCACACATTCCCGTTATTTGTATCACCCTCTTCCTTAATAATTTGAAATATTCTATTATGTCTTTAATTGGTGACAAGGTTGAATTTAGATGTGATCTTGATGTAAATTATCAGAAAGTTTTTTCATTTTCAGGAAAGTATTTGTGATGCTGAGATGTAAAACAAAACCATTTCACTGATACTGACAGAACATTTGTACTTGGGAGGGCTTTTTTAGATATGGTCACAAAAGTATGTTCTCTTCAGAGGATGAAGAGAGCATCAACCTACATATCTATGTTGTCTATGTCACTTTTTACTTCAATATTTTATCACAAAACATTTATCAGACAATGTGGAAGACCTTCATACAAAGAAAAGTCTGGTTCTTTATTTTTCCAGTACAGTATTTTACTTTCTGGAAGTTTTGTAAAGACAGCATTGCCTGCTGCTATTATGCTCTGACAGCACTTTACTTGAGTAATGAAACAACAACTAAAGTGGACAATCATTTCTTCCAGTCATATGCGACTGACACTTTAAAAAGAGATTTTAAAAAGCCCTGGGTGTAGACCCCTGTAGAGTGGCAATACAAAGTGATTAATTATCTACAGAGAAGATTTTGAAAATCAATAAAGAACTTAGAAGTAATTGAATCGAATGTTAATGACAATCCCATTACTAAATCTCTTGGGTGTTTTTGAATATTCAGTTTGTACATGAA
Source organism: Crypturellus soui (assembly GCA_032275445.1). NCBI lineage: Eukaryota > Metazoa > Chordata > Aves > Tinamiformes > Tinamidae > Crypturellus > Crypturellus soui. The sequence goes on along the minus strand of JAUBNY010000270.1, from coordinate 48,369 downwards.
TGTATTACAAATAAAGCTGTTGGAAAGATTTGTTTATTTTCTAGTTCTCCATTTCATGCAGAATGAATATTTTGACTGTAATTTGGTTTTCAAATGAGTATACATCTTTAATATCTTTAAAGTCAGTTTATTTTTCTTAATTGCTATTGCATAATTAACTTAGAGATACTATTTTCTGGACAAACATTGAGATTACCCATAGGAGAAAGCATTTCTCCCTCTGCTGAACTTTCAAATTCTGTTCCTCTTGGTTGGACTTTGTGGCATAAAGAGAAATTTCCTGCCAAATTTGATAATCTGTAAAAAATGCTGTCCAAAATGAATATCTTAGGTAAAGATACAATCATAATGCCTTTGACTTTCTAAAATAAGGAAATCTTTCAGATACAATATTTCAAGTTTATGTGGAAGCTAGTCTTTGTAAATGTTAGATTGTTTCTCTAAGTAGACAATGTGATATTTTGCTGAGAATATACAGAACTTTAGAATATTTAGAACTGAACTTAGGACAGAACTTGGAGAATATTTAGAACTGACAGCTTTCAGCAAAACATATATTTTGATGAATTTTGGTTTTGCAGTTTTGTTAGTCCTTACTCAATGTTTTTACTCAATTAGTTTTTACTGAACTATTTTTTTTTTCTCCAAAGGTTATTTGTAAAATACCCAAGCTCTATATTTAACTTGTATCCTTAAACTGCAGGGATGATAAAATGTCACTTACTACCTGTTGCAGGAACGTTGGTGATTGTGGCTTATGGTGCTTTCTAGTTCAAACTTTTGCAATCAATATAGTGGTTTGGTGAGAGATGAATTAGAAATGTACTGAGAAACATGGGTTGTTGCTGACTTTTCTGCTTGCATCCTTTTGCCATCATTTCTCTGAGAGTACTGCTATGTTTGTGTCATTTTCTGGTTTCCAGAACTGCTTCCTCTCTGATCACAGAATCATGGAAGGATCTGAGGCTGGAAGGGACCTCTGGAGCTCATGTAGTCCAACCCCTTTGCACAAGCAGGGTCACCCAGAGCATGTTGCACAGAATCTATCCAGGCAGGTTTTGAATATCTCCAGAGAAGGAAACTCTTCCGCCCCTCTGGGCAACCTGTGCCAGTGCTCTGTTACCCTCATAGCAAGAAGCTTTTCCTCAAATTCAGGTGAAACTTCCTGTGCTTCAGTTTGCTGGATATCTCTTGTGCATCTCTTAAATAGTCTGACCTCATCCTCTTGACACCCTCCCTTAAGATATTTGTATACTCTGAGAAGATCCCTCCCAATTATCTCTTCTCTTTGCTAAACAGTTGCAGCTCTCAGCCTCCCCTCATATGAAAGATGCTCCATTACCTTAATCATCCTTGCAGCCTTATGCTGGACTCTCTCCAGTAGCTCCACATTCCTCTTTTTCTGGGGAGACCAGAAGTGGACACAGTACTCTAGGTGTGGCCTCATCAGAGCTGAGCAGAGGGGAAGGATCAGCTCCCTCAACTTACTGGTAACACCTCATGCATCACAAGAGACTATTGGTCTTCTTGTCTGGCTCAGGGGTAATACCTTGTCTACTTCCAGGTCCTTCTCTCCTGCACTCTAAAAGTCAACCCACAACCTGTATTGCTGCAGGTAAAGAAGAGATAGCACTCAAAAGCGAACAGAAAACACAGAAAACAGCCTCTAATTCCTTGAGATCCTGGATGTACACATGCCCTGTTGTTCCTTTTTAACCAATTTTGTGTTAGAAGAGATTTGTCATGAATCTGGTTTAACTAAGCAATCATGGAATGAGCTACTGGAAACAATACAACATTATATATAATTAGTGAAGACAAGATCCTTCGTTTTGAGAGTTTTTATTTTGTTACATCAATCAACCCCAAGAGAATTCAATGGCAAACAGAACCATGTCTCCTGGGTCAAAAAGCTCTGTCAACAAATTCATAGCTGTTTGTAATCCCTGATCCTTTGGAATTTACCACACACAGTACAGCAGAAAGAACATAGTTGAAATAGTTTCTTTTCAATTTGTCTGTCTTTTTAGTTAGTGGTACATCATTTGATGAATTCTGTGAAATTCATGTTTTTTATGAAACATCCTCTATGGTACTGTATTTTTTAAAAATATGTATGCTAATAGTAGTAGAAAAATAAAATTTAAGAGTAAGGTATAGATAACAGTCCTTTTTGAATAACTTTGTTATGTAATGAGTAGAACTAAAATTTGCCATCCTAAAGCCCTTTAAGCCTTTGGTAGTAAGTTAGTGCAGGATCATGTATTGGTCTAATCATATTCTTCAATGTGAGATGTTCATCAGTTGAATATATCCTGTGGTAATGGTAAACACACCAATGTGTGTGTTTTTACATATTTTTTTGTTCAATACAAGGAAACATAGTGAAATAGTTTTTCATTTCTTATAATGATTTCGCTGGCAATCAGAAGACATATAACTCAAGAGAAATAACAAAGAAATAAAATGTGTGCACAAGAAGTAAACTTAGCCATGAGTCCTCAAAGATGGAAAGAAACTTATACACCAAAAATAAAGATAATTATTTGGCTAAAAGATGAATCTGATGTGTGTCACTGTGTTTCCGCATTTTTTTTGCTCTTACAGTGCCTTAATTCTCTGAGAAGAATCTTTCCACATACCCTGAAAGAGCACATACTTGTTACCCAGGCTATGTATAGATGTTGATTATTTAGACATCCAACCCTTCCAACCTCAATATCTTTCAGATGCTTCCTGTGCTTATCTCTTGCATACAGCTGAGACCAATTAATTAAATAGGTTGCCTAAAGTATATTTATAGTGTTTATAAAAAGACAGCCATTTTGGATGAGAACAGACCTAAGTTTTCCATAGCTTAAAGCGAAACTTGCTTCAGTTTGAAATAAAGACTCTGTAGATAAGTGCTGAGACAATACATATTCTCTGGGAGCTAGCGCATAAAGTAATTTGTAATGTACATATTCTGGTGTGTTTCATTCGTGTTTCTATTTGCAAAGTATGATCCCCCTCTATAACAAATATGATCTTGGATTCTTAATTACTCTGAGGCATTTTCTATGATCACTATGATGCATTTTCAGTTGAACTCATCATCAGCAAAAGCCTCTGATTACTTAATAAACATGAATGAACATGTTGTAATGAACAATTCTTCTTTGAGATTGAAACCAATAGCTCTGCAATTTGCAGATGGAGAGTCATAACCCAGTCAAAGAAAAGGCAGTGCTTTCAAACCGACAAGTCATGCATAATACTTTGGATGCCAAGTTTAAGGTGTTAAAAATTTATCACAGACGTGTAATAATGCATATTTAGGGCTGAGCACAGAATGTCCCCCTAATTTTTGTCTCTGAGGTGGGTGGAAATTGCCCCAATTATGTGTTTGACTTGTATTTGAAAAAGAATAAAATAACCAACCAACCGACCGAAAAAAAACAAAGAAAGCTGAATTCTTTTTTAGTAGGGCCCCTAGCACTGCTTACATGTAAGATGGACAAGAGTTTTTTGAAACTGAATTCAGAAAGCTTGAAAGAGGGTGATAGATATGAAAAATAAGGTCAATAAAGGCTCTATGGCCAGAGGCCATTCTGGACTAGTAATCAATCAGAGTATCATTACAATCTTTGGTTTTATCACAGTCTTTAAAATATTTGTTATCTCTTTGATTGCAGAGAACAAAAATTCAGAATTTTACAATATGAAGCATTTAATGACAATAATGTGAACATTTGGTAACCCAGTTACTCCCAGACATTATTGAATGTAGAAAACTGGAGGATTTAAATAATTCAATCTCACATCTATTACATCATTGTATTTAGTTGGTATCAAGCGACAGATCTTGCGGCCAGCATGAAACAAAAAGGATGTTTTCCACAAGCTATATACTGCCTACTCATATAAATAATGATAAATTTTGTAAGGATAAAAATGAGCCTTTTGATAGCACCTACTGTGATAGGTGTATATGTAGACATTTGATTTATCCTTTTCTTTTTGAGTAATTTTGGGGTTCCCTCAACTTTTTTTGTATATTTTTTGTTCACATTATTCAGATGTTTACCTATAAACCTACAGACCTTCTTTTGAATTCTTGATACTTGGTTCAAACTTCTAGCTTTGAGTCAGGAAATTTCTCCATTCTTTATTTCTTTTTACATGAAATTTTATTTAGAATGATAGAAAATCTATTGATAAAAGAGCAAGATCTGTTTTTCTTTAAATTATCCCTACGAATTCTTCCAGAATACTGTGACTGTGAATAATAATAACAATCATTTATTAGGCTGTCTGCCCAAAGATGAATTTACACTTTTGATATTTTTAAGAATGTCTAAGTTTGTGTAATAACAGACTGACAGCATTTTGATTTGTTATGATAGATCAGATGCTCAAATAAAGGTATTTCCCTCTGTAATTCATTCCAGGAAGACAATGAACATCCCTTTTCTCCAGTATTTTTCCATTTCCAGCCATACAGCCAGGATTTTTGATTAACAGGTACATTTAATTATTTGTTCTGTCTCTTGGTTGTCAAAATACACCTTATTTTTATGTGTAAGTAAAATACCTGATTGAAGTAAGAGGGACTTTGGAGCTATCCTCTTTCATTTTGGTGTTTTGGTGCCTTTACCTGAGCAATGAAACTTTTACCTTAATTCCAAGTTTGCTGCTTGTGAATATTTCTATGATTTTCTAGCTTACAGATATCGAATGGAGTTTGTCCTTCAATGACAAATAGCTTATTTTATTTCCTGCAGTTCTGTTGATGAGATCTTTGATTTCAAGAGGTGTTGCAACTTAACACTTCTGTTGCAGGTATTAGGATTATCAAGGGTAATTTTTTTTCTCTTTGTTATTTTTTACATATACTTTTTGGATACACTTTCTTCTACTGCTTTTACACATTTTCAGAACAGAAGACAGCACAAAAATACATAGACAGGTGTATACAAAGCTATAAATAAACCAAATTCAGTATCAGTGGTTCTGTAGGTTTTTTTATCCTCCATAAAAAATAATATCTAGAAATTTATGTCACATGGTATTGCATACTCTCTTTGATTATCTCAGTAGCATATAGTAAAGAGACTAAAAGAAAGCATTTTCTTAGCAATAGCATTTTTACTAAATTGCTTGTATTTTCCATTTTGCATGTGTTAATACAGTTTAAGAAGTGGCTAAGTCACAAATGATTGACTACTTGTAAAGATAATGATGTTATAGCAATAAAGTACTTTTATTTGGACTAGAACATGGTAAGAAAATCATTAGACAGATTTGCTATGCATGAGGAACAGAAAAACTATTTGTATATGATTCCAAGAGGGTAAGCTTTAATTGGAAACAAAGTATAGCCTTGGGGTATTGTAAGTAGGGTCTGATTTCATTAGAGCCTACTAGAGCAGATGATGTGCTTTCCTTTTGCTGTTCTTCCTCCTTTAAAAAAGAATTAACATATGAAGCGTTTTAAAGCAACTCCTTTTTCTTCCATAATTCTTTATCTGATCATACAGCAGCAGTGTCACTATATTTTTGAGATATCACTTTTGTGTCTGAAGTGGACTATAATTTGCATGTTTTGGCATTTCAAATAAAAATACACTCTGTGATATTCAGTACTATTCATTAACAGAGGAAATTTCATTATATTATAATCATAAACAATATACAATTACAGTAGAACACATAAGGAAGGTGAATATTAATGAAGTTTCATCTTCATGTAAAAGTGCCACTGTTCTCTTAAGACATTGAAGTTTTTTCTATTTAAAAGAAAAGATATTTCTACTATTAAGAGTTCACTCTATATTTTTCCCTAGTGTAAGTATGTATACGTTAATTATATCATAGTAAAACACTTGGGCTAAGGGGATTTGCCTTTGGACATATAATTCTGCTGAATGCTTTGTGAGATTAGAGCATTTTGTGAGTTTTTCTCACTTTTGGGCTGAAACAGCTGTATAACAGTCCCTCACCCTGTGCAACCCATGCTTAAATGTACATACCATGGCAATAATTCTTTGAAAAGCCTGTACAACGCATAGCTGATGTTCTTGATGCTCACTGACAAGAATTTTTCTGCTTGTTTTAAAGACAAGCTTTTTACTGATAAGAATGCTGTGATATGTGGCCTTTAAGCACAACAGTTTGGGAAGAGTTCCTTAACATTATAGAAAAATCACTTTTAAAACTTAAACTAACCTGAAATTGATATTCAGGTCACAGGTGGATTGCAGATAGGGTCAAATGAAGATATCTGAAGGTGGGCGGGGAAGGTATTTTTCATACTTAGTACTGAAAGTTTATAGCTAATAGAGCTATAGCCGTTTATAGAGCTTTATAGAGCTTGTGTGATTGGATCTGAAGACTTAGAAATCCTTGCCTAAATTTATATTTGCATTTAGTTACCAGTTTACTGGTGCACTGAGGAGATTCTGAATCTAGTTCCCTTTTGACCAGAACACAGTGGAGAGAAATGTTGTAGAGTCTCTCTCCATGTGAGACCACTTCCTACCCAGAATTTCAGCTGATTGGTTCCCAGCTTCACCTGGGAGGGTATGGCCCCATTAGGTTCCTGGGAATTGCATCAAACCAAGATAGTGCACATAAGGTGACTTTTCAAAAATATCTTCCTTAATCTCCATTAATTTAAAATTGACCTAGATGAATAGAGAAAGGGAACTGCCAGTATAAGAACTGTTGTTTTTGACTGTTAAATATGAGGCCATTATAAATAAAGCAGGCTTGTTTTATTACCTGTGCTGGCTCTAGGAGCCCTCACATCCAGGAAAGTAAGGAAATGTCTTTGCATGCCAGTTTCTAGATATTCATGCCAGTAACCACAGGCATTTTGTAGCCTTGTTATTTTGTAGCTCTGGGCAACCAGTTGTTCCTAGGCAGTATAAGCAGTTCCATCTACTGCACAACTAAATAAGTGGTGAGGTGATATAGTCTTTCCTTTACCTTTAAGCTATTATTATTTGAAGTAGGATTAGGTAAAAATCATTTTACAAATAATTAGCTATGGGCTTAGAAATTACTTGATTGTTCTCATTTTGGATGGAGATTCTTTTCCTTGTATCAGTGAAAACAATATAATTTGGCTAAGATTAAAATAACTTCTTTCTTATAAGAAAAAAAAAGTTTAATTTTGAAGTGACAAGGTTTTCATCCTATAGCTTGACATTCTTCTTCCACTTGAGTCATGTTTGTATTCCAAATACTAAGCTAATACAAGGATGGTGTTTTAGATTAATGCAGGAAAAGTGAAAAAAAGTATTATAAACTACTTCTGTTGCCTTGTCATTGGCTTGTGGAACATGCAAGAAGAAATGCCAGCAACAAATGAATGGTGCCATTTAAATGCTTCCCTCCGGTTTTAACATGTTCCAAATATGGTTAACCAGTAGGATGTCTGTTTAAGTGTGTTCATTTTCTCTGAATGATCAAAAGGTGACTGTTCCCAGGCAGATTATGATTAGAAGGGACTGTCACCAAGAAAACTTTTGCTATATAGTCATTTTATAGTGAAAAGAATGCTAGGCTGAACAATTTTCATCTGAAAAATGTATCCTGAAGTTATGCTAATGAAATTGTTTTCAGCTTAGAAAAGTAATTTTGAACCTTCTGGCTACCCAATGCAGTTTCTGGAGTTATAATAGTCATTCATGGAAACTCTTGTTTTGTTGAAAATGCTGTTTTTCTCTCTGAAAGAAAGACACACAAATACCTGTAATATAGTTAAAACTAAAGAAAGACAGATGATGAGAAAAGAAAATATCAGCAAAATTATTTTGTTCTAATGAATGCAAAGATCTAAAATTATTATTCTTCATATTATTATTCTTTGTCTACTGCGGCTGCTCTTATCCACTGCACAAGGTCTAAGATTTACGTATGGTAATTGCAGCAAAATTTAAATTTGGCTTGCTGGGATATAATTTTCTTTGATTATAATAAGACCTTTGCCCAATTGTGCAGTTCTGAGTTCACTCTGATGTCCATAGTAAGTGCTCACAATCACCGCATGTCTATAAAAGTCAGTCCTTAAGCCTAATTTTATTTTGGCATCTGAAAAAGGCAAATAGGAAAGCATTAAAAGTAGCCACATTTCCAGAAACTGCTTCTGATTGCTTAGGATGCTCTGGTAGCTGAATGAAAAACACAGCATGAAATGTTGTTGAACTGCTTTTTCCCGTGTCAAGTCATTATATTGTAGTTTTATGCAACTTGATTTTTTAATATGTCAGGCAAGTCAACTATGATATAATGCATAAATGCACTCAGATATTTTCCCACAGGAAGTACCATTACATTTAATAGAATAACTTGCAATACAATCAGCAAGAAAAAAAAATGTGTCAGTTCTGTAACAGAAATAATAATAAATCTCCTTTTTTAGGAAGCTTGAAAATTATGTCCAGAAACTGTTGTGTGCTTTAATACAATGCACAAAATATATTATGTGTATGGGAAAATGGTAACACTTTGCTTCTATATTGTTTTTCAAGTATATCCCTAATTTTTCAGTCTTCCACATTCCATTTCACAGCTTCCTGAAACATCACAATATTTCTGGATATAGTTTGCCAAACCTTTGTTTTGTTTGCCATGAAAGTTAACGATCACTTGATTCTGCACAGGAAGAATGTAATCAATGTACAAGGCTGTGCAGGACCTAGGAGAAGTAGTTATGTTGATATTAACTTCACCCGTAAATCTTTTACTTAATCTTCCAGTGATATGTAGCATCCTTTATTGGGAATGCATTTACTTAATCTTCCAGTGATATGTAGCATCCTTTATTGGGAAATGCAGAATTTGCTTAGTAGGGCTTTTTATCAAAACACAATGATTTAGAGCACAGAACTGAGCTAACGCTGGAATTCTAGTGTAATACATATGTTTTTGGAGTCTATCCTGGAAGGGTTATTGATGTAAAAGATGAAGGCGTAAACTTGGTCAGAGATTAAAGAATTTTAATACTTTTCGGAAAATATAGGTATTCAAAATAAAAACAGTTGTTAACTGGAATAAGAACAAAGAACACCTTATCATTTCTTTAAAAACCTCAGTATTTTGGGAGACATAATAAGATATCTCATCCCATATCTGAAATCATTAATTATTTTGAAAAATTCTTAACACATGAAAATAGTGCTGATTAAATCTGGGCATTTAAAAGTGCATGGGGTAACAATGACAATTAGAAATGTGGGACTATTATTTGCACAGTGTTTAAAAGTATGAAGATATGGAAAGGAGGTGACTGAATCATAATGGGGGAGAAGTAGGACATATCATTTATGCCTTCTTGTTGCAATAGTCATGAGACATTCAAGGAAAATGGTGGGAATTGTATTTTAAAATAATGAAAGAATTTTTTTAAAAGTGATGTCTAATTAACTTTCAAAACTTACTGCTCCTAACTATTTCTAAAGCATAATTTAAAAGATATATGGGTGATAAGGAGAATATACTGTATAATGTGTCAAAGGTTAAATATAGGAAACAAGAAGAGAGATGTTTATTTGCATTTCACCGTACAAACTGGTTACTGTGTTTGTGTATCTTTAGAAGAAACTTGGACAATTGGGCATATGGGATTTGTTATACTTTCTTTAAAGCATCTGTTCTGTATAGATTCTGCATTGAACAGGTCTTGCCCAATATGTCCTTTATTTTATCCTTAAGCTCTCCAGAAAAAAACACATTTTTTTTCCCTTTAAGGATTTCATATTTTATTAGTAGTAAAAGCACTCAGTTCTGTATCCAAAAACAATGATCTGATACATAAGCCTTTTGTTGAAATTTTAATCTATCAAATTTGAACTTTGCGTGTAACAAACAAGATCATTATAGTACTTCGATATTCTGAATATTTAACTATGTGAAATAAACTAATTGCGGGACTTGAAAATCTACGATAAAACTATCATTTAAATGAGGACATAGAGGAAGCTCTTTCAATTCTTTAGAAGTCAGCCTACCAATGTTTATGAACTGAATAGGTATTCAAATTAATTATTAATCATTCATATCCATATACAACATTACTCTTAGCTTAAACAAAAGGGGTGAGCCAGAGGTGTGTCCTAGTGCACACAGAGTCAAAGTTGTCTTGTTTGTTTCAAATTATTATTTGTACCTCTCCTTACAACATGCAAAATATTTTGTTAGTATCAAGCATATCTAAATGAAGATAAGATTATTTTTGTGCTTTCTATCTGTGCAAAAATGCTTTAAGAACTTAGTTTTTTCTCTTCTGCATTTACAAATACATTAAATCAAATCACAAATTAAGACACTGTTAAAAAATAAAAGTTTAAATCACATATTCCTAAGCTTAAATCTCTTATCCCAAGTTTCAGTCCAATTAATTTTTTACAGCAGTTTTGAACTATTTAATATAGAATTTTTAATGAAAAAGCTCCTTTAACTGCAGTAATGTGAACAGCAATGCTATATCTTACAAAACTATGCTTATAGAACTTTAATGCATTTCGCAATAGTTTGTTTAGTTATGTTTCTTCTCAAATCTTTATTACACACTGCAACATCAGATTTTTGCAAAAAAAAAATGGAAAAAGGGTACTTTTTGTTTCTTTTGTTGAAAATGATATATGCTCCATGCAAGTGCAGTACTGCCTTGAATTTGTATTCAACCTCTGAAGATCTGATGCACTCCATCCTAATACCAAATCTCATCTGTGGGATTTAGTCATGAAGAAAATAGAGAAAAGGAAAAGTCCCCATGCAAAAGATCATCCTACTCAGAACCTACGTGGAATGTTATTGCACAGAGCATTTCATTGGGATTATATGTGAGATGGATGGTGCATTCTTAATGCAAAGATTAAGTAGAGTTCCCCAATGAAGTTATATGCTTAGTATCCTAGTGTAAAAAGAAATCCTTTTATGGATATGGATCAATTTTAGAAATGCAAATGTAGCTGGTAATTGTTCACTATGTAGAATGCCAGGGTCACAGCCTTTTGGCAGCTGGAGTGATAAATACAGACTAAGACCCTCTGTCCTTATTCTGTTATATTCTATAGTCTGTTGCATTTCTTATATCATATCTGAAATTGTGGTAAACAGATAGATGTAACTGCAGGTATAAATTTTCTTTGTATTTTTATATCAGAATATGTACATAAGAGAGAATGGAAAATAAAAAAAATGTTAAAAGAAAGTGAACACATTGGCAATCAGCTCTGCTCTTGCATTAAAAACTATTGAAATCTCTAAAACCTTCTGAACATCATGGAGTCTGTCCATTTGATGATGGTCCTATGACTTTAGTGACGCAAAACAATCTAATCGTAAAGGTCTCTGCAGCTACGCACATCTTTTGGTATAATCACCCTTCTTCCTCTGCAGTTCTCTGAAACTATTTATTGTTGTTGTATTTTTCATTCAGATTTAAATTCATGTGGCAGGATTGTGCTTTTTATCTCTAAAATGGACATGTGAAAAGGACTGAGATTGTTACCAGAAAAGGGAATATCAGAAATGTGTTGTACACGCATTTCTACATAGTTTAGATAATTCTATACAACGATTATTGACCAAACTGTAATACTTCACCACTGAAAGCTGGTTATTCCTACGTGATAGAGCATGCAAATTCCATGGCTATGGCTGATGCTCTGCTTGCCTCACCATCACCTAGTCAGTCCAGGGACTAATTTTTACACCTGCTTTTGGGGGAAGATATTCCTGATTGATTGACACTCTGATGTGCAGTCAAAGTCCAACAAGAGGAGGCACAGGAAGTCAGGAGCAGAAGAGACTGCCCCTTATAGCTCAGATGAATAAGGTAAGTCAGGCCCTTCAACATGTGCTGAACCTATCAGTTTTCAAGGAAGAAAAGATCTTAAACATGTGTCTCCTCCTAAGAATAGGTATTTTCTACAGCTGGAGCAAATCAGTGTTTTAATGTTTATTTTATTTTTGTAACTTGATTTATGTGGTATGTACAGTGTTATTAATATTTGATAAACTAATATTAAAAAGAGACCTGAAAATGCTTTTGTTATTTTGTGTATTTTGTTAGAGAGAAAAGAATTTTTAAGCAGCAAAATATTATTTTAACTGCTAAGGAATAAAAAATTTAACATAGGAAAATTGTAGAATGCAGAACATGCATTCAACATGCATTCAAAATATGTATTTTGCAATGTTGGAGCCCTAAAACTAATTGTGATATAGTATTTCAAACTATAGAGGGATAGACTGTGTACATAAAAAATGGAATTCTTTATATGTTAGTGGAGGAATGATCAAAAAGTCTGGTTATACTCTGTGATGAAAGTACTAGGTGTCATGTAATAGTATTATTTTGTAAGTAGCAACTGATGTCCAGGATGAGGATACTCTTTCTATAAGACATTATACAAACAAATATTCAGACTTTAAATTGGAATGAAATTTTAAAAAAAAGGAGAATTGAAAAAGAAGACAAGTTAAAAAATGTAATAGAAAAAGTATCAGTTTCATGCCACAAGCCAAGTCCTGTTAGCTGCACTCTTTCCTTGTCAGCTCCTTCTCTCCTGTTGTTTTCTACTTAGCTTGAACCACCCATTCTCTGTTTCATATGAGCATCCCACAAGTGGATGCCTATCACTGAGAGTAATGGTCCTTACTCTTTTTCTAGACATCCACTGATACTTTTAAAATATACAGCCTAAAGCAAAGTTAGTGGGAACTTCAGGAACGCCACCCCGTCATTGTGTAATCTAGTTTACTCATACAAAGACAACTCAAAGACTGAACAAACAGTATAGAGCTTACTGTGCTCCAGAGAACTTAGTGCCAAGACTTGGCTGCAAAAAGGCAGGATGAACAAAGATTGTATGCATATATGCGTGTTACATGTATACACATGTATGCATGTGTTTAAGTCCTTTATGTACCAGAGCTTACTGAGGTAGAGAGAAGGTTCCCACTCAGAGGTAGCTGCTTAGTGGTCTAGAATACAGGAGTGCTCTCAGTGATCTTGGGAAACAGTTAAAATCTATTGTTTTGGATACTTGCTGAGAGGGTAATAATATTTAATTTCATTGAGGTGTGTCCTCTTGTATTATATAAGAGATAAGGCTAACGAAAGGACCTCTAATAATTCAGAATAAGCAAGACAGGCGAAACTATAGCTGCACTTGCTGATTTTCAAGAAATCATCTGGTAAATACTATTTGCAACAGAAACTCCTGTATGGGACCAACTTTAAATTGGACAACTGCTGCTCATTGAACTGCTAAGAACTTTTACTCTGTGTGAGGCATCTAACTGTACTTTTCAGCAGAGATATGTAATAAAGCATATCAGTCAGATGCCAACTTTACATTATCAGAGATATGGAAAGTAATTAGAGTTAGTACTCTGTGAGTTTTGTAATTAACAAAGAATCTTAATAACAATGAAGATAATCTGATTGTGTCATGCAGTCTTCTCTCCTACTCTAATTCATTTTCATCAAGGTGTGCTCTCAGTGGCCCTTGGAGTTTTGTAAAGTTCATCCGTAATTACTCCAACACATTCGTATCAAGCAGGACCCGTCTTTCATCTTGTCAGCCTACAGTTGGAAATGTGTTCTCCCTTTCCTTAACTAAATCAAGCTGTAATACTTACCATGTGAGGTGACAGAGGGGCACTGCTAGCACTAGTCCTATAGAGATGAATATGTGGAACCCTAAGTTAAAATATGCTCAGAGCTCTCCAAGAACTTCTGAAGAACTTCACAAAGTGTGATGTGATCTTCAAAAGAGATCAGGTCTTTTAAAAGTCAAGTCTTACGATGATTTATTAAGCGGAGATTAGGAGTCCGTTTGCCTGCAGTTTTGAAGCCTATTGTATTTTTACACACTGAGAGATGAAAAGAAAGTATAAATTCTCATTGACTATAGAATTTCCTGACAATTTTCAAATAAAATTAGAATTGACAGTATGCTGATATTTATTTTGCAATTAAATAATAAAAAATATATCTTTGGGAAGTTCCAGCTGAGGATAAAATAGAATTAGAGAGATACATGAAAAGGAATAAGAAAAATATCTCAGGTGTCTGAATGACCTACCAAGCCTTTTGAAGTGACAAAGAAAAGACGTTTAAAAAGATGAAAAAAATATTGTCTGATATATTATTCTCTTATTTCCCAGAAGATGTCCTCATTACCCAACGCAAAATTGGGACCAGGCCCCACAAATAGGACTTTGTAACATCAGCAGTGGAGATGATATGTGCCAACATTCTGGTAAAACAGTTTTCTTTAAGTAAAGAAAAATAATATTTTCTTCCTGAAGTTCTATCTTACTCATTATCAGTGCTATCAGTTAATTTCATTGACATATGAACCTGATTATACAACCAACATTCAAACAGCTATAATCTGTCTTGCAATGCGGTTGTTCACCAAAGCTTTAAGCAGTTATTAGGGGTGAAATTCCCTCTGAAGAGAGTCAAGATGAGATGCCTATATTGTTTAGGCTGGCTGATTTTGACTAAGGGAGAATTTTATTCCTATTGATCAAGAAGCTAAAATAAAAATTTTAAGTCTGCTTTTGGTAAATAAGTCAGGAAAGAAGAAGGAAGTATTTTTTCTCAATTAGTTTGAAGTTGCATTTTGATGTGCTGATGCTAGCTTTTGTTTTAGACCAATCTCTTTCATGCTGCAAAAATGAGAAATGCTTGTAATGGACTAGTGAAATCTGCATTTTTTTCAGTTAATCAAGGATTTATCCACAACATAAGCTGAGTATCATTCAGCTCCATCTAGTAAGTGAATACGAAGCTGTCCTAGTTTCAGCTGACAAGTCTGCCTTGTGTTTATAATATCAATAAATATGATAGTGTGAACATTTATAAATAATTTTCCTCATTAAAATACTCGAAGCTACTGTATGTAACAGAAATTAATAGCTGTTGAGAAAAATATTTGAAAGACATTGATGAGCAGGAAAGGCTTTTATGATCACCTTCTTAGTAAAATAAACTGTTTAAAACTCAGAGACTTCATTATTTGCAAGAGAAATCTCCTTTTTCCTCCGTCTTTTCCATATTTCAAGAAAGATAAACACTATTAATGTGGGAAAGAACGTGCATTAGAGCTCTGCTTCTTCAAGATCAGGCTTGTAGATCCTTAACTGCAGTTTCTTTCTGAATAGAACAGGGAAGCTGTAGTTCCCTGACTATATCTCCCACAAATATTTATTCTTGTCTTAAGTATGATTTCTTTTTATGAAGGAATTTTTTGAATTTTTGGAAGCAAACAAGTTTGCAGTTCCCATCATTTTACACTTCCTTCCTCCTTCACTACTCCCCCCAACTCAAAACTCAATTTTCAGTGTTCTTTGCATGGGTTGATATCATGAATGTACTGATTGTAGAGGAACTTATTTATGGCTTCCTGTTGGTAGGTACTTCACCACATCTAGGAAGGAAAGGAAATGCAGAAAGATGGACAAGGTGAAAGGTAGACAGAATTAAAATATTAGTACCAGACATGAGTACTGCAATCTGCCTCTCGCCAGCCCACATCAGCTTCCTTTAATAGTACAACCAAGACGTCACTTTGGAACCTGAATGCTCCTTGAAAGTACTATTAGGTCCTAAAGAACCACAGCAAAGACAAATGAAGTTCTGCTGAAGATCTTCAGAAAATATGAGTACTCATTGAGTAAGAAAATCTGATGGTGTAAAACACTGAAAAAACAAGAATCAACCAACAGTATTTCAGCAATAGTAGTCACTTCATGAATGTGCTGAGCATTAATCGTGCTGCAAAGCCTAGAAGCTTATACTTCCTAATACCAGCTAATTTTTAACAGCATAATTGTGATATCACAGAGCATCAATTGTAATACAGATAAGCTTTTTACTTCTTTTTTTTTCTTATATTTTTTAGTGTAGCAAAATTGGTTCACTTTACATGAGTTTGTAACTGTGGTTATAATACTTAGTCTATGAGCAATGTTGTATAAATACTTTGGAAAATTGTTTCATTTCAAAAACAGTATTTGTTGACTGGAAAGATAAGCATGAGCTCTCACTGCTTTCAGGGGAAAACTTTTTTACTACCAACTTTTTCTTGAAGATCTTTTCCATAAAATATATGTTATATGCAATGAATAATGAAAATGAAGACAAGTAAAGAAATCTCTTCAACGTGAGGTCTTATTTTTTTTCCTACAAGGTATTCAGGAATGAAAAGAAAGTCTGTTTTGAGACACTTGTCAGCACTTTGAATTTCCTAGTGGTTAAGTAGTTTATACGAATAAGAAGATAAAAAGACAGATGCATGTAAATATAGTGAGTTGATAAGTAATCTACAGGCTGTCGATTTTAAATGAAGAGACTGATGGAATATTTTCCTCTGTGGCCTGGCTAATTTGCAGAAGATGTTGTCAGTATTGGAATACCTGCAGGAATGCATAGGTATGGTGGCTGGCTGGTTTAATTTGCATGTGCATGAGAAGTTTGATAAATGTCTTGAGTTGCACAGTCTGGATTTACTTTGTTTCACTCCTGCTTTTATTTTTTTTCTGAAAAAATGAGAGAGGAATTGAATATGAAGCATATGAGGTTCATCCACTGTAGGGAGCACACTTCTAATATAGACAGGAGGCCAGGCTGGATGGGGAAATCCGTATCTTTTCAGAGAAGATGGATATACTTTTTTGGATTTTTTTTTATCCCAGAAATGAAGAATTACTCTTCATTTCTTCATTCATATCACTCTTGCTGTATATAAAGAATATCAAAAACACACTGCCTACAGTATACTGCCTACAGACAATTAAACCACAGCTGAATTAGAGAATGCTTATCTCCAGCTAAGAAATTCATATAAGTAATTTTTGCTAGTTTCAGTTTTTTAAACATTAGTTTTTGTTGCATAACTTACAGCGTATCTACTTATACCTTTGAGTTTATTAGATCTTATGTACATGCACATCCAGGAATGAACCTACACAGATGAGCCAGAATTAGAGGTACGCTGTGTGAACTTGAGTGTTTTCTTTCTTTTAAGAATAATTCTTCAGCCATACTGAAATCTCTGCATTACTGATGCTAATGAACACTGACATAAATGCATCATGAAGGTATATGTGGGCTCGTGCTAAGTGTTTCATTGAGTAATGTTGCATTAATGAATATTTTTTAAGAGTCAAGCAGACGATTTGTTTATATTTTGAAATGTTTTGTCTTTTATTGCTATCTCATTTCCATACTTGTACAGAGGAAGCATGTACTTACAAACAGTAGGCACTTATCATTTATCCTACTTAATGTAAGTGCAGAGGTCATTCTTCCTTTTTCATATTTCTAGAAGTCTAATTAACAGCCTAAACCAATATCCTGCTGCAAAGAGATTATTTCATTTATTAAAACTATTTTACATATCAAAACAGTTAATCTCATTAATTTTGGAAGAGTTTCCTTTTAATATCTTCCACTGTTCTCTTGGTGTTGTATTCAATATTAAAAAGCTGAAAGTAATTACTGTGGTGCTAAGGCCCATAGTGTTTATACTTGTTCCTGACTACCTGGTTTTATGTCCCTTTCGTTCACATGCTCCATGGGAAACCCACCCCTTACTGCGTCTATGGCATTTGGCAGGGGTCATTTCATCCCTTCCTGCTTTGTTCTTGCTCTTACACATAGCAGCAGTGCAAGGGCTGGCTGCTTTTTTGCCACTTTTTACTGGGGAAAAGCATAAACACTAGGTCTTCTCCAAATGCTTTGGTCTGAATTTGTGTTTTGCAGTGTATGGCAGTTATTATTTCTGTGGAAAGTCATTCCTCATTTCTTTTTGGGGTGGTGATAGCTATACATGGTTAGGGAGGACCCTAAAATGAGCATCTTTGAATGAACACCCTCTGAAAGAGCTTCTTTGCTCATTCAGATGCTCCTTGTCTACCTATTTATTGTATTTAAGAAACCTGATATGTGTATACATTGTAAGATGAAAAATTGTGAAAATTACTCACAAGTTCTAAAACTGATTTTGACAGTATTTTAATTGTTTTTGTTAACTGATATGTTTTCCTGCCTGGTTACTTTTACTGAGTAAAAGAGAAGAGCTTTTTTGACAATAAGAGGCTTTTCTCCTATGGATTCAAAAATGATCTAGGAGTAGAGCTATGTGAGCAGTGGATTATTTTTGGATCATTTAGCAATAAGAATAATCAACGGCAATACAAATGGATGGACTGAACCAAACCCGGAATTTTATCATCACCACGCTGAAAATAATTAAACATGCATAAAGTTTTTATTCAATACAAAATAATTTGTATGTATTTGAGTTAAATTGATAAAATATCTAATGAAGAATGTTAGAGTACTCAGGCAAGAAATGTTTAATTAATTTCTTAGAGGGGAAATCTAACCTTCTCTTTCAATTTAAGCATAATGTTGTTGGGTATTCTTCTGCTGTAGTTTTAATCTCTTCTATTGAGCTTGTGCCTATTCAAACACATAATGTAAACACTATCTGGAATAGGAATTTGAGCCCAGAAGATTACTCTTCCTCCCTCTTTTCCTGATAGGGCGTTCTAACTGGTCATTTTTTTTTATCTATTTTTCAATATATGTTTGAATACCATCATAACCAAGTAGTTCAGAGGAAGTGAAGAAATAAGTATATGAATATTTAAATGTCTGGACCAAATATTTGAAAGAAGTCTTCCCTTTCCTAGAGCAGTCTAATAATATCCACCTTAATTGGGTGGGCTTTCCTTCAGGTTTCCTGCTAGTCCATAAACCAGAAATGTGGAGAGGAAAATTCTCACTGAGAGGATCACAGTCCTCTTGTGGGTTGGTAAATAAAAGCTTAAGGGCCTCACCCTTGTTATATTTGCCTGGACAGTCAACAGTTTACCATGTCAGATAAGGTTCAGCTGTGAAGGGCTAAGGAGCACAGGTGTACATAAACATGAAGTTAAATCTGCTTAGATGCAAAATATCTCCACTGGACGGTAGCAATGATTCCTTTATTCCATTCCATGGAAGATATGACTATATAGATACCCCACAATTAACTAATACTCAAGCCTTGTAAAATAAATGCCTTTAGGAACCTAGAGTAAACAACTCAATCAAGGTAGGCTATCAGTTTCATATTTATTCCTCATTTAGTTCTAATATTCTGCTGGTAGTTATTTTAGAAAAGTGATTTTTATGGAATAATTAGTCTAAACATACCTCATTTATCATCAAATAAATTCTGATTTGATGAGCTAAAATAAAGATAATGACTTCTAAGCTTTCATTTAGCTATGTCAAGGTACAGAACTATAAGTGTTAAGTAAAAAGCATACAGACAGCTGAGGCCAAACTTCCCTCTGGTATTTCTGATAGACACCTGATAGTGGCAATATGTAGAGTTCTGAAATAATGAAAGATCAAAATTACTGTCTTTTTAAAGCATTTACTAAATTTTACTTTTTTGAAGGGAAACTTTCTCCAGAATGGCTATGCTCTCATGCACATTTTGGGATTCTGCTGTTAGAGAGTGAAGAACTGCAGAAGAGAAAATCCAAGCAAGACGACTCTTGAATTTCTGCATGTATGTGATCTCCTTAAGAAATGGAGAGAAACCTTTCAAGAGAAGGTAGCCAAGGAAAATAATTCCCTACATTCAAATTTCTGAAGAGCCTATCTTTTTCTAGATCCAAAAGCTGGCAGTTCTTGAAGGGAAGTATTTTTTATGGAACAGTATTTGAAAGAGAAATTGAGAGTTACTGCTATTATTTTGCTAGTCTTGTCTAAAAGAAAAATAATGGAAAGAGAATATGCTTACTTTGTGACAGGAAATTGGATGTTTTTCTATAGAAAACATTTAAATAAGGAAGAGTCGTTGCTTATTTCCTTCCCTCTGTTTTACAGACTCATCAAACACGAGCAAGTTACGTTTCTAAGAGTGGAACTTGCAAAGGAATTTGCCACTTTTTCCCGTCCTCACCTTCCCTTTCTATTTTTTTCAATTGAATCCCTTGTCAAAATGTATTTTATGTCTGTATAGGGGAGCAGGAGACTGTGTTCAATTAAGTGTTGGTGACTCAGGCAAGAAAGGGCCTCAGATCAGAAGTATAAGAAATGTTCTATTGTACTTCAAAAGAAAATTCAACTTCACTCCAAAAGAAAATTCAACTACACTCAATTGTTAACTAAATGATTTCCAATTTTTATGATTTTAGTTGCTTTTATGCAGGAAAATGTGTGGTAAGAATAACATGATACATTAAAAATGCCTTTTGGACAATTTTAAAATTGTAGAAAAGATGCTAATTAATAGCTTGACTAGAAAGTGTTGAGTATGACTGACTATACACCCTCTTTCAGCTCTGCAAAATAGAAGAGAACAGGCTGTGCCACCCTCAGACCCTATTCATACACCAGACAAAGCCATAGACTGTGCATGATGCATTGGTAGCTGGTAAGTATCAGCTGATATTAGTCCACTGATGCTTAAACTGTAAACAAACAAAATGCAAATTAGCTCCATTTCAAGTGTTTCAGCATTTATTGTGAACAGAGGAGTAGCCGAAATGTTACTGCTTAAGCATTTTACAAAATCTATAGAAATGTAGTTAAAATGTGGGTAAAAATACTTTTGATTTTTCCCTCAGGGCTTATGGTTGAAGATTCTGAGACCCATTGGCTGGCTTAGCTGCTGACATTCGAGTTTACATCACATTTGAGAAATCAGACAGACCTAAAAAGAGAGATCTGCTCTGCTAACCCCCTCACAAAATTTATATGCAAGTTTTATAACATTTTGATTGTAGGATGAAATTTTGTGATCTGAGATTTTTCTGGTCTAACTCAACATGACTCGTACTCTGAAATAAATTGGCAAATCCATCCAATCCATTAAAAATAGCCAATGTACAGCATAGTGTAATGTAATGCACCAATGTAAACTGTGATGAGGATTCAATGAAATGAATCAGAAGGGCTGAAAAGAAATCACATTTGCAAGAGAGGAGATTTGATTATATAATCTTCATTGCAATATGGAAATCTTAATCTTGCTTATGTATTTGGAGATTTAAACAATCTAGAAGACAATTAGACTCTAATTTCTTATGATTTCTAGCATGCATGTTTCTGTACAGCAGAACATAGACATAGTAGAGAAAACCTTTTCTTCCACAGAAAAAAATCACTGTATTATTTAAAATACAAATGTAGATATAGTTGGTTGAATGTAGGCTTTGAAACTGTACAGCTATTTTCTATAGTTGAAAAAAAGAAATAGAAGCATAAAGTACTTTGAAACAAATTACTCGAGTTTCTGAAAATAAATAGCTAATTAAATAAGAAAAATAGACAAATCATTCAAGCCTAATAATGCATGATCTTGAAATCTATAATTTTAACAGTAGGTAGAAAATTTAGTTCCTCCAATCTATGAAGCTTCATATTTCATCAGAATTTGAAAGTCTTTCCAGCTTTCAAATGGAAAACACCGTGTATCTCCATAAGTTTTCACCAAAATATGAATTTGGCTTTTATGAGAACGCATGTGGACTGAAGTCTGAATTTCTTTGAGAACTGCTTTTTTGGTGCCAAGTTTGGAAGTATTGCTTCAAGCTTCTCTGTAATTAAAAACTGAAGTTTATCTGTACAGGCATATAATTAATCAATGTGGGACCTAATCCAAAACCTGCCTAAAAGATCATCACTAAATTCAATAGTTCATATCCTTAAAAATTCTTTCAGAATTTATCAGTTGATTGTTTAATTCAGCAGTCTGAAACATTGATTATGCATAACTAAAGAAAAATTGAGACACTTAAGGTACAACTAAAGCAGAATGTAAGTACATGACTTAAAATTTATGTTTTTAGAACTTGATGTACCAAACTTATGAGGACCCCCAGACCTGCTCATGTCTGCTCATCTGTGTGCGCAGCAGGGATGTGGATCACACAGAATCTGAAAGGCTTCTTGACCAGCAGCTGCAGAGTTGGTACTGCCGAGCAAAACCTTCAGGAAAGGGATACAACCTGCCTCTCACTGCCACCAGATCAAAAGGGCCTAAAAGCTTGATCATATCTTGCACGTACCCTTGCTTTCTTTTTCTGGCAGAAGAACTAAGAACTGCCTTCTGTGTTGTAGCATAATTTCAACAGAAATCACTGAACTCAGAAGCTCTGATGTCCAAATTACCAAATTACTCCAGATTAATGTTATGATTTGTCTTGATTCCTTCTGTTAGGGGTATTATGGATTCTATTTTCCTATATTATTGATTTAAGTATTTACTGTTGTGTTTTGTTTCTAAGTGCACCATAGCATATTATGTAGGAAGGTGAATATTGACAGGACTTCCTTGCTAAGAACATTGAGATTACAGTAAAGGGTTCACTGAAGTCAGTGGAATAATTTCCTTTTGGCGTTGTATCAGGATCCAGAAGCTACATAATCTCTCTTTCAGGGTGATTGGGAAACAAAATATAAGGCATTCACAATGGCACTTCTTCTATAGACCAGTTTCTCAGCTGCTCACTGTTTGTTCAGGGGCTTCTCATAACTTTTCATGATATTGTCTGCTCTCTGTAATGTTAATACTCTCAGCTGTAGAGAAGGTAGAGGCAGACTCTTTTTGGAGATGCCCAGCAAGCAATCATGATAGCAAAAAGGGAAATCCCAAGCAGACATAAAGGAAAAAAAAAAATGTCCACAAAATGACTGCAATATGTAGTTAAATACAGAAGCAGATTGCTCTAAGTGCCTGAGCAACTTTCTGGCTTCGAACAGGCATTTAGACTAGATGAACTCCAGGTGTATATTCTATTTCTTTCTTTAGCATAGGGAATGGAATAATATTTATTTCTTCTCAGGTCTTTAGAAAGACACTTTTTGAAGGAGGAAGTTTTGTAAGTGTTTGCCATAGGCATGTAGCATATGATAACAGTCAGCATTAATTTTACAGTAGTTTAATCCATTTAGTAGAAAACACATTAAACTACTGAATATTCAGTTATGAAGAAATGTATTGCTGAATATGAAAATGAAATATAGAGTTTCATTCTGTGGCAGGTTGATCAGGACTGTATGTCATAAAATGAGGGGCTGCCTAGATTATAGCCTAATGTTGTACTAAATGTGTCCATGAACATATGAAATCTTTCTATTGAAGAGTATTTGATACAGACGTTGTATCCTACAAATTAAGCTATTAAACTAGCACTTCTTGTATGTTATTTTCATACATGATGTATTTTCTTTTGTTTAGACCAGGTCTTGAGTGCACAAATAGCCTCTTTTGCTCACTTTCAGGTGGTTTGACTATGTTCATGATTAGCTCTGCAAGAGTGAAATTGTATAACTTGTGTGAGAAAAGAGCTAAACTGTAGGAAAGACCTATGTGATAAAGAGTTATGAAAGCTACCCATACATCCTCTGCCCATGGGCTTAGGAGATGAGCTTATATGTAGGTTCTTGCTCTTAGTTTATGTTTGAGCTACTCTGTAGTTGTGTCTGTAGCTGACCTGAATCCTGTTGATCTTGACCTTATTGGCTGGGCCTCAGCCCTGTCTTCTCACAGATATGGTTGGCAATCACGGAACTTATGACTAACCTTGGCTATTGCATCAAGATCTGGTCTGCTCCTCTAGTTTGGGTACAGTGAGACTGCATCTGTGATCAATGAGCATGCTGACCTATGCTGCTTTCATGCTCTGCTCCTTGGAGGTTTCCTTCTATAGGTGAGTATATATAATCTGCATTTGTCTCTCTTGGTTCTTAGTGTTTCTTTTCACTCTCATAGTGAATGTGAAACATTCATTGGTTCAGCTTTGTTTAGAAATAGTTTTTTACATAGGATATCGAGCCATGGTTTCTCTTGTGAAAGACAAGAGCTCTGATATTTGCTTGGTCCTCATTCTAGGTAGACATCTCTCACTTCAACTGCTTTACCAGCAAAAAAAGTTATGACTGCAATCTTCCAGCTATTGCACAATCTCTTTGAATGTGGAGGTAGCCTTCCATGGAGACTTATTGTATGAGTCTACAATATCAAAAGTCCATTTTTCCTTTTCTCTGGGCAGAGCTGAAACTCAGTAATGATTGCTTTGTCAGTCAGACAAAGTATCAGTTCTTGAGTTGCCCTTACAAACTCTGTTAGCAAGCTGTTCTGCTGTTTAGTTGGTCCTGAAGACTGTTACTGAAACAGCAATGAGGAAAGTAAGTTCTTACTCTTGTGACTTGCTATAAAGTTTCTTCTTGGTAAGAACTAATTAATAAGAACATGCTGATTGAATAAGTTCTTACTGCCCATTTTGTGGGGAGTCAATTTGATAGCACTATTTCTACTAGACTGCAATTTTCTTTTGAGCTATTCATCATTAAAGCATTCTTAATGAGACAAACTCTTCTTATGTGCCATTAAGAATTAAGAAGGCATAATACCCAACAAGCAAATCTCTAAACTGTTCTGTATGATACTAAATACTGTAGTAACTCAACAAAGGAGACTTGTTTAATCTTGTTAGAACATAACACATTGGAAGTAGGAAACCATGTTCAATAATGTGATACAAAAGATTTTTGCGAAACAGGATTAAGAAGGATTTTCATGTTAGTAACCTGGTCAGAGTTTGCTTTGTTGTAGAGATACGTATGCTTCTTCTAAAAGAAACTTTCTCTCTTTTCTAAGTAGCTAGTAAAGATTCAACTCTTCTCAAGCTTCATGAACTCTACTAAACATCAGACCTGACTGTTTTGAGATCATAAGATTTCTACCACTTATTCTTGGAAAAGATGACCAAATTTGATTCTGAGGAAAAAAAGAAAAGCAGAAAGAAAGAAAAAAAAGAGGGTAGACCTTCACTAGAACAGTAGAAACTGTATGGCAAAGTCTAAGTATTCATTCAGAACTTCTGTCTGTTTAGTCATTTCCAAATTAAGTATTTTAGGATTCTCAGTCACTTTTCCTGTTTCTGTGACAATAAAAGATAACAGAAAGTTATTTCTTAAATATAGCTGTTCCCCTTTCTAGTCAAACCAAACACTAAAGCTAATGATAATTTGGAAATTATTTATTCTGTGTATTTTACATATAAGTTTGGCAGTTGCCAGTAAATAGTTCACAAAATTATCCTACCTTTATAATTTTAAATCTTGTTCTAATTTCTTTAATAAATAATTACTGGTCTCCAGATCACTTGCATACAATAATTTTTATTCACTTAAATTATTTTATGTAAGTTTCTTAAGTTATAACTTACACATTTCTAGGACTAAACAGTATAAACTTGGTTTTAAGAATGGGTTTATGCCAAAAATGTTCCTGCTCTTGACTGTCTATTTATTTGTTTATGTAGCCTTCTTGAGTTGGTCATCCCATTTTGTGAGACTGAAAGAAGTGCTGAAAAGATATCAAACACAAACCAGCTCAGGGTTCTGAGTCCTGAATCAAGATCCTATTTCAGGATCCTGAGAACATTTCTTCAGTGCTTCAAGTATGTAAATGCTTAAGGTCAATTAGTAATACTTTGCATCCTGCAAGCTTATTCTGTTGGACAGGGACAAGGACTCCTTGTATGAGCAGTCCCAGTATGGGACAGTAGTTTTCAGGATATCCACAACTGGGCCTCCTATTATGGCTTAGAGTAGCCTCTGTGATCCTGATGCCTAAAAGAGGACGATGGATTTGCTGGGGAACCACTGGGCTGGTGTGAAGAGTTAAACATATGACTTGGAGAATGTCTGCTTGGAGAATTCTGTGGTTCTGGGGACCTGAAGGACAGGAAAGACATCCACAGCACATAGAGCCTGAGCAACTCAGCACCTAACTTGAGATGCTTTGGAACCACCAAATAGATGGTGGTTCCTTCAATGGAACCAAAAGATTCCTTCAGCAAAAGGAATTCCAAAATTCCAAAGGAATTAGGGATTCCAAAAAGGAATTTCCTTGTATATTCTTCAAAATAAATCACTGGTGTTCACACACAGGAAAGTATACTAGGTTCCCTTAACAAAATGAGCCATCTCAGGCTGTTCCAGAAGATGTACTCCATGTTGCCAGAACTGAGGAACTGGAACACTACCATGGCTGTGATAAACCAATAACCCCTACTGTAAAAGAAGAATCAGGGGAGGTGGTAAAGGCTGAGATGCCTTGAAGCTCAGGAATCATGTAAGATACACACGTCTACATCTGTACATTAGTACAGAGAACTGACTTTATCTCAACACATAGGGCACCAGAAGATGACCTTTGTGATAGATAAGCAAATATATCTGTTGAATGGAATAACTCATGTAAATTTTTCTTCCTGCATTTATCAAACAAATGTAAATGGCTCCCTGAGATTAACCAGACGAGCATGAAGGAAGTGTACAATTGGTTGAGCTCAGTATACATAGGGTGAGCCCTCCTTGTTTGGATACTGTGGGACTACACGACTCTCTAATGAGACAGCTGTTGTTGTAGAAAAAAAGCTTTCTGGGCAGCAAATGACTATTTACTACAATAAATGGTTGTAAATCCCACATGAAAAGATGTCATTCTGGTTTTAATCAGGTATCAGGTGATATGCAGAATTCAAGAGGTGTTTGTGGAAGAGCTGCTCACTAATAATGATCACACTGTGATTTCTTGCTACACTGCAATATATCAAACAAATCTGGTGTGCAGATATTTAGCTATATGGGAGGAGGCTGTTATAAGAGTTGGACAGTTCCTTAAAAATCTAGAAAAAAAGTCCAGAAAAAAAGCCTAGAAGCAGGCTAAATGTTGTTTAACTAAAGCAGTGTGTTAGAAACAGGTAAAACATATTACACAGCTCTAAAAGAAAAACAGAATGGTCCAGTGAAAACTCTGCTTGACCACTTTAAAAAGTTGAGGAAGCTGTTGTAGAAAAAAAAGGCTCTGCATTTAATAAATGGAATGCCTAACCCGTGAAGAACTGAAAAAGACATTTTCAAAGGATGCTTCTAGTAAAATACTCCTTCAATCAAAAGTGAGAAGCAATATAAGATTTTGAAGGATCTATCTGATGACCAACATGTGCAAAGTTTCTCAGGAATAAGTCTATAGCAGAGATGTTCAGTGAATTGCTAACACCAGTATAGCAATCATCCCTCAAATCCTTACCAGCAAGTATGTGATGCATTCTTTGCAGCAGATTGATTAGAGACCATAGATTCATTTGTAGCAAGTATAGAAAAAAACATTAGACCAAATAGCTAAGGTGGATATTGAGTCACTAGGACGCGTGGCATTTGCCAAAGAGCTATGGAGGAACTCAAATGTGAAATTACAGAACTGCTGGCCAAGGTATGCAGCCTTTCATTACAAACAGCTACTGAATCACAGGAGTAAAAGATTGTCAATATGAATCCTATTTGGGAAAAAAAGGGCTCTAGAGTGCTTTAGAAATTACAGATGGTAAGTAATCTAGTAATCTAGTAAAATGGCAGAGTCTATGATAAATAACAAGAAAACTGACATCATAGATATCATCCTTTGGGAGAGAGATGGCATGACTTCTATGAAAAAACATCTGCATTGGTAATTTTTTGTTGTCCTATGAAGATATCAGTAAGTACAAAGATAAAAGGGAAGTGTAAGTGCAATCATGTGGATTTTCAGAAACCTATTTTGAATAGATTTTTGTTAGAGCCTAAATATCTGCAGTAGTAAAATTAATAACTTTAGTTTATTCAAAGATGTTGAAAGGATAAGAAGCAAAGGTAAATTGGGAGAACTCAGTGCTGACACTACAAGGAATCAGTGACCAGTGGTCATATTGTTTTTTGCTGGTAATTTCATCAGTTATTTAGAGAAGAGAGTGAACAATGAAATTCCTGAGCTTGCTAATGGTACTGATGATTGGAGCTCTTTTGTGTTGGTAATAGGGAATCTCAGAAAGATCTTAATAAATTAGGTGAGTTAAAGGTGGTGAATGAACTTCTACAGGTAGAAGTGAAATAAAGCTGCTAGACAAATAGTAAACTAAGCTTTGCCTGAAATACGAATTGGCAGTTACAGGACATGAGAGATATTGGAGTCAACGACCAAATCGTTTGACCAATGAGCAGTGACAGACTTAATGTATATTGGGCATCACCAGGGAGCATACTGAAAATAAGTTGGAATATGACATTTTTGCTTCTAAATGAAGTCTGTGCACATACATGTGTACGGAATAGTACGGTCTCTATACGTCATCAAAGACATAATGGAATTGAAGTTAACAGCAAAGGGTAACACAAGTGATCAAGGAAGTGTCTTCTAAGGGATGCATTTGAAGGAGAGACTGAGGTCTAGGACCTCTTTAATTTGGACAGAAGGTTTCAAGTGGGATATGATTGGGACTGACTCATGACTGAGTAATGAAGACATGGGGGCTATGGTAAATGGTCATTCATCTTCTGTTATTCCTCTAATCTTATAATAATAGAACTAGATCAGTGCGCTTCTTGAAATCAGAGCAGATGAAAAAACTTCATAGCAGATTGTGAACTTTCAGAAAGTAAACTTAATGCCAAAGTTGCTTTTGGACACTATCACAGGATCATAGGTAACATATACTGAGGGGCAAGAAGTATCTTAAAAAAACAGATAATTAAGATAATATGGCAAGAATGCACCCTCTATGTCTTAATTCACCAACTGTGGATACCTTCAGGGAGTCTCTGGGGAGAAGCTCCATAGAAGGGCAAATCTATCTGTTTTTGCAAAAATAATCTCTCCTACTGTGCTACTGGAAACAGAATAATTGTCTGGATTAATTATGCTGTGAGACAGTGGGGCATTTATAATGTTCAAAGGTCCCCTGCCCTGTTTCATAGACTGCATGGGGCAAACTATCATTTTTAAGCAATTTTGCTCTGTTGCTTCTATTTCCTACAGGAGCAGAAGTGAGAAGGCATACTCATCATCATCAGATGCTCTGTGCTACCGTGGAGATGGTACAGTCTATTTATTCAGCTGTTTTCTGTCTTGGAAGATTTCCACATTGAGTCTGGTAGTTCTTATAATCCAACCCTTATTCCCATGAAGGCAAATCCTGTCACACTTTGCTAGGTATAGTCACTCATGCCACTGCATCCCATTCTTCTCTCTTCCCACAGAATAACTAGAACAGTCAAGACCATTGCTGAAAGGGCTACAGATGAGAATTCCCAGTCCAGACATTGGCACCTTCTTCATATGAAGACTTGCATTATTCCCACAGACTTGAAACTCTTGAAGGACACACTTGAAGAAGGTAAGCCGGTTCTCTATATCTGAGATATAACTTCTTTATATGTGATATTTTTTTTCTTCCAAAAAAAAGCTATGGTTTTGTGTACAAACTTATTGTACATGAACCTTTGAGAGAGGCATATATGTTTTCAAAACAATTTGTCTAAAAGCAATATAGCTGCAAACCAGAGAGTAGTTTATTGATCCTAAAGCCTCCACAAAACATCATTAACTTGAATAAAAATCCTAACAAGCTTCTAACAGGCTGCTCAAAGTTTAAATCTAGCTCTTAGTTTTATGGAGCAGTGCTCAGTGTTTCTCTGGAATACAGGACTTTTAAATTGCCTTAAACTGCCTAAAGTTCATTTTAAAATCCCCTTAACTCAAGACAAAAACTGAATCTTTTAAGAGTCCCTTTACTTACAAAACAAATTTCTTTTATGCAGAAGGATTATGTTCTTTGAAAAATATGATCTTGTGGTTATTTTAAAATGTAAATGTTTGAAATATTGTCAAATATGTTAAGAAATGAATATCAAAGAGTAAACATATTAGTTTATTTAAACAGTAATGAATTAACAATATTTCACTAACTTGTATTACACGATGCAGGGATAAAAGGAAAATTAAATGTGCCTATTTTGTAAATGAAGCATATTCTTCTACAATTCCAAATATGTAACATTTACTTCATTGCTCAGATAATGAGCAATGCTGCATATAAATCAGTCCAATTCCAGATTAATGAAAAGCACAGAGGAGTAACTGACATAACAGAGTTAGGTGACAAACGAAGAAATATAGTTCAATAATTTACCAGAAAAATACCACAATTCATTGAATAAATTATTTTGTGGCTATTGTTCAAATGCCTTTAGTGCTGAGACTAGGATCATAATCTGAACCTGAAATTGACTGCTGGAGTGAAAGTGTATTCTTACCAAATCTCTCCTCTGAAGAAGTCTCTGCTTAGCAGGTTGTTGCAATTTAAAAGATGCAGTGGTGGTAGTGCGGAAAGAGATATCAAATGCTGTATAGCTCTACGCCCCACTCTGGCAGGATCGGATTCACAAACAGTCTGTCAACCATAGGTCTGATCACCTTTCCAAGAGCAAATCGAGTTCCTACATAGTGTTATCAACTATAAGATCAACTCTGGCAGTATCGGGTTCACAAACAGTCTGTAGGTCTCATCACCTTTCAAACAAGTAGTCCAGTTCACAAATAGTTATTCAAATGCAACATTTACAAAGCAGATTTCGGATGTCAGTATACGAAATTCTCAGTAACAGAATGGGGTTTTTAGCTAGCTGAAATGTACAAATGTGTAATAACAAATGTGCAATCATGACTCACTCCAGAAGATGAGAGAGGGCTATCAGTGTTGAGTCTCCTCAGGCAGTGCCCCAGCTTGAGAAGAGGAAAGAGGGATCAGCGCATTGACTGACCCCAGAGTTACGATGGATTCTTCCGTCCTCCTCCTTTTCATCCTTAGTTCACCTTTTATCCTTTTCTTTACCTTCAGGTGGAGCTTGAGTGACTACAGCCATACTTGTTACTGATTGATGAAAATGTTTCTTTCTTTCATTTAAAGGTACAGTCAATTGAAAATCTAGAGTGCATGCTCAGTGAGGAGTGCTCGTACCTCGGAGACGGGTAACTTTTGGGTTGGAGATGTGTTTTGGCATTACAATGAGCTTATAATGAGGAAAGTTCAACCAAAGTTCATCCAAAAGAAGTGATTTGCCACCCTTGCTTGTTCAGCACTGGACATGTTACCATATATCTCCCATTGGGCAGCTACTGTGCTTCTTATCAGAGGCACCACACTGGGAGTACAACAGAGTTTGGCCACAGTGTCTTCACACCACTCCACCCTCCCTTACTCCTCTCTCTAGCTGCAAGGAGGGCAGATTGTGCTGTGTAGAGAACAATGGAGGAGCAGAGTTGGTGCCTACCATCCATCCAGGAAGTGACAACTGTGTGTCACTGCAAGCAAGCTTCTGTAATGCCATAACTTCTATTAGAGCCTAGTTTTTCTCTAAGCTTCCCCTTCTTCAAGCAATTCTTCCATACTAGTTGCAAATCAGGAAGATCCATTTGGAAAAGAAATTACTCAAAATTGCTTGTTGGTAGCTGCCTATCAGAGGCAAGCTCTTAAATATTAATGAAACAGTGTCAGGAAAAAAAGTCAGAGCTCAGGAATAATGATGATCCATCAGTTAATAACAGAAACAGTCAGTAAACTAACATATTTAGAAGCCATAAACAAATGCAACCTTTTAAGTCTCTAACATCACAGATTACCTCTTCCACTGAGTGACTCTCCTAGAAGCGTGGATTAAGTTTGATTGTTGTGTGTATATTACTAATAAAGTGTGCCATCCAATAAAATTTTTACAAAATCATTTAGATAATGGATTTTTAGATGAAACTGACAGGACTGTGACATGAAATTGCTATCATGACACATACAACTTCTCTTATACTTTAACATGACAAACTCATGAGAGGTGGATTTTTTTCCATGCTCACTGTATCAGTCCTGTGGTGAGGACCTACTGAAGGGAGGAAAGGCAGCTGTTTCAAGCCATGGTTAGTGACCAAGAAACTATTAGGGCATAGCATCTTTGTGCTATGCAGTCCATTTCCATGCCGAATGTGAACTTCAGAACTGAGATTTCCATGCTACCAGATGAAATAAAAGATAGCTCTAGCTAGAACTCGTGACTTGTGTCTTGGAACATAATTTTCATAAAAGAGAAGTAGCACAAGAATAAGCAATATGGATGTGTTCTCTTTTCCATGTCAGCCAGCTATCTGCTCTGGAGGAAAAAAAGTAATATCCTAAGAGCATACTTCAAGGCTGATTTCAAGATAAAATGAATGGTGCACTAATTAGTGCTGGAGCAGTAGGAAGCAGAAGATGGGTTTAGCAAATAGAGTGGCAACAATGAGTGTGTGTAATAGTGAGTGTGTGTACTTCCATGACACATGTTATTCTGGGTAATGGCTACATTCCAGGTTTTATACAGGAGCCTCCCTACTAGTAAAGCTTTAAATTCTCCAGACCATTATTCCTTTTTTCTTGCTGGGACTAGCAAGGAAAGAGCACTGCCTGTAGAAGAATCTGCCCATGCTCTCTGGTCATGACAATAAGAGCCAGGAACTAAGATCCTCCAAGTTCATCTCAGTGTAAGATAAAAGCTGTAATGGAGTGTGCCTATTTTGCTACATGAGCATTGTTAAGGAACTTTAGTCAGTGATTTTGACTTTGATTTGATGGATTTCGTAAAGCATGATGTTGGGAATTTCTATCCATTAGCATATTCTGTCATAGCAGTAAAGGCAATGATGTTCAGACAGTTTAGATGAGGATGCTGATAGACTAAGGCATAGTTATTTTGTGACTTTATTGCAGTATTAACTTAGGCTCTTGAACTATCTTGCTATTTTTAGGTATCTATCTCTTCACACTACCTTTTCGGCATCTGGTTGAACAAACGGGATAATAAAAAGGGCCAGCTGAAGCCTACTTGACATTGGAGACTGGAAAAAAAAGAAGCTAAGCAAGAAATGCTAGCATATTAAGTTAATGTGGAGCTGAGATGGGAGTGAGGAAAAAGTGGGTAAAGAAATTAGTTCACACTCTTATTTAGTTTTTCCATAAAGGTGAAAATAATGAGTTCCTCTGCATCACATTTTTGTGCTTTTTGAATTCTTACATAATTATTTTTTCTTCCATCTCTGACAAGTCTATTACCTCTTATTAGTAAAGAAAAATAATTTATTTTTAACTTTGCTGGCAGAACAATCTTCT
The DNA here is from genome assembly GCA_032275445.1 of Crypturellus soui. NCBI lineage: Eukaryota > Metazoa > Chordata > Aves > Tinamiformes > Tinamidae > Crypturellus > Crypturellus soui. The sequence goes on along the minus strand of JAUBNY010000270.1, from coordinate 15,333 downwards.
TCAAAATAACTACTAATATGACAGGAGGAAATGGCCTCAAGTCGCAGCAGGGGAAGTTCAGGTTAGGTATTAGGAAGAATTTCTACACAGAAGGTGTGATAAAGCATTGGAACGGTCTGCCCAATGAGGTAGTAGAATCACCGTCTCTGACAATGTTCAAGAAATTTGTTGATTAGATGTTTAGGATAAGGCGATTTAGCAGGCATGGTGTTGAGAAGTTTACAGTTGGATTTGATGATCTCAAAGGTCATTTCCAACCATAAGGATTCTGTGATTCTGTGAAAAGGAAGGCTAGTTTTTCTACATATTTAGTATTTTACTGCCACAAAAGAAAACTATGCATGAAGATATTTTTTACTCTACAACTCATTTAAGAGCTTTTGAAGCTCTCACTGTCTTTGTTCCCACCTAGCTTAGTACATCTGTTCTAAACCTTTTCAGAGCTCATAGGACGATTACAGATAACATAAACTGCATTTTTAAAAATCACAGGCTGTTCTCATTCTCTGAGAATTCAAAACCTCTTAGCCCTAACTTACTAACAAGGGTTAAAGGGTCTAAAACTAAGAATTAGCCAGAAAAGAAACAATAATATTCAAATTTTATTCATGTTATCTTAGTCTGCACTGTTTTCTCATAAATTCATTAAGCTAGTTTAAGGTATTCTGTTGCTCTTTCTTCCTCAGAGGTTTCCCAGGCATCAAAACTTAAGCTATACTTTCTTATTTCTGTGACAGTCTCTTATAAATCATATATTCACATGAAGGTGTAATAGATACAGAATGTGAAAAATCTAAACCGTCAAAGGCAGTTTATCAATACTTCTGGAAAACAATTTTATTATCTGTATTTTTTCTAAGAAATATAATAACTATCTGTGCAGGAAACAGCATCTAGAGCATCTAGCACCTCTAAAAATCTCCTTTTCTTTATGCATGTAAATAGATGTGCAAATATTCACAGAGTTTATTCTTGCAAGAAAAGTTAAGTTCAGTGAAGAATTTTAAGGACTAGGGGGGAAAAAACATGTCAATTTTGAAATAATGTCCTAAAACACTTTTAAACGATTCAAATGCATATTGTGGATGCTAACTGACTGAAAAGGTGGGTAGTATAGAGCATAAAAATGCAGAATGTGGAAACTTACTAGATAAACTTAGTTTCCTAATTCATATCGCTACTCTTGTCTCTCTTGACCTCCCCTTTTCCTATTGTCCCAAAATATTAAGTTAGATTTTGAAATTCATATATATATATATGTAATTTAAATATAGGATATGAAATGGCTGCTTGTCTCTCTTCACAGTAACTCCAACTGTTAATATACAGTTTCTGTATATACTGGTTCAACTATTTTTCCTTCCTGTCTGTTTGGAATCATCTCCAGTCTATAGTGAGTGAATAGATTTCTATGTGTTTGCATACTGTATTTCTCTAAACTAGTTTAAAGCACACTTTCGTTGAAAGATGATCCTTATCCAGCTTGCCAAGAGCAAGATTGAGCATCAGGCATCACACGGTAAGGTTCTTGCACTTATGCTTATTTGTTAGGCAGCTAATAAATTACCATATCCAAGTATAGGATATAAAAAGGATATATTCTGCATCTTACAACTGTGAGGTGTTATAGTGCTGAAACTGATAAGTATCATAATTTGTTCAGAATCTTTAGCACAGTAAATGTGATCAGAGTGAGCCTTGCATATATATAATTATATATACACAAAGCTGCTGAAGAATGATATATTCTATCTTGAAATATTCAAACTTTAGTCTGATAGAAAGCACTAACTGAGTTCTAAAATGTACTTCTTGAGCGAAACTTAACTCACAAATTAAAATTAATTCATGTATAGAACGGCCTGACAGCTTTACTGATAAAATTCACATATTTTTTCAGTTTCAGTTGAGTCTAATTGGCTGTCACCTTTCTGTTTTGAATTTAGACAAAAAATTAGTCTTGAAAAACTGGTAAGTTCTATTTTTCATTTCTTTATGAAACCATTGTAGAAATGTTATTTGCAGAAATACCAAAAGCTTCACCAAAATTGGACTTTTAGACTCTAGCTAGCAAAATTTTCCCCTGGAAGATTTTTGTGGGAGGGATGTTTCTGTCCATTTTATACTTGCTTTCTACTTTTGAAATTAGTTTTCATTTTATTGGGCAAAGATCCTAACTCGTTTTCAGCCCTCCCCTACTCCTGCACGCTCACATACCTCTCCCCTCAACTATCAAGGACTTAGGTGAATCAATTTTCTACTAAAGTTTTGTGTGACTGATCTAAAAATGCTTGAAAATGACAAAGAAATCTGTGGCAGAATGACAGAGAAAATGTCTCATGAATATTTAAGTGGATTCTAAATCAAAATCTCTTTATTAGTATTCAAAATCCCATTCACTGTGATACATGTTTACCTTCAAATGCATGAGTAGTGCCATTTCCTGAAATGGGGTTATTCATCCCATTTATTTAAATAGAATTGGTCATGTGCTTAAAGTTAAGCACGGAGATAAACATTTGCAATTGTAAGGACAATTTGTGGGGAGAAAAGATTTACAAAAGTAGTGAGTATAAAATTTTTCTTGAGTATATTTTTTGAGTATATTTCCAAAGCAAAATATTTGTTTCCATTTTGATTATCTTATTTCACCTCACAGTTTTGAGTCTCTGTATCTTAAACAAATAGCCTATATATTTTCTTTTTCTTTCAAGAATCTAGTAAAATTAAGATTTGTACATATCTCCTTTGACAGTCTTTCTCATTCCACCAGCCTGCTATGTAGTTAGTGGTCTTTTTAATTCATGGACTGTTATGTGGGTGGTTGCCATTTTAGCTTAAATTTTGTTAGAGGGGGTGATTTCTCCATGAAATGAAGAAAAAACATTATCTTCAGTTAATCAGGAAGATATTGACCTAGTTGGGCCCCAGAAATCAAATAGACATAAAGTCTGTCTGGCCGGCCCTGCTACCTATAGATATACATTTATGTTATTTGGATTTTTTTGGTATGTTTGTGTCTGCAAGAAGGATGAGGGGTCAAAAAGATAACTGATGAATTTTCTGCAGTAGCAAGAAAATTTCTTTCATACAAAGAAAAAATAAGAAAAGGGATAAACAATTTTATACATAATTAATAATTAGTAATGTGGAGCAAGAGAGTAATGTGAAGCTAATAATTAGTAATGTGAATAACTACTGATTCTCTTCATTGAACATTTTATCATATCTTCCCAATGAACTTAGTGAAACATTCTTTTGAAGGTCTACATATTTAAATACTACATTGTTTGTCTTTTAACTATCTAAAAATAGCACCTAAGCAGTTTGACTATGAAGCAGTTAACTGATGTTTGGATGTGTAGTGCACAGAAAGACATCATGAATTTATTTTTCACGTAAACTAATTGTTGCAAAAACTTGTTATGCCAATAAGTGAGGTTTCAAGCGAAGGATAGTATCTAAATGAATAAAAATAAATGCATTGTTCTAGCTGGGAGAGTACAGAACTATGCTAGTTTGTTCATCGTTTATGCTTACCTTACTCACTATGCTTACCTTATCGCATGAGCTGGTTGATGGAGATGCTTCCCTTGTGGCTCTCTGATGTGACAGAAATGCAGCAACATAAGTAACAGGAGTATTCAAGATAGATAGAAGGAAAAAAACATACTGTGAGCTGTAAAATTGAGAGGGAAGAAACATCCAAAGAACCATTAGAACTGTTTTTCTTGAATATGATTTTTTTTTCTTCCTCCTCTTTACTTTTAAAGTCTTTATTTCTACAGATTGCAGGCAAAACCTGATTAAATATTGACCAGGAGTGAGCTCCTGAAAATTTGTTTAGTTTGTATAGCTTTTGAATAAGAGAATTGCTTTTGCATTTCTAAAATATGCTTCTGTTTCAAAATAGTGACCTGAAGTGTGTTATGGTGATTGTTACTATAAAGTTGTCTGACTTTCAGATTGACTATGAAATTGTAGTGCCTAGAATATCATAATGCAGCAAGAAACACAGACTTCCATTCAGACTTTTGTAACTGTGAAGGTGCATGAGCCTGTAGAAATTTGTGCATCTTTTCCCCGGGTAGTGGTTACTGTGTTGATGGATGATCCTAGTCTTCCAGACTGTTAAACCAGTACGAAATTAAACAAAAATGCCAACACACAACTTCTATTTTGTGCATTTACCATCGTAAATAATAGTCATCTGGTTTTCAGGTATCAGTTTGGTCATCTGAGACTGGTACTTTGATTTAAGGTATCAAACAAGTCCTTTACTTTTCTATTTGTTGCAGTAAATACAGACAGAATAAATCTGTAGAGTGCCTTTGCATTTGAAGAGTGAAAAGTGAAAGATGAAAAATGCATTTTTAAAAACAACTTATTGATGTAGAAGTATTTCCTTCTTTTTATTTTTCTCTCTCCACTTTTGATGATTTAAAAGCTAAGTCTTGAGACCAAAGGATATTTTTCTCTTTACCTAGATTTGTGAAAGTCATTTTGAATGAATGCACCTGCTATATTTTCCTGAAGAAAAAGTTGAAGTTCCTTTCAGCTTAGTTGCTACCCTTTCAGTTTCAAAGGAAACCAGATTATAGTCTATGTCAAGGGAGATGGCTCAGACCAAGTCATCAAAGCTCTGATTTCAGATGATGGTTCTACTGAACAGAAGTTTGTCTAGCTCAGATATCATGTCAGTTCTTGGAAAACTGAGGATCTTGAATTCCTACCTTGCAGCCTCTTTTTTTTTTCTTCTGTAGCTTGGCTGACTCCAAAGACGGTTTGTGTGAGTGTATGTGTGCATGTGAGTTTAGCTCATATAAGCAGGAAGAAATTGCCTATAGCTACCTACTTGTTGACTTGTTTGTTTACTTGAACGTGTGACAAGATATAAGATGAAGCAATCTGCAGAATTCAAGGAAAAAACAATGAGTCTTCATCCAGTACCTTAATTTATATTCTAGCTGAAAAAACAGTCTTTTTTTTTTTTTTTTTTTTTTTTTTTTTTAAAAACAAAACTTGTCCATCTCATCTCCCACGCAAAATCTCTCAGTAAGGGGCAGCACTTCTCCCTCCGTCTATCAGGTCAAAACATTGACCTCAAAGACAGAACAGACCCAATCTGATAGGAGATTGCCAGTGATGGTTTCAAGCAAATCAGTGGGGAAAGGGCAGTGAGGCCCCTTAGGAACCCAACAAGACCCACCATGTCTTTTGGAGAAAGTTCAAAGAACTAGGACTGCACATGCTACTTGTTTACATGCAAGTTTTACTTACAAGATAGGCAAGTGAGGTCAGATCGTCTATGAAAGGGAGATCCCAGTGAAACCGGGTATTGCTCCCCCAGTGCTTGGGATGACAGATCAGCAGGACTGACACAGGCCCTGGACTGATGATCTCTCTCTCTTTTTCTCTCTTTTTCTCCCTCTTTCCCCCAACTGTCTTGCTTGGTGGCGCTCCTTGTGAAATCAGCTAAGTTCCACTGATTTGAGACAATCAATAAATGAGCTTAAACTAAAGGTCTGGTTTTGGCTAACTTTTATAGGGAAATCTGAGTAGTTCCCAGACCCAGTGGGATGCTACAGAGATTTAACATTTTCTTGGGCAGGACAGAGTGAGGATCTGGACGCTGGGATTTATTTAAGAAACAAGGAGGTTAGAGCTTTTGCCTGATCTTTTTGCTCAGATCTTTTTTTTTAGGTTAGCCAAGCCTCAGCTTCACTGGATGGAGGTTCCTGCTGGCCTGGAAAGGTTTGGCAAAAGTGTTGCTGGTTGTTGTTGTGCAGCTGCTCCCAACAGCTCGCCTTGGGCATTATGGACAAAGGTCCCTGGCATTCCCCCGGGTTTCATCTTGCGTCTTTCTGGTATCCGGGATCTTCCATCATCTTTTCTTTAGGCAGTACCTTTCTTATGCTTAAGACATCGTTCCTTTCTTTTCCGTACCACCTCCTTCTGTTCCTTCCCTCATCTCTAAGCTACCAGGTTTCCCAATATAAGTGACCTATGCATGGAAGCACGCTGCATGATTGCCTACTAAGCGATACATTTGTAAAGCATATTGTTTTCATTTTGTATCAGTCCTCTCAGCAACTGTTGTGCTCTTCCTGATGGCATCAGGACAGTACCACACGCCTATCCAGACCTCTCTCTTTCCTGGAATCCCCTGTTGCATAAGAACACCCAGGAGGAAATCTCATCCACAGCTGTGGCAGAAGAAAAAAATAGCAACACATAAGCCAAAGAATTCCAAATAATCCTTTCTAAAAGATTTCCTCTAAAATTTGATTCTAACAACTGACTTAAAACTATTTTTATTAATGTAGCTTTAAATACATAGGCACTAAATTTTATGTACTTAGCGAAAAGACATTCAACTACAGAAATCTCTATAAATTTTGAAGTACTAAGATACATAAGCGGGCAGATATCTTATTAGGTAAAGTCCTGCTATAAGTAAGCTTCAGATGTTAAGCTTCAGTGAAGAGAGAATTTCATTGCACTCTGTGTATCTGTGTATCTGCGTGCAGATATCTTTTCTTACCCTATAAAGCAACAGTATTAAAAATGTAGAGATATTTTTAACAGGATGCTTTATTTCTAGTTCTAGTCTTTACCTTAATTTTTATATAAGCTGTTTTCTGGTCAGTTTTAGCTACTGATGTGAAAAGCTCATTCCTTTTCCAGGCTCTGTCCTATGTTCCATTCCTTTTTATTTTTATTTTTATTTTTTATTTTTATTTTTATTTCTTCTCCTCTTCTTTGACCCAATTGAGGCAAAAAGTCTAATTTCTCAAACATTCTGTAGATATCAGGTAAAATCATATTCCCTTCAGCATAGTTCATATATACTTTCTATGCAATGTTTTTGTTCTGTGTTTGTAAAGCATATAGCACAACAGATTCTTCATTTCTGACTAGGGATCCCGGTTACTGCCAAAGACCTACATCATCTTCATACAGGGCTATAAAGAGTTTTAGGAAAAGAATTAGTTTCTTTATAGTACACCATTTAATACTTTTTTTTTTCATTTTTGAAAAGGAATTTTCAAACTTTTTTTTTTCTTTGCTTCTCCTTCATTTTAATGCCTTTATTTTAGGTAAAAAATAACAGAAGAGAATCAAGAGGATCATAGTGGAGAAGAATTAAGTTATTTTGTCCAGCTCTGTGTTTTTTGTTTTTTGTTTGCTTTGGTTGTTCATAGCTGCTCTTAAGGCTCTGATTTTTGCCCTAAAATGGCAGATGGGAAAAAGTTCAATTTCTTTCAGCAATCCAAAGATAGCTTGCATTAAATCTCTAAATTTATTCAGTAGATATATCTTCAAGTTCTCTTAAGGGAAAAGAGATCAATTTTAGTCAATGAGTTTCTTAAAAGAGTGATGTAGAAAATATTAAAGTTAATACCCATTTTTGATTTCTGCGTATAGGGAAGCCCCTTTTTTCACAGCAAAGCCTCTTTCTTACATTTTACTCATTTAAAAAAATCCAGATTGAATCCATATCATCTTTTAAGAGGGGTTTTGAGAATCAAAACATTATTTTCAGAACACAGAAGTTTCACTGTTTGGCTGTTAGTTTGGCCCACAAGTCAACAACATTCTGCATTGAAGACATTTTGTTTCAATGTCTGTAATACGTGTAGCTTTCTTCATCTTGTGCTTCCTCACTAATTAAAGTTACAGTGACAACTGAAACTAATGGACTTCTTCCTGATATGCAGCTAGATCTCAATCAACACTGACCTTTCCTGATGTAATTTCATTGCAATCTCACATGCTGCTTTGACTAACAGAGACAACGGTGCTTGTTCTTCGAACTCATTCTAATTAAGTGTTAAATAACTTACATGGATAGTGTGGGATATCTCTGTTCATGAACGACAAACATTTGTCAAACTGTTAATTCCTCTCTTCTTCTAGTATTACTTATGTATTCAGAAACCCCAGCCTCCTAAGTAGTAGGATGTATCTACAGGATTTTAGGATTTCCTTGGCTGCAGGCAATGGGCTGTGAATCCATAATGTACCTTTGATACGACTTTACTTTTCATGCCAGATGACAGAATGCAAGTAAAAAATGTTTTTTGACACATGAGCTGGGAATAGCCTCAACTTGAATCAAATGAGACATAGATACCAGGTTTGGTACCTGCTCACTGGATCATTCAGAAAATTACTCCTATTAACCTCTGTGTTCTTGCTCTTAGGTCCTTAATGTATTTAGTGTAATCAAGCACAAAGGAAGGAAGCTGGTACTATCAGTAGCTGCTACACATTTGATACTTAACTAAATGACCAAAGTTAGAAGATGTGTTGAAAATCAGTTCCAAATGGGGTGGAATGGAAGTGAAAACTTAGCAAGAATTAGGCACTTGTGTTGTAGTGATTTTTGCTTTCTCAAGAAGCAGGAAATATTAGGTGAGTCACTTTTGTTACTGCTCCTGGGAACAACCTTAAGTTCAAAAAGGTATTAAAAACTGAAAGATGACTGACTGGATGAAATACAGAAAAATAGTTTACACACACACACACAAAAGTAATTTTGGAAAATTTGTATCATTTCAATTGTTCGAAATTGTTCAGTCATTTCCGCTAGTTATCTAGAGCAAACCAGGATTCCTAACAGTGACAGCTACAGGATTCCTAATTAAATACAGTGGCAAAACTAGCACTCCTCCTATGACATGAAGATTTCTTACATAAAGCAGAACAAGATCCTGTGCTTTTCCATCTGTACACTGAATGAATTACCTTCCTACTTCACTATAGCAATGAGGCCAAGGTCAATAATTCTGTTTGTTTTACACTCAACTGGATAATCTATGTGTACGCTTAAGGGGGACTCTGCAAATTGCAAAAAAAATTCAAAAAGCAAATTCTGTGGAGCATTTAGGCAAAATGTTACTGTATTAAGTAAGTACTTCACTTGCATATTTTTTTTTACTCAGAACATCAAGTTAGAAAAAATAACAACATCATCAAAAAAGTAAATCTTGGAAACCTAAAAGCATTAAAGTATTAAATGAAAACAGAAAAATGTGTGTGTGATTTGCCTCCCCCTATTACTCCTATAGTGTCAAAATTTTGAAAGCTCAAGAATTTATTTTGGGATTAACATGTGTAAAGAGACAGGAAAAATTTCCTTGAACTAAAATCTTTTAAACTTTCTCATGATGTCTGAGAGATGGAAAGGAATGGAGAATTTATGTGCAAAACCCCACTTTTCTTAGCATAGTATGATCACTTTCCCAGGAAGAAAGGTAAGGAGTTTAGGGTTTATTTTTTGTTTCTTCTAAAAGGCTTTAGAGAGGAGATTATGCGAACATCTGATGGTAATGCAGAGAAGTGTGAAATGCATTTTTTTTCTGTGCATTTCTGAATACAGGGTAATTAGCTTCTTGGATGAGAAGAGGCTGTAAGCAACCATCACCAACACGGGCTTCTGGAATTAGCTCATTTACTAGGTAGACCTGCTCCTGGATTTGTTGTTGCAGTCATGATTTTAGTTGAACCCAACCCTCCCTACCAAAGTTAAAAGTTAGTGTGCACAGGTAGACATTAACAAGGTATGATTAGAAAAATATCATATGACGCATAGAGAAATTGTAAGAACTTGTGCACTAAATGTTATATTAAGCTCGCTCCATATCACCTTATTTTGAAGTTTATCCATTTGTTTCCTTTTCCATAATCTTCAGAACAAAATGAGAAATGACTATTGCTATACTTAGGATTATACTTACGTTAACTATTGCTGTACTTAGGATTTGCAATACAATATTGAAATACTAAGTATTGCTACCTATACATTACTAGTTCTTCTCAGAGTTCGTTAAACTCTTGCAAAGTTTTTTTACCTAACATGATATATATTGTATTTCTGACTACATTAAAGTTAGGGAAGTGTTAGGGCACAGTAAGAAGAAAAACACTGCAATACTAGGCACTCTTTCCTCCAGATAAATTTTAGAGATTCTTTTCCTAACACTGTGCTTGTTAGCATATCATAGATGCTTTTCTTCTTTACCAAAACACCTCTCTTCCTTGAAGGATATGCTGGGAATAGTGAAACACTAATACATAATGCTTTAGTGAATCCAGAATCTAATAGAAACCTACTGAAAATTAGATTTCAGCATTCAATAAAACAATATCGAGATTCAGAAGTCTTGGGTTTTGGAAGTAGACAAATCTCCTAATTTATAGTGCAAGCAAGAGACCTCCCCCATTCCTCTGTCCTTCTAGCATCCTGCATGTGGAAGTAGGGTTTCAGATTTTAGTCATCAGGATATATGCATTCTTTACAGAAGACAGAATGCTTGAAAGCCTATTTTTAACACCTATGATGTACGAGGCAGTGAAAACAGTAACACAAACCAGAGGTACATCAAATCCATACAAACTCTATTTATTTAATCATATTTTCAGGAATGTGTCACAAAATTTTGTGCTAATAATTCAGGGCAGACTGGCAAACATGACCTAAACAAATTATTAAGACCCTTTACAGCAGAGGTCACATATGTCAGTGTTTGAGTCCTTGTCCTTGTCTTTCCTGTGGAGTGTTTTCATGGTACAAATGTAATTTTGTTCTTGACCTCATGCAGGAAAATCCTACTTATTTTTTTGGAATGTATTTATAAAATATATTTCCAGGAGGATATCCTAGTATCCTTTCTGAGATGAGCTTCCCACAGTAGAAGAACTTTTTAAGTAAACCTGTATGTCACTGGTGTTCCAGAGTTAAGAACATCATGTGAGCCACTTGCATGTTTATGTGATGGTTTGTTAGGACTGATGCCACCTGAATCACTTAGTACCTACATAACTTTGTGATTTTGTTGCTGTCAGTCACAAGCATCTATGGTATCTTGAACATGCCAGCCACAGATATCAACTTGACAGCATGTAGCAGCATGTCCTGCAGGAAATCTGCCATGTGCCCACAACAAGTTATATAGCTTTGGTACTGGCTGTCATGCAAAACTGGAAGTGCAGGCTTTCCTGAAATAAAAGAAACAAAACTCTTGTATGTGTCCTGAATTCACCTGTATTTCTCCAGCCTAAAAACTGATCATGAAATTTACATATATAGGGGTGTTAAAAATATCTTTTATAGAATTATAAATGTCTATTCAAAATACCTTATTTAGACTTCATTATCTCTTGTAGTAGTCTCTGTTTTATGTCTTGGGTCATTGTCAATACATGTTACCTGTACAAAGACTAAGGCAAATGAAGCAAGAAAAGCTTTGGGATGCCAAAGACGATTATAAGGAATTATGATAAAATTGTTGATGAGCAATTGCTTTTTCAGTTTATCAGAATTATATTGAAGAGCATGATGTAAGCATGAGACAAGATTACATGGCTAAAATCTGCCAAATATGGAAAAAAAAGGTATTCGCTTTTATAAAACATTTAAAAATAATACAAGTAAACAATGTGATTAAGGACTATTATAATAGAAATAATTAAAAAAAATTATTAGGGAAGAGAAGTTTAATAGCTGGGAGATAATGACCAAAAATAATTAAAGATAATTAAGAAGTGGAAATTTCTACATTGTGCTGAACATATTTTTATGGTAAGAAATCATTTAGCTACTTTTTTAACATAACTATATCTGTACATCTTCAGGAACAAAATCTTACTCTTTTTATTGCTGTTATTTCTTATCACCTTTTGTTTAACATTTGAGAATTGAGAGGAATCCATACCTATGCACTTTTTTTAACCATACTTTCTATAAACAGTGCTATAGATTTTATCATTTTTTTTGCATACTCTAAATACATTTGTTTTGAGATAATACCATAGCAGATTGACTAGAGAAAGCAGATACTGTCTACATAGTAGAAAATTATGTTTTCTCATAAAATTTACAACCACTTTTCACTTCTAAATGAATGTAAACCTCACAACTTTATCTGCTTCAATTTGTTTTCAACCTTATTTTATTAATACTAGTGTGCATATATGTATGTATGTATATATACCCATACGTAAATGAATATCCATGCATAGATAGACATATACATGTGTGTGTATATGTGTAGGTGTATATATATCTACATGTGTGTGTGTATATGTATTCTTTCCCACTTCCCAGTTATGATAGCCTCCAAGCAAAACCGTTTCTCTAGGCTATAGTGAAAAATTTGCTGTATCCAGAACAAATTTTACTGTCTAGTCATTGTTTCTAAAGTCTGTAGCTTTCAGAACACAGAACATGTGTGGACACCACAAGCACCTTTTATGACGCCATTGGTTCAGCAAATGTTTGCAGTATTCATTTGAAATGATTACAATTTTAAAGACACTGTCAAAAACTACCTATCTTAGTATCAGAAATGAGTAGTGTGGAACACATTTTTTAAGGAACGTAATATGTGCAGCCTATCCATGAAAGTAATGAATAATTACTCAAATAAATGACTTGCAAACAATCATTTATGTATATAGCAGGTGTTTTCTTGTTTTTATTATTTCTATAGACATTTGTTCACTGCTTGGAGAGTTAATTGCCTTCAGAAAAGACTGTCCCTTTACAGTCAAAATATTCTAGTTTTTATATACTGAAAATATACAAAAATATCTAGTTTTTATATAAGAATTATTATAGATAACTTAAATATATTATTTAAAATATTCACAGATTGTAATGTAGTCAGTACTTTCTTCAAGGATTTCAACCAGTATTCTTCTCTTCAAAAGGTTTATTTATGCATTTTCTCAAGAATTACCAGAATGTGGTTATAACTATTTGTGTATAAACTCAATATAGACAGCTAGGACACCAGGTGCATTTTGGGGGTTTATTACTAAAAATTGATTATTATGATCCTTGTTGCTTAAATTTCACGTGTTTCAACAGCTGGTGTATTGCCAGATTTACTATGTAAACAGATAATATTATAACTGAGCATCACTGATTTGAAAATTTCTGGGTTTATGTGCAAAATATTTATAGTTTCCAAATTCTTTTTATAAACATCAACTTTTTTATACTAGAATATGCAATAATATTAATTCATTGTTCTGTTCTACTCACTGTTATAAATCAGGTCTCTAGAGGTATTATTTTATCTTGCTGAAAATTATGCTCCTGATATATTAACTGGACTGAAAGAAAAATGACGCAATTTTGCTGTTCCATGAAGCTCATATATTTTCATAATAATACATGGATATTATATTGATTTTATGCATTTATGAATTTGTAGATATATGTATAGACTTCTGTACTTTTACAGTTAAATCTGATTTTTTAACGATTTAAAAAGCAAGCTTGATTGGTACTCTCTCTCTTGCGAAACTTGGTCTTAAAATAAAACAGAAATAATGTGAATTTTCAAAGCTTGATGAAACACTTTCAGGAGTATCTAGAGTTTAGACAGTCAAAGATACATGCCAGTATCTTTCTGAAATAAATGGGAATTTCACTGGTGACATCGGTGGTTCACTTGAATTATTAATAAGTTCAGCTGTAGGTACGTAAATCTACCTTCCAGATTAGACTTGTTCCTCATAAGCAGACTTATAGCAGATCGACATAACAGTTTTAAGGAAGTCTGTATTTTTTTCTCCTTTTTTAATTTTTATAACACATTATAGAATGTTAGTCAGAAAAAGTGAAGCACTGCAGTTCTAATGCAATGAAATGAAATGTTTCAGAGAATTCCATATTCTGCAGAAAAAAAAAAAAAAGGAAGCCCGGAATTTTTTTATTTGTACTTAGTTCTAGGAAGAGCTAAAGACATTTAGAAACATCTCTTTAAGCATAGATCTCTTCCAGTTAGATGTGTGTCTGTTTTTCCTTTTTTTTTTTTAATATGCTTCTGAAAGTCTGTAACATCTCCTGACAAAACATTAAAAAACTGTAAACTCAGGTTCTGGCTAAGCATGAGAGCAACTGCTTAGAAGATGAGAATATGCAAATGGGTGAAGTGACTTATGCAAGTGAATATCTAAGAGAAGAGAATACAGTATATGCTTTCTTAGTATTATTATTTTGTTCACTCAATACAAGGTCCAGGTCACCAAGACATTCCTGTGTTATTACATTAGACAGATCATGTCATCTGTTAAATAGAGAAGTCTGTTTCATTTCAACAGGTCGGTGGCGGTTGAGGAAGGTGGCTGCAAGTTCATTGAAGTATACCGAGGAAGTGGATTTTATAGTTCCCAGAAGCTGGTCAGGGATATCTCCTGATGATACTTGTGACAAGATTTAAGAAGAGAGACTGGTTTATACTGTTGGTCATATGTTCACTCAGAAAGCAAGGTGGAAAGATAAAAATGAAAGCTGTGATCCATTGGACATTTTAATGAAGGGAAGGAAGGTAATGTCTGGAAGCTATAGGCATCACAGAAACACAGATTATTAAGTTCCTAATGATTGTAAGATACGGAATATATGTCACAGTAACCTACATATTGATATTTGACTTTTGTCAGACACACAATACCTTACTGTATTAGTTTGATTTGTTGTAGTTTAGGTAACTGCAGGATCATTGCAGAGAAAATAATAAATATTCAAATCCAAGGAAAACGGATGATAAAGCTGAAATGATGTCCTTGAAGTTTGTAGTAATGAAACATGAAAATTGACAATTGTTTTCATCAAAAAAGATAGGAATTGTATACCTTCAGCAATTAAATTATCTATAATATTTCGTTCTGCATTATAAGTCTGATTTAAGCCTGCCCCAGAAATTCTTGGTTATCATTATTCTTGACACATATCTGTAGTTAATATGCCTTTCACCTATTTCAAATTTAGTCTCAAACTTTCAAAGGTCAAATGTTAAAGACCAAATCACTGTGCTATTATTTAGCATTAGTACAAGTTTTGTACTTACATATTACCGACAGTTTACGAATAAAGTTTGCAAGGTTTCAGATCTGAGGCAATATTATAAATTTTAAAAAAATGAGAAAGAGCTGTTTGTTAGAAAATACATTTACCATTTTTCCTTTTCCTTATGAACTATAACATTTAAAATGGAAAATTTGATGAATGCTTTACAATGATTATATTTAGCTCTGTATTTACTACATATTTTAGTGCATGTTGGGAGTCATAAACGGGGAGTAGAGCTACCCAACTAAAAACAGGTATAGAAGGGTGATATGTGGAGGTTGGTTCACCAACAATAGAGGTTGGTTCACCAACAATAGTGCCTCGTTAGCAGATAGTTGAGTGCCAGGATGTCAGCAGTTGGGGGACAGAGCAGAAGATCTTCCCCCACCCTGTGCAGAAACAAAGCCAGGTTCTAGAAGCTGCTAGAATCCCGGTGGTGGGGGCCAGGAGCAGTCTGCCCTGGA
>JAUBNY010000269.1:681846-715195 GCA_032275445.1 Crypturellus soui | reverse complement strand
GCCGTGGAAAGGATTTTCCTGTTCCTGGGAAGGAAGAGCCTCGTGGCTGGCCTGGAAATCATAAGGGTCATGACAAAGCTCCAAGCACAAAAGCAGTAGAAGCAAAAGGAGTAGCTCACGATTGAGCTCTGTTGTCTGAGTGTTACAGCACAGCTGCTCATGCAACAGAATTATGCTGTTTTTTTTTTTAACATCTGTAATCATTTTGTGCACAGAGTGTGCACATACAGAGCATGTGTAGTATGGTGTAGTCCAGAAAGATGCAGTGCCTCTAAGCGGGAGATTTCTGTAAAGGTTTCTCAAGACTAATGTAAAAGTTCCACACTGGAGGAGTGCAACCTTAGCACACAGTCCAGCAATGTGGTTTGGTTTAGCTGAAACACTCATGAGAAGCTCATCAAGGTGCGAGTCAGCACACGAGCCAAATACATGCAGGATAAGGAAAGCTGAAATCACAGAGGCCAGCAGAGATTCACTGTATGCATTAACAGTGCTGATGACCATACTAATGCATTATGGACAGCTAGAACTAGCCAACTGTTGGGCTAACTAAATTAACCAACAAATTGCTTTCTACCCCTTAAATTATGTTCATCATACTTGCAGCTGCCCTTTGCGTACCCTCCTTGGTCTGCAGTTAGAGGATGCATGACTTTTTCTAGTGCAAGCTTCTATGTTGTAAATATATCTTAGCAATCTTTTAATATGCACATAAACATATGTGTGTCATTCAGGAACTTTTCTTTAGAGCATGTTTTTTATTATTATATATTTCATATAATATCCTGAATATTATATGTAAGGTGGTTCTGTGATATTTATATTAGAAGAAATGACTGCTGTGTGAAAATCAGGACCACCTATTAGTTTTGCGGAGGCAAAACATGGCCTTCTGAGGTGGTAATTTTTTTGTTACTGCTAGTTTATGCTACTGCTGATTTTAGAAATTCCTGAATTTAATTCTTGAAATTTTCCTTGAGAAGCTGTCTTTTAAAATAGCTAGAGATGCTTTACAGAATAGTTTTTAAGTTAGCTGAATTGTAAAATATGGTATCAATTAGACTGTTGCCATACAAAAAAATAATCCCCAAGCTGTGAGTTATTCTGTGTAAACACCATTTGTACTTGGGACGATTTGCTGCCCAGAGAGCAAGGAGGCTGCAGCTGAGTTTAGGAGGTCACTGCCAAGGTGTGCGCGGCAGCAGCTCTCCTGCTCATCCTCGGAGCCTCCCAGCAAACTCTGCGCCGCCTCCAAGGTGAAGCTCCAGAAATTAATTGCCTTCCTGGGTAAGGGAGTACACAGGGCTAGATGAGAAGCTAGTATTTCACAGTCATTTGACTGTCCCCTGTGACAAAATAAATTATTACCTGTTTAATTATGTAAACAGCTTATAAAATGTATAACTAACGTGAGAAGAGGTGTAATCAGAGGCAATTAATTTCTTTGAAAATAAAAAAATAACCATAGCTCTTTCAGCTATTGATATTATAGGAACATTGTCTCCAATCTCCTTCCTCACCAATGTGAGGCTAGACGATTCCTTTATTGGTAACTGCGTAACAGTTACTATACTACGAAGTGTGTGGAAATGCATAAAGCTCGTGAGTCATTTCTATTGGACGTTAACTGGTGATGATGTGCGGATGTATGCTAATACCCAAAACCTGAACGGAAAAGATCTGATATATAAATGGCTAACTGGAAAATAAGCACCAGTACATTGCAGATGCACTCTTTAGCTTTTGATGTAAACAAACTCAAAGGTTTTTGAGAACAGAATATGCAAACCTGAGCTACATGCACAACAAACACACAACTTCAACCTTGGTGATGATTTTATGGTAGTGAAACTCTGCCAGATAGAGAAATCCAGCCCAGGACTAAATCATTCTCTCTGTATCCAAAGTTGGCTTCCTCTCTGCTTCACCTGCAACAGTAGTGACCAACCACCTGGACTCCAGCAAGAGTTAGAGTACGTGGCCTGGGAGTTTAGTATTCCTCAGAAGAGCAGTGAATATCTCCAACAGCAGAAAATCAGTCTCACAGATCTGGAGGAAAATAATGTGTGGTAAATCAAATTTAGTTAAAAGAGTAGAGAATAACTTAAGGTCAAGTAGTTTTTTTTGTGATACCTTAGATGTATGTTTTTTCAATCAGTTGTTTATTCCTTCAGACAGGCATATCCTTTCATTTCTCGGCCTCAGTTTTCCGCATGGTTTTGTTTTAATTCCAGATCTTTAACAAAGTTGACCAACATCTTAACCTTCTAATTTGTTTCTTTGGCTTGAAAAGATGCTGCTCTGTCCTCTCATGCTCCTGACAGAAATCTTTAATGTTAATTTTTTTCTGATTTTATTTTGAGAGAAGGTAGTTCAGTTGGTTTAAAGATTGAAGCAATTCATAGTCTTTAGAGTTCAGAAGAAAGAATTCCTGAAGCTGGAAATTACTGTGTTGGATATTGGAGAGGACCCTAGATTCCCATGGGCTCCAGGGAAGAAGCTAAAACATTGGCTTCTCTCTGTGCATCTGCTGACTCTTGCCGTTGGTGAAGTATAGTGATTATGTATGTCGGCTGAATTCCTCCAAAAGATACTAAAGACTTGGAAGCCTGTGCTGCATGTCTGGTAGGAGTCTTTCATTGATTTCTTTGAAATAATAAATCAGGAATAAATACTATGTGTGATCTATTTTTAATGAAAACTCGGGCCAGATGTTGCCCTCCCATCCTGTTCTGTGAAGTGGTTCCTCTCTAATTTCCTAATTATTCTCTAGCTTAGAAGAGAATTTCTGCCTTCTTGCATCTCGTGCAATTATTTACACCTAACAAGCATTAAATGTCACTGTTCTGATAAGGTGACATTTTAAGTTCTTTTTGGACGGATGCACATGATTCTATAAAGAAAGTGGTGAATCAACTAGCTACTTCTGCAGGTCTGTCATTCGCTTTTTTTCTCTGAATACTTTTAATCTTGGAGTTAAAGTGAGAAGGGAGAAAATTGGGTTTGGTTATTTTTTACCTTCCATATTAATCAGAATGAGGTCAATTACTATATTTGGCTTGTTCATTGTGCAAATAAGAACATTTTTAGTGGATGAATAATTCAATGTTGCAGTCTTATGGTAGGAGCAATTTACATACTGCTTTAAAAGTTTTTTTCAGGAGTGACCTATAGCATAGTTCACCACAAATATGAATGTTTGGGAAAATAAAAATAGGCCCAAAAGGGAACTTTAAAATGAAACTCCTTTGAAGGTCCATTATTGCTTAAACATGCATGTTTATTAGTTTCTTTGTCCTGAAGCCCAGCATAAAACAGATAATATTCTTTTTATCTGATATCAGTGAGAGTGATAATACTGGGTAATATTTCTTCCTTGCCCTTGTCTAGGAAACCTATAATCAGTGGAGGAATATAAAATAATTCTGAAATATTTTATTTTGTTTATAAGTGAGTATATGACGGTGTACATAGCTAGAAACATGTCTACACAAATGTAGTGAATGTAAAGGAAGAAATCACTTTAAAAGCTTTTTTGATATTTACAAGTCACGAAGCTATGTTAACTTGGCTAATGATGCCAGCAGATCCCCTGAAGAAATTTGCCCATTTTATAGTGTTTTGTATGCAGCCACTCTGTAAAATTATGTTTGTTCCCGTAGACACTTTTGGAAGCATTTGCTGAATGTTCAGTCTTACTGTACTTACAGTATGCACAAGACAAAAAAAAAAGATTTACTAAGATTAATACATGAAGAGACTATACAACTAGTTACTGCTTAGTGACTGCTAGTTTATATACGGTTTACTAAATTCCTTTTCATTGTTGTGTACCTGTTTGGCTGCTGGTTTTCCTTCTTGTCTGCATGCAAAAAGAAACGTACAGAGAAATATCCCCGAATGGAATCGCCTGCCCCTTCTACAAGTTGCAGGTAGCTAGGAATCCACCCAGTACTAGGTATTTTTAAGGAGCAAAAAAAAATCTGCTGCTTATTTAGTTCTCGCATCAGCTTTGCTCTCAGTTAGATGCGACAGACATGACTTAACTCTCCTGTTTTCCATCTTTTGAATCTCTTAAATGATTCAGGCAGAACTTTATAAATTATTGATTTACTAATGTGTTTTTGGAGCATTTAAAGATGTATAGTTGATAGCACATCTCTCTCTCTTGTAGAATCACAATGCAGTTCTATTCCAGATTAAAAATGTGGGAAGAAAATTGGAGGTTAAAGTATAGGCATTCATTCAACATGCGGCTAAACTGTATGGCTGGGAAAAGTAATACACATGAGGAGAAATATGGAAAGAACTAGTACTGAAGGATACAGAGCTGAAACCATATAGCACATTGACAAACAATTTTATATATGATTTGTACTAAGTTCTAGTTTCCACCAATGCTTTGGAGAAAAAGGAGAAATAAACCCTTTTTAGTGACAAAACCTCTCCTGCTAATGGCTTGTTAACTTTAACTCTGGACTGTGTCCTGCCAGAAAGATACTGAAAAAATGGAGTCAGATTAAGAAAAGAACAACAAAAGTTATTGGGATGGCGAATAAATAATATCTGTGGAATGAAAGCATAAGTATATGGATAATTTACAAAATATAACAAGCTCGTGCATTTTAAAGATAGATAGTCAAGATTAGCTTATATAATTCAAACAGACCTGGAAAGTCAGAATTTTTTTTCAATAATCTTGATTTTATCTTACAGATACATGTGCAGAGGGGTTTAGAGTGCTATTTTTTTTTCTATAAGACTCCTGGCTTTCAGTAGAAAGGGCTTATTCCTGCGTTTTCTCAAAAGCATTGGTGGAAACAGCTACAAATTGCAGGGATGGATGTTTTTAAATGATCTTCTCTTAGGTACTTGGAACTCAATTCAACCTTACCTTATTCATGCTTAATGTCATGCCATATTTTATTTTGTACCTCCCATATAGTTCTTTACCTACAGAACTACAGGTAGGCTCTTCTTCACAAAGCTTTATTTACCTTGAAAATTCCTCTCCAGAGGAAGGAAGACATATTATCTCCATTTGATAGATGGGGAAATGAGGCAAAAGACAAGGTAAAAATAATTTAAAATATCCCCTGATTTTGAGTCTTAATCTGACATGCCAAAAGCTTCATTTTTCAAGTAATTTAACATTTTGAATAACATTTAATATCTTCAAGCCACCTCAGTGACAGGCACGGGTACTCAACAAGCTCTGTCAATAAATTTAGTGTATTGGTTATTAAAGAAATGAAACATTTAAATGATGACCATCTGCAGAAAGAATTACTGGGAAAAAAAATGCTTACTGTTCCACAAGACTTTAAACTAAAGGACAGACCTACTTTCAGCTGTAGCTGTAGGACTTTTTCTGTTTTAGGCTTTATTCAACATCTTCCAATTGTACATAAATGCCGCAGTATGCAGCCCTTGTTTTGGTGCTTGAAGGTGGCCCATTTTATGTATGGAGCTATAGAGAAATCTGCAGAGAATGGGCTATTGAATTATGGAAAAAAAAAAAAAAAAAAAAAAGCCTAGTACATTAGGCTTGAACAAGCAATTTTAAATCCAGTGCTCCAAAACATTATAATCCTTAGGTTTTCGCCTTTTTTTCTTACATTTCCTGAAAAGGTCATTTCTGCTGCATTTTAGAAAAGTACGAATTTAAAAACGCAGGCGAGGATAAGGCCTGTGAGAGATTTATGGGCATGACAGCTACGTGCTCGATAGCTGGGGAATATTCTTGCTCACAGATCGCATTTGCTAGGTTAGAGTCAGAGGATTTTGTGTGCAGGAATACTAATAACTGTAGTCTGCCTCCTAAATCCTACCCAGTTCATTCTGGCCTCCCTCTGCCAGGTGCCTTCCAAGAGGAGGAAGGGTAAGAACCAGGAAGAGGGAGCGCAGTCCCATGGCCGGCTCCAGGCCGGAGCATCTCCCTGGGCCTCCCGCCGTGTGTGAAGGGACGTTCATAGCCTCTTCCCCCGGCTCTGCAGACGTTCCTGCCTTTTCTGGCGGCAAATGTGTCTGGAAGGGCTCGTGGCTGGCCGAGCCGCCTCAGCTTGTGCTGCCTCAGTGCCCATGCTAGCCAGGAGCTCCGCAGCATGCAGGAGAGGAAGGGCTGGCAAGTGCCACAACTTGGGTTCGAGTTCCCATGGGATCGCTCCCCCCGCCGCTCTGGGGCGTCCGCCTCCTGGGCAGTGCGGCAGAGACAGGGCAGCGCTTTCGGATACAAAAAATATGTTTGTTTTTGGTATGTGAGTGAAATTAGACTTTGGGACTTTCAAAATAAAATTGTACTACGTAAGGGATTACAAAAATAATACCAAAAAGTTACGTACTAATATGTATGCTTCTGAAGAGGCAAGGTATACTGTTTTTCTAAGTCTAACTATGGTTGATTCTGTTGCTGCTTCTGGGACATGGTCTATATATGCTTCAGTAACCAGCACTGCATGTTATCAGAATTGCTTTGGGAATGGTTGTGTTATAACTGTGTTTGTGGTAAGCCAGGAAAGGTGTTCAGAAGATGAGTCTTAACACGAGTCCGAACTTCTCCCCTGGAGGCCTTGAATGATGAAGTTGTTAGTTATCTGAACTATTCACGACTCTTTTGGCTTCTGATTTCTAATACAAAACTTGTTTACTGCGGACAAAACACTTCCCTGTTAACCCACATCTGTGGGTGTGACTGAAGTTTGGCTAAAGGGGCTGCAGACACAACGGGCAGAGCTGTTGCGGCTGCATCACGTTCAGAAGCGACAGTCTAGTCTGAGAGAGGCTCAACTCTGTATTTTAACAGTGTCACAGCATGTGTCACCGAAGTCTGTAATTGTGTATGCAGTGTGCCTACGTCTGTAATTATCTCAGTTCACTGGCATGAAGCTTTATTAACACAGAATATCTCCTGCTGTCATGTTATGAATATCACCCAGTGAGAGAGGGCTCCCAGAGAAGAACTTGAAGCCCTGAAGTTTAGTTCAACAGTGGCAATTACTCACCCGAAGGTCTCATTCTGTTTATAGTACGAGGATGTGGCTGTCAGGAGAATTCCTGTAAAAGGAATCTCTGCCGTCATCAGGCAGAGTGTCCACTGAGACAAAGGAAGATCAGCCCTGGCAGAGCTGTAGCTCTGCCTGAGAACCTTTTTGGCCGTCATCAGTATATGTAAAACTGCCTGGACCAGTATGAAAGGGCTGGGGAACATTAAAGAAGAAATAGGTCTATTGTATACATGGGAACTGGCTCCAGCTGCTACTAACAAGAAGTCTTAGTTACGCAGAGCTGCTAGGTGGTCTTCATTAGGTCTGTTAAAACTTTTGAAGACTGAATTCTGGTGATCCTCCTATTTAGGTATTAGTAATCAGTGCATGGTCCAGCCAGGCTATTTTTTATTTCATTGGCAAACAACAGCAGGGAAGCTTTGATATTTTGTGCCCATCAGTGTTCAGAGACTATTATTATTTTACAAAGCTTACTGTTTTAATTGGCAGGAATTTTGGAAAATTGATAAAAATACATGATCTTTGCCCTGCGGACCTCACAAAGTAATGCCTATCCACATTTGCCAGAGATAAGCTCATGCATTTTGCATGAAATGGGCAATATTCACATATTCTCAGTATCCCCTAGTACTCCCATAGCATGCACAAGTATTTGTGCAGTAGTGTTCTCTAATTTCTCTGTGTTCTCCCATAGTGAGTACTGTCAAGCCTCGCAAACCAAAGCTGTCTTACATTTCACCCGATGATCATGCCACTTGTTTTCTGATACTTGGTAAGACATTACAGCAGTTAAAATTGTAGTATGACTTTTTTCTTCCCCAAATTAGATGAGTATGCTGGATAGAGTGACTGTGGATCTTATCTGAAAATTCATTGGAGGGGAGATGTAATTACTGAAAGTGACTACAAGGGGTTTCTTTGATTTTTTTTCATGAATACTCAGTGCATTTGAATTAAGACCTTTGGAAAAAAAATAGCAAAATTGCACTCACGTTGCATTGCCTTTCTATTTATCCAGATGCAAAACAATAGAAACATCAGATAGATATTATCAGATCTATTGTATCTGATCAGATCTGTCTGTTAAGTAACAGAACTTATTGATGACATCAATTTCCTTCTATAAAAGCTGCATAAAAATGATGAGCCCAAAGTAGTAAGCTGTGAAATATGGATGTTGTTCTGGGTATTTTTTGTTGCCTTTTTTTTTTTTTTTTTGCTTTTATGTTTTCAGAAACTGCAAATAAGATACCGTTTTTCAGGTTGTGAGCAATCTGATGAAAATATTTTCTATAGATGTGAATTGCCCTCTTGGTCATAATGAGGAGCATCAGTCAGGCATAATAGAGATGCAGTGAGTATTCGTGAATATTTTAGCAAGTGAAATTAAGTATAAAAATGGTTGTAGGTATGCACAGGAAGTACAACCAAATAAAAGAAATGTCAGCGGTCTTGGAAGCTTTCTGTTCAGCCCTTGCAATTTATTATATTTCTTTAAATACATTTTTGTATTTAATCTTCAAAACATTATCTAAGAACAACTTTTCTCTGCATAATACAGGTAAAAAACATGAGGATTTTCATAGAAAATCTTTCTTAACTGCTGCTGTCCTCGGTTTCTTGATTGCCATATGTCTTATGTGACAAGTGAATAATACAAAATCCCAGAATAAGACTTTGAGAGGAATCAGTGGGGAATGTTTAAACAGGTGCTCTATAATCTTTGAAGACAGCAAACTCGTCACCTCAGAATACAAACCATATTTCAGAACTAGGTTTCCTGGGTGCAAGGACTCTATACTGTCACTTGAGAGCATACATATTTACAAAAACCTATATTTTATTTATATTTAATAATTGTCCTTTCTGCTACTTTTATAATAAACCGGGATTGTTAAGGATGAAGATAGTAAGGCAGGGAACAAGCCGGAAGCATAAGGGGGTGAAGCAGCAGTGGGGAAGATGTGAGAGAGGAGAGTTTGTGAACAAACACACAGTGACCACGAAATGGTGATTTTACAGATCCATCTTGATAAGAAAGTTCATCTCATGTCTCATAAACCCAGGTTTCCTTGCTGTGACAGAGCTTTCTTTTTAAAACCTATTTTCTCTTCTGGTTTCCCACAGTAACACTCAGTGAAACAGGGAGATACAACAGCTGTGCCCTTCCTTTAGCAACTCCATGCAGCAGTGAAGTTAAGCCTATTTTCTGATTCCTTTTCAATGCAATAAGCTTTTCTTTAGCTGATCTTCATCTGTAGACTGTTCTGTGATATGCCGAGAGAAACCCATAAGCCTTGTTTCCTCATCCCTGTGGTCAATACGCACCACAGGATCAGTAATTCAGCAGCTGCTTTCGTACAGACACAAAAGCATCCCCTGAACATCCATGTTGCTCGTGGCTCACTTGGGCACATTTGGGCAGGCCTTTATCCATGGAGGGGTCACGGAGCTGTGCCCCAGAGCTCTGCCTGTGCTCGGGTAAGGCGCTGTGCCCTGTATTCGCAATCCACTTTACTGAGTGGGTACACGATATGCGCATTGCAAAGATGAAATCAGGCACAGCCTTAAGAACCTTTTCGTTGTTTTGTTAAAAATGTTTGTTAGCTGTGAAGCTTGTGCATCATTTATTGTTGACCTCATTCTGGCGTTATCTGTCTTATACCTTGATGGTCTGAAACTACCGAGCATAAGAGAGAGCGTCCTCAGTGCATAACAGCTATCCTGGCTTTCATGTGTGTGGTAGAAAGAGCTTCTCTGGGAGAGGAAGGTATTTCCACAGGAATTAAAGACTAATTTAAGCATTATCATTGGCTTGATGATTAGAAGGTGAAGACATTTGTTCAGCTGTGCTTTATTTAATAAACAGCAGCATAAGGACTTAAAAAAAAGAAATGAAGGTGGATCAGCAGTTTCTTCACTGCAGGATTGCTGAGGAAACACAGCTGGGCTGCGTTAGCAAAAGAGTATCCAGCAAATTCAGGGAAACAGTTCTTCTCCTCTACCTGGCACTTGCAAAACCACATCTGCACTACGGTGTCCGCTGCAAGGCAGTCAGTGAGGGCAACCACAACCACTGCAGGGCTGGAGCGCGTGAGGAGAGGCAGAGAGGACAGGGCTTGTTGAGCCTGACGAAGGGAAGGCTGTGGGGAGACCCTTTGCTGTCTGCAAGTGCCTCGTGGCAGGGTGTGGAGAAGAGAGAAAGGCACTGAGCCAGAAGGCACCCAGTCATAAGGCAAGAGGCACTAAAGCTGGAGTTCAGGAAGCTTTGGTTAGAAGAAAGAGAAAGAAAAAGTAGGAAAAGAAAGATAATAATAATAATACGAAAAAAATTCACCTGGAGGTAGTCAACAAATAGAAGAGGTTGCCCAGAGAAATAGTGGGAATCTCCATTCCTGGAAACACTAAAAACTGACTAGGACAAGGCCCTAGGCAACATAAGTGAATCTGTTTTAGTGCCAGAGGTTGGGCTGGGGTAGCACCACATGTACATGGATTCTCATAGATTCTAAGAGAAGATCAATCTCCAGCCTGAATGAAATACTCTAATTTGTGAAGATGGGGAAAAGAACAATTTGTAGTTTAACATCTAAATTGTGTAATCTGTGTGGCAGATGACAGTGTTTTGGATTACAAGGGGAACTATAAAACCATTGTCATATATATTTTTTTAATAATAGATATGTTGAATTTCTGGAGTATTATCAAAGTAGCCGAAGGAATACTATCTCATTGCTTACTTGATGCATCCTACCTGTTTTGTGTTTAACTTTGCTTTTCATGCAGCACACTTACACTGAAATTGATGCTCTTATGTTAAGATGTTCTGGCTGTTACACTAGCATAATGTTTTATCTATCAGGCCCAACATGTGATATGCCATGGCATGACAGAAAGCAGTGCAGCATAAAATAGAATTGCATGTCATCGACTCTGTAAATGTTGTACTGAAAAACAATTGCTTGCTTCTAGTCTAAACCTCAAACCCAAATGCAGCCTCTCAGTTGTCAACCAATATTGTATTGTTGTATTTATGCAAATATATTGCTTTCTGCAAGAAGCACAAGGCTCCATAGATTCTATTGTTGCTGTATTATAAACAATTGTTGCCTTGCTTTTTATAGAATGAGGCTATTAAACTTCCTCCATCAAATATATTAAAAGTACGCTCCTGAAATTGTCTTTCTTGTAACAGCATCATTTTCAAGTTTTAGGTATATTTCTTTCCTAAAATGCTGGTTACTATGGCACTAGGAGATAATCCTGTACATTAGATTCTAAAACTAGCAGATCAAGTCAGGTTAATTTGAATCAAGATAGAATCTAAAAAAATACTGGTAATGCAAGCAGCTTCTCTGAAATCAACAAATAGCCTTTTAAGAAGTAATTTCAGCATATTTCTTCTTGCATAATCACCATCATCACAGTATCCAGCATCTTTCATATGTCGGTACACTTGTCCTCACGCAAACATTTTCAGGAAAAATTGTAATATATGAAGTCTGATTACTTCTTGATAAATTAGTCAACTACCCCCAATCTACCACAGTTTTCAAGTTCATAGTTACAGTATTTGAAATGTTTCAGGAAAGGTTGTCTACTTATATTCCTACACAGAAATTCTTTGCTACTTCCAGAATTTTCTGGAATCAAAATATACAATACTTTAAAGACTTAATTGACTTTGAAGCTTTACTCATTGAGAGTTCTTTTTCTAATTTGTGTTCAATTTTTGGCATCTAAAATACTAGCATTTTTTTTTCTTTCATATAGACGCTTGAATTCAGTGAATGTTGTTTCTTATCCTGACTTCCACAACCTGTTTGAGTTTCAAAAGATATCGTTCATTCTTAGTTGCTCTGGGGTCACTTTTGGGACTTGTTTGAATTTCAGGAATCCTGGCAAAGCAGGCTAATCTCTTTCTTGGACAGGTTTTGCTGAAAGAACTCTCTGCAACTTGCTCTCCTTTTGCTTCAGAGCTTTCTAACCACTTGCACTAACAGAGCTACAGTAGCATTTTCTCTCCTTTTCAAGTTTCAAGAAGTCACCACTCAGAATCACAGTGTTAGAAGCAAAGGAGGAGAATCATGTTGATGAGGAGATATGGTAATAGGGAAATCTAAAACATCTTAAAAAAAGAAATAAACTGTCTGTATATCTGTATCTATCTATATATGTATCAGACATAAGAGGAATCAGACGTAAGACAGATCCTGGCTACCTTTTTCTTACCAGAAACATGTGTTGGCCTCTCATTTTCATTCTGTGGCCTGATCGTCTTCCACCTTTCCTGCCATTTGTAATTCTGTGTCAAGAAGTATATTGCTGTAGATCACCAGCCCATGCTGACAGCTTCCATGTCTTCAAATAACCAAGTTGTGCTTTTTTTTTCTACTGCTGCTCATCAGCCTACCTGATAAGTACAGAAAAAGGCTTCGAATTTCCTTCTTCTCCTTCCTTATGCCTTCTGAATTTTTTCCTATCGTGTGATGCCTGCACAAACTTGTTAATAGTCTAAATGGTTGTCACATGCTATGAAACCCACAAAGGTGATTACAGCAGCTTTCTTGTATGTCATGTTCCGTAAGATACTCAATTTGTAATTCCTTTTAATAAAGACCATTTTAATGTCTGTTTGTACAGTACCAAGCTCAGTGGAGCAGCCGTTTCTGAATGGGTCTATGTGCTATCCTCATATTTTATCCCCACTAATAAATGAAAACCTGTGTGACTCAACACTAAAGACTTCTTTCCCATTAACTAACTGTGACTAATCTTGAACAGCTTTAGACAGTTTTAAAATCAATGGATTGATAAATACAATAAAAGATAGCTTTTGCTGTGGAATGAATAGTATGCAATTTACTGTAGGTCTACAGGATTACTAGCAATTAGCAAAGAATGATAAAACCATCGTACATAATTCCACCCAGATCTTTAATGCTTAGATGAAAAAGAAACTATGCTATATTGTGAAAGCACATAAATTTTTATTTTCTTGTGAGCCCTATTCTGTTTGTGCTATGGCCAAGGAGAGTTTTACCACTGACTTCATCTATAAAATGATTAAATGCAGAATTTCTTCAGGTGCAGTAGTAAAACTGTTTCTTAGAGCAAAAATACATAGATGAAAGTTAGTCATATTTTTAAAATCTTAGCAGTTAATTCCTATGATGTTGGATTAAGGCAGCTTTCAAAGAAAATTGGTCACTACAGTGTAGTGTAATATAGTATACAGATATCAGCTCAGCTATTCTCACTGACCTAGCATAACCACATCACTGTGGTCCTTTCCTACAGCTAATTAACCCTGCTGATAAGAGTCTAGGAGTAATTTCCTAATATTGTACTTATATTGCTTGCAGAACCCGACGTAGTTCTCCGGGTCACGATGGGCTCTGTTGACATAGCTGCTTCTAAGCTCCCTCTACTACCTTTTAAGCTGCTGCTGAATTTACTGGGCGAGGGTATGCTGAAAAAGACACCCCCTCTCATGCCTGTGATACCTGTTTGTCATCTGAGGATCCCTTCAGTTCCTACAACTGATTAGTGCTCTTGCATGAGAAAGCACAGTTTTAAATGGAAAACGGGAGTGGGAAAAACTTTTAAAGTAAGACTGCATTTGGTCTGAAATTCACTCCTGGTGTTAGCTGAGTTGATCCTACTTCCTCTGAAATTCCGGGTTGCTTATAGCCACCATGTATTATTTCACAGTGCGGTGCCTAAGTG
This sequence comes from Crypturellus soui, assembly GCA_032275445.1. NCBI lineage: Eukaryota > Metazoa > Chordata > Aves > Tinamiformes > Tinamidae > Crypturellus > Crypturellus soui. The sequence continues at coordinate 701,462 of JAUBNY010000269.1, read as the reverse complement.
AGCAAGGAAGGTCAAGTCTGAAGTGATCGTTCTTTGGAGTATCTGCGTTCGTTAGTCATAGTCCTGCAACTTGGCCTGGCATCAGCATCCCAAACCGGTATTAACAGCTGCATTGTTTCCACTGCTGATGTACTGAGGGAATATATCTAGTGTGCATGTTTTATAAGCGGAAGGAAAATAAAAGAAGAAAATCAGGGAGCAGCCCATGTTTCCATAGGCATTGCCAAAGGCTTTCCAGCCTAAAGACTGTTTAAACAACAACAACTTTTGAGACATTTTAATCTCAGTATGGCCATTATCAGGCTGAGGAACGGTGAGGGAGAGATTAACGGTTGCTAACTTGGGATCTAATTAAAAAAGCTGTATGAAGAAAGAGAGGAAGAAGAACACTGCACAACAAAGATTTCTGTATCTATCTATCTGAGATGTTGACAGAATTTGGATTAAGAATAAAGCTGAGAAGTTATATTTCTGCTGAATAGTATGTGTCCCAATTTAATAGACATTCAAATACCATAATTTTATGAATATTTATATAGCCATTTACTCTCCTTACCTATCCACATGCGGCAGTGTAGACAGGCATTTGCTTTTTAGAAAACAAGTATCTGTTGAAAAATGATCTTTGTAGCCATATGTGAGAAGAATATGGGCATTACTTCTATTCTTGATCTTGCAGCTGTTGAAAAAGAAAATGAGGGCTCTCTGAAGACGATCAGAACTTCGATGGGTGACACATTTGTCTTCCAAACACCTTGCAGTGGTGAGACTGTTGAGATTGTTCTCCCAAACTCAAAAAAAATCCATTTAAATATTCAAGAGTTGAGAGGAAGATGGATGATCCAAATTTTTGGAGAAAATGTAAGATTCAAGTGTCATGCTATGTTATTATAGAAATTATCAAGTGACAATGATCATGTTATCACAATATTTTAAGTTTCCATTTCAATAATAGGAATAGGAAATAACTCGTGTATCTTAGGGCTATATGGCAACACAATTTTAGCCTATGTATGTAAACTCATGTCTACTTACTAGGCAGACCATTCATTTTTAAAGTACTTGTGGCTCTTGGAAAGCTTACCAGGGGAAAGAAAGTACTGTACAAATTCCAGTGTTTCAATGTGTTGTAAAGAAAGAAAAATGCAAGAGGAAAAAATAAAACGCAGCTGGTCTTTGAACCAAAGCTTCAAACCTTGTCCTGTAAAAAAGTGAAGAAATTATTCTGAAACAGCTCACCTCTCATCACTTTATAGGAATTATTCTGTCCAAGCTGTTGGCTTCAGAACTGTACTTACTGATATCAAATCCATTTTGCTACTGTTTTTGATATTAGTGAATGATAGCTTATATTGAGGCTGAAATGACAATAGTAAATTAGACTTTAAAGTTTTTCATAATTCAGATAGTCAATTGAATCAATGTCAGACTGCTTGCTAATTTGGTATTTGTGGTATTGAGGTTTCTGAAGAGCAAGTGTAGTTTGGATACTTGTTCAATGAAAATAAATTGTAATAGTAAAAAAGTATTTTATTTCTTTCTGAAATTTCTACTTAACATTTAATAGAATATGATGCCTTGCATTGCATAGTTGGCTTTTTCCATTGCTGTCCAAGTAAAATTGTGAAAGAGACAAGACAGGAGAGAAAAGTTCTGAAAATATATTTAAAAAATCTCTAAAGGTTCATATTAAAGCAGATTTTTAAACAGAACTGTCTAAAATGCATTTTATTTACATTAAAAAGTATTTGACCTGGAAAGTGCCTACAGAGGGCAGAATAAACGCCCCATAACCCAGGAGGAACCAGTCAGTGACCCGTTACTCCACTTGGACACCCACAAGTCTATGGGGGCCAGCTGGGGTGCCCCCGAGGGGTCTGAGGGAACTGGTGGGACCACTCACCAAGCCGCTCTCCTCCATCAGCAGTCCTGGTCAACAGGGGAGCTCCCAGGTGACTGGAGACCGACCAGTGTGACGCCCAACTACAAGAAGGCCCAGATGGAGGATGCTGTCAGCCTGACCTCGGTATCAAGGGACATCATGCAGTTAAGCTCTATAAAAGACCCCTTCTGTATGTATCAGTGTTTATTACATATGAGTAAACCATGAAATTAAAAGACAAGTCAACTGCAAGATAACTTTCTTCATGTAAGAAAATGAAAATGTGAGATGTGGTGAACAAAGATACTCCAGTCTACTTTGCTGGACTTTGAGTTATCCTGTAGAGCTGTCTCTCACAAACTCTTTTTTTTTTTTCTCATATAAAGCAAAGCCAGTAGAATTGTCTTGAAAATATATGTCCAGCTCTTCAACCCATATCAGAGATTCCAGCCACGGTACCCAGATTAGACCCCCCTAAATTAGACTGGTGTGAGCATTGAGTCCTTGGCACCAGCTGTGTTACTCTGTGAGGCTGCTCATACCCATCTGCTCCACTTGCTCAAGGGAAACTTCACCAATTGTTTTACTTCATTTCTTTGTTATGTTGTATTTTTATAAATTAAAGAAAAAAAAAGAAAAAGTAAAATTAAGCTATTAAACATTCCTAATCAGTATTCTTGTTCTGAAGTTAAGGTGAATTGAACCAATACACAGTCTCCAAGAATTATTTGTTTTTAAGAGGTTCGTTTACCCAGCAATAACAATGATAGATGAAAACCAGCTGTTCTGTGAACAAAAAATGTGAACAAAAGATGTCCAGAGAATGGTAAACCTGATGAGTTTTTTTTTTTAAATGTATTTTTGACAAGTTTACATGAACTCTTGTATTATGGTCTTAGACCATGTTGTATGCTTTGAAATATTTTTTGCTAAAAAGTCACCCTCACTCCTCTTGCTGTTATGAAGGATCTACTTTTAAAGCTTCATTTTTAATGCAACTTACTCATTCGGATCAGGTGTATATATATAGAAAATCTTTTGGAAGAATGATCTGTTGAAAGAAGTTGTTTGGTTTTACTGTCTGAATGTTACAACCTCAAACACCAACAAAGATGTGACTAGAAATGATAGTAAATCCATCCAGAAATGTACCCATGATTTTAACTCAGAACTGAGGTTTCTGCTTTTTTTTCACTAAATTTCTTTCTTAGTAGTAGCTTGCAGACACTTGGTCCATGCTTTCACTTCTTTATAAATTTTATGTGATCATACCTTGGAGATTTGTACAGAGATTTCTGTCCCTTGTGAATTGTTTAACCATATACTTTAAAACTGTGTTGCAATTTACAGTTTCTCATTTCTGTTTACATTTCAGAAGACAAATTATTTCTCCTCTACCATTTGTTTTTCAGTAAGGTGTAGGATCAGAAGGAATTCTTTGAGGAATACTTAAAATGATTAAAATGGAAATGTCCGTTTTCATTCTCTGGCATCATTTCTGCTGTCCTTTCCATAAATATATATATATATATATTCATCATGTAACACTTATTATGAATTGTATTGCTGATAAAAATAGAGCAAAGAGCTTTCAGAAGATGTTTGCAATTTTTTTGCAATTTGCAATTGTGAGAAACTTAGGTATTTTGTCTGAGATGACTAATGGAAATGCTTTTGGTAAACAGCATGGCCTAACAACTCCATCAACTCCATAAAATCAAAGCATGCGGTCACTTTATTTGAACCATTTGAAAACATACACAACATAGCCTTTGAGGTCTATTAAAGCAGCAAGAAACTACTGTATTTTATCTTTTGAGGCCACACTAGTCTCTTCTGTCACACTATTCCGCTGATATCAATGGCACAGAAAATTATAAGAATGAGCAAAGAGGGCAAAACCTAGTTGACGACAAGATGACATTACTTGCAGATTGCTCTCACTGAATACAGGAGTTTCCTAAATAAGGTTTCCAGTTTATTTCAAACACCCTTGTAAGCTTGAGTTTGAGAAAATATATCTAGACTATATAAATGTGTTGCAGAGAATTTTAATGAAAAGAATTGCCCTAGTTGTGGAGTAACTGATATTTCACTACTTCCTTTAGCTGTAGATAAAAGTGAAAACACAAGCATGGGTGATTGGAAATACAACTTTTGCGTTTGACTTGGGGATGTTTCCATCTTTAAATGCCTATTACCTGCTGGGGTGGCAGCCTCGCTCCTTGTGCGATGCTCCCTTTTGCTGCACTCTTTTGGAGCTACTTTCAAAGAAGTCATGCAATCATGTTAAAGGCACAAAAGAAAATATCCAATATTGTAACGGCAGTTTTATCAGAATAACGAAAAGAAGATGTTCTCTTTGCTTCACCATAGAGCTTCAGTATTAGCTATACTGCAAGCTCTCCATCCATTTCACAGGACAAATGCAGTCGTATTTTCACAATGTGCATAAATTCTGGAGAGGTTTATGGTTGCTCACTGACATTGTGAAGCGTAAGAAGACAGACCAAGCTGCTCAGGTTGTTTGCCCTCATTCCGTTACGGAAAGCTTGAAGCAGCGGCTGCCGGCTCTGGCACTGCCAAGTTGCATGTGAAGGTTCTTCCAATCGCCACAAGTTCCCATTTCCTTGAGGTCCAGGGGAGAGGGAGAGCAGGGAAGGCGACGCTGCCCCATGGAAAGCTGTGGCGCTGGCGGCTTCAACAGCTCTCCCTCCATCCCTGCGCCAGGCACATCATGAAAGTTGATGGCGACGCATCTCAAATATGAAAAAATCAAAAAGGGGAAGAGCTGCTTGCAGAGAAGTGCCAAGACTTCCTGATCTACTAGAAGTTCAGTGCCCTGCAGCCTCTTTATAATCATTTTTCAGTGTAGTGCTGCAGAGAGTGAAACTGTCATTAGCATGAAGGTCACTCGGGGGTTGATCTATGCGAGAAGTATCACTGGCCACGTGTTCATGCGAGCAGTCCTAAGAATGGCTCTGCAGGGTGAAGGATGGGATATCCGGGGCTCTCGGTAACAAAAGGAAACAGATCAAAAGCGAGGAAGCCTCTGGAGTTGTACCTGGCAAAGCTGAAGGATACCTGGTAAAGGAAGCCGGTGTGCAGGATTCAGGCTGAGTTACTGCTTGGCTCTGAGAGTTAATTAAGCAGCTCCGGACTGGAAGGAGAACTAATTGCATTAGCAAAGGGAGTTAACCAGGGAGGCTGAATGCAGGCCTGTTGTAAGAAGGGTTCTTGTTTATATACATACATGCTTCTGCTTGTCCTGTTTGTTTTCCAGAATGCTAGTAAGGATAAGTGACTGCTAGAAAGTTTGGAAGTAAATTTTATTTTGTGTTACCATGCAAGTTTTAGTTGGGGCAGGGGTGTGGGGGGGTCAAATTTATTTGAACATACTCATTTTGAAAATAAGCCATAAAATCTTAATGAAACGTGTTTTTCTTTCTTTTCTGTCTTTTGGCTGTGCCATGGCCTCTGATATTCTCTCTCTATATATGTTGCTTTCTATGTATAAACTTTAAATAAACCAAAAAGTGTAGTTCATCCAGTGCAACAAAACCAGAAAAATCAGAAGCAAATCTTCCTGTCTATTTTTAACACCCTACCCTAACCTCAAATTTGTTTCTTTTTCCTGTGTAATGCTTAAGTGATCCTTATTAAAAATGTTAAAAAAAAAGTTTATGCTTATTGGATTTTAACATACCTCTTGATCAAGGGGAAAAAGAGATTATTGGTAGATTGCTTTGTATTTTATGTTTTGATGTTTCTTAGCAGTCACAATACTGAATTAAGGATATTTTTTTATTACCTATGAAACTCCTGAATCCTAAAGACCGAGTTTATCTGTTAGACCTCTTGCTGCCATTCCCTGCCAGCTGTCCCTGAAGATAAGCAACTGCTGGACATCTGGTGTGTCCAGAACAGAGCCTGACAGCCTTCGTGACCGGGGCTTGGAGCAGAGGGGAAGCCCATGCCCCACTGCGTCCTCCGCTGCACAGGTTACACGAGGTTTCACATCCAATTATTGGTGTCAGCTCTTTGTTGTCACCTCCTCTTATCACTTTGCTATAGCTAGAACATTGAGAGAGAGCATGCTGAATTAAAACATGACTTTTTCTTACAGCAAAAGAAAAACGTGTAGAACTCTTGCCCCGCTTTTTGTATTGTTGTGACCTGTCCCTTGAATGTGTCAAGCCAACTCAGTTCTGTGCAGATTTTTTGGCAACAGCCACGTTTGTGTCTGGGTGCATCTGCTATATTGAGATGAAATATCTGAGTTGAGGAAAGGAGAAAAATACTCCTGGGTTGGTTCCATCATCCTGTACTCTGGAGGACATGCGCCTTTCTAGGCTTTTTCCCGTAACATGCTGACTATAGCCCCATTAGTCCACTCAGTTCCACAGTAAAACTGCCCCTGGCTGTATTCAGTAATTTAACTGAGATGCAGGTAAAAATCTGGGTTAGCCATTCGCCACAGAACTGAAGCAGCACATGCTGGTTTTGTGCCATCTCCTCCTGTGTGTATGGGGGAGAAAATGGTTCTCCTCAATATAGCTGACAAAAGTGGATTTCATTTTGAAAAAAAATGTGTGGAACTTGAGGTTCTTTTTGTTGTCAGCTTGGACTAAAAGACAAAATCCATCACTTTTAAAAATAATATGTTTAAAAAGGTATTTTTATATGGCAATATCATGCCTTGTTTTAACACTTAAATGTTTTAACACTTACTTAAATCACATTTTGGTCTGACTTGTTGACCCTAATCAGAACTTAAAAAAAAAAATAATCATGACACCACTTATCTGTTATAGTGCTCTATGGAAGTTGCATTTCTTTCTTGTCTATATTCCCACAAAATCCAGCTTCTTGGCCAAATCTTTTAGATTACCAACAAGTACACTGAATTAAAATTAAAATCATAATCATAGAAGAAATTGAAGAAATTGAAACTATTAAAAGAACATTATAAAGTTCAATATATCTAGAGAATTCTGGCTTTGATCAGATCTATATAAATAACAGTTTGGTTTGATACCTGAGTTGTAGAAAATCTAGGAAAAAATATTTTTGATTAATATAAATTATTGATATTTTACAGCAGGAAAGAAAATGATGTATTTCATTGTCAAATTACTTGAAATAAAAAACTATTTGAAAGAGTTTTCACTGAAAAGCTGCAAGATTTAATTCTGAACATCTGGAACAATAATATTTGTTACTGGTTTAGTATGTTTATCCCTGCAGTGCCCAGCCAAAAATACTTGCAGAATTCTACCCGGATTCTCTCGAATCCTGGTAGTTAAATGTGGTATAAACTAATGTCTGAAACACAGCTTCTTTTTAAAAATTTTCAAACACTTCCAAGCATGTGGGTGTCAGAAAATCACAACATTCCTATTTTAATGAGTTTCCCCAAAACTTTTTTGATTATCTGACAAACTCTTGTGGAAGAAGTGATTCTCAGGAATCACATTTTCCCCTTGCTTTTTGGATGGAAGGTTCTGACATATTTATCAGCAGTTTCTTAACAAACAGGCTTTAAAAGATGCCTAGTAATAAATATAACTCTACAAACTATGCACTAACAAAGCACTAGGTAATAAATTGCTACTTTGAGATTTTTGTGCTACTTTGAGATTTTTGTGCTTTAATCCCTGGAAGCCACTGCCAGTCTGTATTTAGAGCTAAAACTGGCTATTCATCTTGTAAGTGTTTCTAAACGTCCCTGCTGCTTTTCTAAGTAAATTATTTTTTCTGTAGCCTGAAGCTCCTACCAGTACCTGAAGAATTAATAATGGTTTTGGCACAGGTCAGCCCATGCGCTGCCAAGTCTGTCTCTCACTGCACGCTCGCACTCCACATCACGATACCAGGAGCTCTACTGGGGCCTCATTTTGTTTGCGGATTCAACTAAAACGCGCAGCTGATCCACAAAAGAAATGCATGTTCTGGGGGGAGATTCCCAGGAGCTGCAGCAAAGCTGGCTGACAAGTGACAAGGCCACCAGCCACCTCCATGAGTGCTCTAAAGGAGAGAAATCCTTCCTATGATGGCCTGGCAAGGTTAGGTTCTCGTTAGGTTTCTCTTTAGGCTTCTTTCTTGGGGTTGCAAAATGTTTGGAGGCTTTAAGGAAGACTGGTTATTGACTTTTTTTTTCTCTTTCAGTGGTATGAAATTGAGATCAGGCCAGTGTTCTATGCAAAAGTCACTAAGAAAATATATAATAAAAGGATGATTCCTACAGTGTAGAGTTTACAGCTGGACATTTTAACAATATTTAAAGTATATCATTGAAATGTTATTCCCATTCCATACTAGGTATCTAAGCATTAAGGAATATGTATGAATTTATTTTCCATTCTTAATCAATACTTCTTGAAAACATAGTTTTAATAAAGCAGGACAATTTGGAAGTGTCCAACATTGTGATAGTAAGATATCATAGTTATTTATTTAAGAAGCAAATATGTGCAAACATCATTTGTATGAGAACATAGGATAAACATATCTGGAAACATTTAGTTATTTTTCATATGAAAGTATGTTGAAAAATCTCCTATATATTGAGATCCCCTCTGAGTTTGGAACTTTTTTTTTTCATTAAACTGGCAAATTCGGGCATTGCTGACCATTCTCAAGATGAATATATTTTAAATGAGTCACAGACATAGTTACTTAAGTTTTACTTGCTATCATCTTTTCCATCCTACCCAAACCGAAATCATGAATTTTGTTTGGTGCAAACTTTGCAGGCTCCGTTTAGGCATTTCATTGCAACTTGAGTCATCCTACTTGAATACCTGTTGACAGGACAGGCTTCCAAAAATGATGAACTAAAATGAACTAAACTACATGAAATTAGTGCTTATGCACAACAATATATGCAACAGTAGGTGGTGCTGAACCTTTAAATTCAAGACAGGCAGCAGCCCCATGTACATGGATTGTTGTTGGAGTGAAGGCAGATGAGGCTTGAACCATATTTGCATTTCTTAGGTCTATCTGAATTCATATATATCATGGGCGACATAGGCTATTTCTGGTTTAAAAGCTCATGTGAAAACAGTCCTCTTGTCTTGTAATACTTACAGAATTATCAGCTAAGGGATTAGAGCTAGACTAATGCCACAGTCTGTATTAGTCTTTTCAGATTTCACACTCTTCTTCCCGAGGATATTTTTCTTCTCTGGTTACTTTTATGATGCTTGAAGACTGAGCTGGATAAGGCAGCCATAGCTATAGACACTGGGACACCACACTCCTACACCAGGTTTTTATTTGATTTGTCTGCTGATCCATTGTAATTGTCTTAAACATATTGTCTTAAACATGTGTGTTTTTGTGTGTTTTTGTGTGTTTTTGTGTATATATTTACGCCAGGTCTGCTGAAGGGGAGGCAAAGTATGCTAGGTAATTTGTCCAGGAAGTTTTGGATCTTCCTTCCTCAGTGCAGTTCAAAACAGGCTGTGGTAGTGCAGCATGATAGGGGTGTCCGCGCGGGCTCCTCTCCCACAGGTGACAGCAGAACTGTGCGTCCTTCGCAGAAGCTGAATTTTAGTCTCTGACAGAAGTAGTCTAAGCAGCGAGTTAGAGCACACGGCTGCTTTCCTGGAGATCTTGTAAAGGCATCCCAGTGAAGAGTGAAGCACCTAACGTGTCAATAAACAATTTGTTTAACCCTCCGAAGGGTTATACATGTTGTTCAAAGGCACCAGGTGTCACAAAGCTCTTAAGATTTCTTCCTCCTCTCCTTTGTGTCAAGCTGTAACTCTGCTGGTAAACAGGAGGTGATGCCGCTGAAATAGAATGTGATCTCTTAAAAAATAAAACGGTCTATATACAGACTAAGCTCTGTGTGAGAATCTGTCTGTGAGTTACTGGGTAAATGCCATGATCGTCTGGGTTGACACCTCCAGAATAGATCTAAGAGCTCCCCGCTTGTACGTTGTTACGAATCACGAGTCGGAGACTGGTCTCTGTACAAAAATGTGCCTGCTAACTTGGATCTGCCTTGAGTGATTCTGTGTCAAGCTGAGCACTACAGAAATATCACTGGTATTGCGTCGACAGCATCTATGGAGGCTCCTCTTCTGTTTCCCCGGGGGAAGCAAGAGGTTTTTCTCAGAGACGTACTTAGACCCACTGGAGCTCAAGAATATTATTGTTCAGGTAAAGTGCTTTTTCTGTAAGAGCTTATTTATTCTGTAAGTACAGTTTTATGATCCCAGCACTTCATCAGTGTCAGTATCTCCGTGAATACTTATTTAAATACTAACCTGCTAAAGCTAAATGTGAACTATAGTGTTCACTGGATTCAGTTGACAGCCAAATGGGCACAAGGATGGGCTTTATTGAGAACTTAATGATTGCTGGGAGCTGGATGTGTGATGTACTTACTCTGGAATTTAAGAAAACTTCCGCTTGTACTAGTAGAGAAATAGAGTGACAGATTCTTTCAGTAAAAAGTAACAATCGGCTGTCAATTAGATAATGCATTATTATTGTTTTGTAATTTGGACAAAATAAATACATATTAGTTAATAAGAGACCAATCAATCAATTTACTTTTTAAGATAATAGCTGAAGAATGAGATTTTACATTTCAGTGGACGACTTCTAACGTTAATTAGCAAAAAATACTGTGTTTTTATATAGCACTGTTTTCAGGAGAGCTACTAATAACAATTTTCATTTTGGTAGGATTAAAATAATTAGGAAGAACAAGCAAAAAGACTTTTTTTTTCCTTTTTTTTTTTTAACTTTGCTGCACATACCTTACCTGCAATATAATTCGGTATTTTTATATGCATAGTGCTTAGTGTTAAGCATCTCGTATATATATAGTACTGCCAGTAAGGGTTAGACTCTCTGAAAGGTTTCTGTTGCTTTAGATGCATTTACCAAACATTACCAAACATAAACTTTTCCCAAAGCGCATGTCTTTGGTGCCCATGTTTGATTTATCATTCTGCAGCTGACCAGTGAAATACTATTTCATTAGACTTCCTGAAGAGGTTTGGAAAGCTGTCGTGCCCACAATAAACGTTACTGAGGTTTGCTGCAGTTGCTCGGGAACAAAGTTGATAGAGTCATTAGGAGGGGAAGGCTAGAAACAGCTTGTACAGCTTTAGAAGCACTCCTGTCTAGACAGCAGATGAATGGAGAAGGCTGCTTCCCGCACTGGCCTTGAGCACAGGCTCTGTACGAAATCGCAAGCACTTACGTAAGGGAAGGCTGCAGTGACTAGACTGGGGTGTTCACAGTCCTCATCCCAAATTAGATTTTATATAATTATGATTTCTTTGAAGAATGCAAATGCGCATACATTTTATGCCTTATGTAGTCTGCAGCTATGGAATATGCCTTGTAATATGCCAATATGCTTGTATCTGCAAGCTTAATTCAGGGAAAGTAAAAAATGTATCTCAGCCCATAGTGTAAGAGTTAACATAAACCACGTTACTTCACATTTGTTGCAAGCAGGGAATATACAGTGGATATGAAAGCTGTCTTAGCCGATGTCTGGTAAGCCACAGTAACTTGGTTGTGCACCAAGCCCTAGGCAGCTACGCCACAAAACAGATAAAGGTCTAGGGGTTAAAACCTCAAAAGCGCTTGGAAATAAAGGCAGAGCACTGATTCCTGGTATAAAGTATTCAATGTATGAGTTTAACATAAAGACTGTGAGTTTTAGCTGCACTGTATTTAAAACAGTTTCAAAAGAGAAACTCTGCTTAAGAGCAATTATTATGAGAGACAGGAGGGCACATGGGAAAAAGGAGCATCAGGACATAGGGACCAACCTCATAAGACCTGAGCAAGGAAGGTGCAAGCAGCATTTCACAAATAGTGGAGTCGACTTGTCAGAAGCCTCAAGGGCTGCGCCAGCAGCTGTCTCCACAGGGCGCCAGCTCAACCCCTGGAAAGCACCGGCTGGGCAGGGCCCTTCAGCGCAGTCTGCGCTGCACCGGGAAGGGCCTCCCGAAGGCTGCTCGCAGGGCAGGTGCCGAAGCCACGTTGAGTGGTGCTGCATCTCAGCTGTTGAGTTAAGCAAATAAGAATGATAAGAAATATAGGGGCGGTGGTTTTACTGGGCAGTGTATATCCCTCAGTTCTCATTGCTGATGGGTTAAAGACAGAAGAGCAACGTGCAGTAACCATAAGCTGGTTAGTGAAAGGTGTGTGTGCATTCAGCCCCTCCAGGCTCTCTGCACGGCCTGAAGGGAATGGCAGCAACAAGGCATTTTAGAGCATGAAAACATGTTTTACTGGAGCTTGTGCTCAGATTCAGGTGAGATGAGAAGCCTGATCTATGCAAACCTGTGGGGATGTGAAAACTCAAATGGAAAGTCCACAGAGATGAGCTGGGTAGACCTGTTATCTTCCAGAACACCAGTAAAGGAGAAGTCTCTCCATTCACCCAGAAGTGACTGGCCACATTTTTTAAAAATCAACTTTAAAAATCCCACCTGAAAAAAAAAAAAAGAACATCAAAAACCACTGGGCCAGACTCTTCCTTTACGTCAGATCCAATCTGTATCTAGGAACATCTGCACATCCCATTGATTGGCAACCAGCAGGGTAAGCCAAACTTGGTCAGCCAGAAACCATCTCCTAAGATTACTGTTTATTTTTCATACGTTCGTTAAGTTCATTAAGCCATGCAGAAGAGTCAAATGAGAGTGACTTTAGAGAGTCATATTTGCACAGCAGAAAAAATACACATATTAATTATCTCCATTACTAAAATTAAACCCAGTCCTAAGATTAAGATATTCAAATTATGAATAAAATCAAAGACATGACATGACAGAAAGAAAGTACTAAGTTTTAGGGAACAGCTTAAAAAAAAACCACAGTTCTTTCATTTTTCTCTCCAGAGCAGACAATTTTCAAATTGATTAATTTTCGGTATAAAATATATGTTACCCAACAGTACATTCAGAATATCATATTTGGGTATTCTATCATGCTAATTTGAATTTGTATCAAAAAGTCATTAAATATGTTTATAGTTAGCTTTATGTATATAACTTCCTTTCTTAAGCAAAACATTTATAATCCTAAAATATATATTGTTGAAAAATATAAACATTTTGCTTTTTCTTTTAACCTAAAGCAAAACAAAAAGGTGCTTTCTGCATCAGGTAAACCTTACACATGCCGTTCTTGTCTTAAGTTGTTCATGAGCCTCAGATATCTTAAAACTGATTAGATTTTCTTCTACCAGACTCGTCCATCTCTTGTTAATTTTAATAAAATTAACAATATTGGCTCCAAAAGCCAACTTTTTTAGTTGCAATTATTTAACTTGCAAATAATAGGAGAAGGGAGGCTCCGAGTCCCCAAGCAGCCCAAGCTTTCCCTGTCCCCAGGCTCCCAGGGGAGACAGTGACAGGCTGGAGGGGGAAGAGGAGGGGTTGGGAGTCAAGGCTCTCGTCTCCAACAAATCGCCTGAAAAGTGCTTGCCAATTCCTCTTTCTCCCTGCGGTGAGAAAATTAGTTGGATAAAAGCCTTCCGGGCAGGCAAGAGGCAAGCTACTTTTTTTATGCCATTTGTGTACCCAGTAGGGGATTCCTCTGGAAATCCCCCCACTCTTCTCCTTTCCTCTTTCTTCTCTCTTTTTATTATTATTATTTTTTAATATATAACCTTTATCCCAATTTGTAGCGACAAAAATTCCTAGCAAAGCATCTATAAAGAAACAGATGGAGGCAGGCAGTGTTGGGGAGATGAGGGAAGGCTGAAGAGCTTGGTATGGTTAATTGGCTGGTTAATAACTCATGGCACTCTGCGGTATTGCACATTCGCCTCGTCAGATGTGCTGAGGGCGCGGGAGGTTCCTGTTGAAACAGAGATGGCAGGAGGAGCCACGGGGATGCTGCCGATACTACCGCGTTGCAGCAGAGGCTCGTGGAGAAATGTGATGAGCTGCAAAAACAGAGCACTTCTCAGCAAGACTGCCAAATCGCGTAATATTTAGATGCCTAGACCTAAGCAGATTGTTTGCAGTATCCCATCGAAGGACACCGTTAAGATGCACGGATGACTGCAAACGCCGGCTCTAGAGCACAAAAACAGCGTCCATGCTTTTTGGTATCTCCTCCAAACGCCGCCCCCATCCTCTGCAATTGTGTGATCTTGGAGATCTCTCAGTTGTTCTCTTAGAGGATGTGCCGGGGGGCAGCAGCGGGGGTTTAAAATCACTTTTAGCCCCCCAGGCAATATGTAGCCAAAACATACCCTACAGTTTGTTTGTGAGTTTCGTTAAAAAAAAATAAAAAATAAAAAAATAAGCAAAGGTGACCCCCAAAGCTATGTTTTTCCTGAAAAACTTTTAAGAAACCTGGAGATTTGTGGCGGAAAGCGGAAGGGCAGAGTGAGTCTGTTCCAGCCTTAGTGGTTGTGGCCGGTTCGGGCCGGGTCTGGTCCTTTTGGGATGGTTCGGGCCAGCAGCAGGGGAAGCTCTGCTAGTCAGCCAAGGGTAGCGGCTAGGGAAAGGGGAGAAATGCAAAACTAATATTTAGCCCTCAGGTCGTCCCATTAAGTCGTCTGTTTTTTCCTTGTCTCTGTGGTGCAATATTTCTCTGTTTGGCCGGACTGATGAAAATGTCTAAGGGGAACAGCTACTAAAGGAGAAGTAAAGAACAGTGCAATCCCAGTGTGCGGTGAGTATGGTAAAATTCTCTCAAATTGCATCAGATAACAATATTGTTTAATCCTCAAAGTACTAGTTATCCCAATCCATCAACTACACCATGCACGAAAGAGATCAACTTGGAAAAAAGGGTGTGCAGGTCTCGGGATTTGCACCTTGTGAATGGTTCGCCAAAAAGAGAGACCTGAAAAGGACTTAAATTCTCTAAAAGCTCCCTTTCAGATATGGGATAAATTAACTGGCAGTTAATTCCCAACTCCAGCCAGGTGGAGCTGGAGCCTGGGAGATGTCTCGGGGGAAGGTCCTGGGAAGGTACCTGTGCTGCAGGAGCAAGTACAACAACGAATTTGAACCTAAAGAACATTTTAAATTGAGGGATTTTGCAGGAAGCCTGACATGTAATTTAATTTCTCCTCAGCACACATTTGTTTGGGTAACAGTGATCTACATGCATCTTTCTTCTGTGCCTGTGCTTACTCCTCTCCTATTTGACTGAGAAAACCACCTGATTTGGAGGCTGAAGCAATAAATCTGTTGTATTGGCAGAAAGCTATTTATAAAATGTGGAGATTTTGCTATAAGTTCTGGAGGAAAGTCAATGTTGCAAAGTGAAGTGTAAAATTATTCCTGTCTCAATGTTATTTTTGAGTCATATATCTCTGCCTTTTATGAACAGCAGGCATATTTGGAAGAATTATGCCTGAGTCATAAATCCCTATTTGCCTAGGACATGACTAATAGGTGTCTTTAACACAGTAAGATGATATTACTGTCTTAGCTTGCATTTTCTTTTTTTTTTTTTTAACTTCTGAAGCACACAGAACTGATGAAATTTAAACAGCACAGTGACATTAATCTATGGTCTGTCAGAAAATTGTTACCTCCCTCCTTTTCTGGTCCATTGAATCCAGCCAAAATACACAGTTATTTATATGAGTCTCCAAATTTATTATTTTGATATTTAGCAGACAAAATTAGCTTGGTTGCTTTCAGGACATAGGTTTTGTTATGCTCCATGGTAGATAGGGAACAAGCAGGTTAGGGAGAGGTGAGAGGGAGGAGACTCTCGCAAAATCCACTGGTGCTGGAAATGAGCTAAACTGCAGACATTTTAAATGAATAACGCTGCAAGATCTTTCCACTGGTGCTGGCAGTGGGGCTTATCTGTAGGCAGCTTCCAGCTTCCTACCAGTTTAAAATAGCTCTAAATATTATGATACGTACGATAAACAATACTTTGCGAGCAGGTTTGTGTTATCCTCATGTCTTGCTCTAAAGACAGAGAATGACTCTGGCAGCAGCCCTAAAATATTAATATTTATGAATATCTGTGCTCCTCTAAAGGGTACCAAACATTGATTTTGAACTGGTTCTGAATTATACAAGAGCACTCGTTTTTATAGTAGTCTCAACTACCATCATATCTGCATGCCTTTACTAGCTACCTGTTTGTCATTAGCATTATTATTAGCTATTTATTTATCTGTTGTAGGCCAGACTGTGAACTCCAGCACAGCTACACAAAACTTTTGCCCTAAAAATGAAGTTTTTCCCTAAACTTTTGCCCCAATAATACAAAAGTGCATCTTTATGTGTGGTACTGTGTACATACACACAGCATATTATAGCATACATTAATAATTGTTATTACATTTACTGTAAGAAAATATACTTGGAGTCTCCTGAACCTACAGCCCTCTTTCCTCCTGGCACGCGTTATCTGCAACACTAATTCATAGCAGCTAAATATCTTGACTTTGCAATGTGAAAATACAATCTGGTTCAGAAGTTCTTTGTGAAATTTTGATGCAGTTTATGTCTTTAATTGTTTGATCTTCAGTATTCCCGGTATCTGATTTGTTTCTCAAACCACATGGCATTGTCTTTGCTCCCTGATTAGGTGCCTGAAATTCTTAGAAGATTACTGTTGAAGAATAATGAATGAGGAATAATGAATAATGCATCATTGATATGGAAATTAATCAAAATTTATGCAGAAATTCACAAGCCCTTCAGCAGTCATCAGCATTTTTTTATAAATAAAATAGTAGCTGTCCAAATATTCACAAACAAATAGCATGCCCTACCACTATCATAGACCACACTGATAAGATATATTTGCTAAAGCATCAACAAATTACAGCTTGTGCCATTCGATCAGTTCTAATTAATTCTAAATGTTCCTCGGGGGAGATCCAGTTCAAATGAACTGATATTAGCAGTCATGAGAGCTGGATGGTTAAAATTGTATCCCTTTTACAGCCTTCAGGAAAATGAAAGCAATTGCTTGGACATGAAACAAGGAAGTGATCTGTGTATCCAAATATGACACATAAAAGAGATTTTCTCCTTCTGGCAGAAAAGATAATCGGGTGTGTGTACTTTTAAACTTATTTTTTAAATTAATTTTTCCTCTTTTAGCTTGAAAAAGACATTGCAAGATAATACTGCAACACTCCAAAACATATGAAGTGACATGTATGTAAAACTGTTTGACACTTACTGCATTTTAGATCCGACACATTAGCATCTACCTCCAGATGAAATATGCTGGAGGTTATTTAGTGTGATACCAGTGAGGAAAGATTCAGTTCCTTTCATATTCTTTACATTGAAGGATGACTTTGTGTGGTTTGGTCTCTGCTTGAAGAAGTCTTGAGGTACCAAACAGTAGATGTTTAAAGACAAATAGCTGAAATGACAGCATCTGTTGCCCGCAGGCTTGTCAAGCAGAGCACTGAAAAGGATGATTTTATCCATTTACTATGGAGACTGTCACATTCTGACGTAAACAACAAACATACCACATTTCTTCCTGAACACTAATACTTGTAGGCAGTATTCCACAAGCTAAAGAGAAATCGTGCTACCATATCTGCCAGTCCTTGAAATCTACAGGTGGCTAAACTGGCTGTCCTATCCTAGTCAGTCAAATCTTTAGAGTTCTTTTTAAACTAAACAATTTTAGTAGGGGATTATGAAAAATAGCAGAAATGAAGAAGAAGTTCTGGCTTCCTTGAACATTATTGCTTAGTAAGTAATATTATCAAATATGCATCACATTAATTTCTTGCCATGTTTGCCTTCACTGTTATAATTTTGGAGAAGTTTTTTACATCAGTGACCTATCTCTTTTTTAATCGTTTTGCATTCTGAATGCAATAATACCTTGTTGCAAAAAAATTCCCTGGGTTACACATTTATGAGGTTTTCATTATATATCTCTCATAATGACGTGTCACTCGTAGTCAATAATGAGATTCAGCAAAGATAAGGACATCATAGAATTATTCAGTGTTTGAAATATGCTTTCCATGAAAAGCTGAAGTCTGCCATTTTAAGAGAAATTAAACTCCTGGAATTATTCCAAATGTTGCTTTATAGTACTTTGAATCAAAGATACTTGTTAAATTGTAAAAATAACCTTCCGATAAATAGTATTTATCAAATATTTTCATATGTTTCATTTTAAAACTTACCACTTTTTGTCAGAAAACTAACTCTTGACATCTCAGATTGAAAATACCTTGTCCCTTAGTTACTGAATAACTGCCCAGTTGTATCGTTTGCTCATAAGCAAACTGGTTTACAAGCAAACCAGCATGACCAAGTGCCTGAAGATCTGTAACTGTCATTTAGGCAGTTCATTATTTTTACTCTGTGTGCGATCAAAAAGGAAAGGAACAGGCAAACCTGTGGAAATGTAACTTAAGAGTGTTTCCAGATTTCTAAAAGAACTATGCTTCAAAATGGGTGTAAAACAATCTCATACTAGTTTTGCTAAGAGCCGTTGAAAAACAAAGACTGCTTTTTGAAAACCTAAAATTAAAAATCATACTACTGATATAAAAAGGAACAAGTATTTAAATTCAAATTTTTGAGATCACGTGGAGAGAGAAAATAGCTTTGCAAAGAACCTGAAAATATTACCATTTTATTTTGATGTAGGCTGTACATGATATTGTCTCAGTGACCAGCAAGGGGGGGAACAAAAAGGAAAAAAAGAAATCCACAAGTTGAAATGTGACTGTATGCCTGTTACAGAGTAGGTAAAAGTGTCAAAATCTTTGTGAATACAGTTGATGTCTTTTGGCAACTTGTGTGCTGTATGCTTTTCTGACCAAAAAAAAAAAAAAAGTGTATACAGGACCTATATGCCTTAGAAAATACATTTTTTTCATGTTTCATCAAAAAATTATTATGCAAATTCATACCTTGGTAATGTAAGAGAAATACACCTTAATTTGCAGATTTCCGTTTGGACTGGCAATTAAAATTTATCACCTTGAGACTCCTAATCACAGGAGACTAGCGAAAAAGAAAAGGTCTGAATTCCCACACTGTTATGTTGTAGCAATTTTACTGATTCAAGCTGATTTTTAAAGTCAAGTAGATTTGAGAACTTTTATTTTATTATTTTATTTTATTTTATTTTATTTTATTTTATTTTATTTTATTTTATACAGGAGCATAGTCAAGGAATGCAGAGTTATGACAAGGAAAGCTAAGGTACAGCTGGAATGCAATCTAGCGTTAAGAATAACAAGAAACATTTCTTCAAATATATAAGCAGCAGAAGGAAGGTCAGGGGAAATGTGGGTTTGCTGGTGAATGGGATAGGCACCAAAAAGCAGAGTTGCTGAATGCCTTCTTTGCTTTGGTGTTTACCAAGGGCAGCCCTTTAGAGTCCCAGGCCCTAGAAACAAGAGAAGAAGACGGGAGAGAGGAAGACTTGCCCTGGGTAGAGGAAGATTGGGTAAGAGATCACCTAAGGAAACTCGATAGCCACAAATCCATGGGCTCTGATGGGATGCACCCCAGAGTTCTGCGGGGGCTGGTGGATGTCATAGCCAAGCCACTCTCCATCATCTTTGAAAGATCCTGGAGAACAGGGGAGGTGCCAGAGGACTGCAAGAAGGCCAATGTCACGCCAGTGTTCAAAAAAGGCAAGAAGGAGGATCCAGGCCAGTGAGCCTCACCTCCGTCCCTGGCAAAGTGATGGAACGGCTCATACTGGCCGTTGTCTCCAGGCACATGGAGGACAAGAAGGTGCTCAGGACTAGTCAGCATGG